>CM070033.1:144081159-144107198 GCA_036250615.1 Ptychadena robeensis
CCCCCCCCCCCCCCCCCCATAGACAGCTTGGACATCACCCCCATTGTTGGGGCTGCTTTTTGAAAAAGAAAAAAATGTATAAGGATTGGCTATATCTGTATATAAACAAATTGCTTGTTTTTTAAGTAAAAAAGAATATATGTATTTTTATCCTAAAAAATTATATGTGAATCTTTTTTAAGTATTTAATTGTGTCATATATTGAGAAACAGAAAGGTGGTGGTTCAATGAGTCCAACCGTTCCAGTCATTTAACCCGGGACTTTTCAGACACCAAAATTTTCAAGATTCGTTTTTGTTAAAAAACATGATTTTATTAGAAAACATGATTAAAATATACATGATATTCAGAATAATTTAGTCGTTCAGTAAAACATTGTCAAAGTCTTAGTCATAAAGTACATGGTCGCAAAAATAAAGTACTCCTGAGGCGATAGTCACCACTCCAATATGTGTCATATATTAATTGAAAAGGCACCTTCGGAAACCCCCATCATCATTATGTAATATATGATCCTCTATCCATAGATTCGTCAAAACCCTCACTATTTGGTGAGGTGGGGGGAGGGTGCCATTTCTACTCGCCAGGAACACAATACATAAATAAATAAATGTTATAAAAAGAATGTAAAAATGTCAGTACTTTCAGCAATTAAGAGCATTTAAATAGAAAAAAGTTGCATCATAAAAGAAACATTTAAAAGAATATAATAGGCAATGTTTTAGATTAAGGATTATGGCCTTCAAATAAAGTCAGTTCCTTATTCCTTATTCTGAGTGATGTCCCATCCACCCGGCAACCTCCAGCCATGGTGGCCAAATGGGACATGGAGGTGGAGGTGGGGGGGGGGGGGTTAATAATAGCATGGCTTTGCAAGTTTAATACTATACATTGACCTTACAATTGTGTTTTATTATATTCTTTTTTAGATGTACAATGGTTTGCTAACATTTATTAATGTGCATATATGTATTGATTACAAATGATGATCCTGTGAACAGGGTTGTCTTTTAGTTCCTGAAATACTGGAATATTACAGATATTTTCAGTATATCAGATCAGAACCTGCAGCCAGTAACAGGTGTAGGTCATTATACAGCTGTAATCAGAGTTTGTGACAGGGTTAGTTGATATAGCTCTTTTGTGATTTTACGTTAAGTGCATTCCTTCACAGGGAGGTCAACAAAGCTCATATATATTACCTGCCTGCAGCACTAACTATTTACATGGCATGAAACCGTTCCAAGGGTCAGAGGTTCACGCAGTGCCCTGCATTAACCTCTCAACCAGAGTATCTGTTCTGTAAAAAGTTAGTGTTAGTTTCGACTGTGTCAAAATCCCTCCGTCTGAGGTACTTTAGACGGAGAGATTTTGACATAGCCCATTATATCAAATGAGCCTGTCCCAACATCTGTTGCGTTAAAATTGATGTAGATCACAACGTCTATTTTGGCGCAACGGAGGGGTGTAATCTGTCACTGACAGATGCACTGAAGGAAAACATTTCCTGTATGTCCTGACGGATGCACTGACAGATGCACAGACAGATGCCTGACAAATGCACTGACGGATGCACCCTCCCCTTGACAGAGGGACCTTGATGGAAACAAGCCCTTAGTGCGGAAGGCAAGCAATATATATGAGCCCCGTTGACCTCCCTCCCTGTGAAGGAATGCGCTTAACGCAGGGGGGGGGGGGGGGGGGTTGATGGAGCCTTAGATGTCATGGAATTGTAGCCTGATACAAGAACAAAAGAAACACTGTCACAAGAAATAAACAAAATAAGAGGATTGGATTGGGAGTGGCAACTATTGGGTTATACTCTAAATCCCATAAAATGCAGATACTTATGTAAGAAAAACATGAACTAAAAGTGTAGCTCAGCATTTTACTCTAATTTACTGCAATAAAGTTATGTAAGTAGTTGTTATGTAATTATGTTAACCTTAAATCCTTAAAGATCAAGCAAATCATATCGTATAATCAAGAAGTAATTGTGGCATTTATTTTGGCAATTCCTCTGGTTTATTAAAACTAGATTTTCCAATTTTAAATATTTAATATAAACATTTTTATGACTTTCAGAAACTAGCTTACAACTTTCAGCTAGCTATTGTGCTGCATATGTGATAGAACTGATAGGTAGCTTAGTGATGGATCGTAAAGAAGGCTGTCAACATTATTGATACAGAGAGGCAGCAGTTGAGTGTTGCCATTAGGAAACAGGAAGTTCTTTATTGGTAGGATCTCGAACAAAGAACAAATGTATCTTTCTACATTAATATGAACACGTCCACATACAAGGTGGACAGTTCGGCCACGAACATAACTTCTGTTGGGAAGAAGGGGATGTCACGTCGGGGTATCAAAACCGGGAACTGTGTGTTCCAGGTACCAGAAGTGACTTCAGTGACGTCATTTCCGTTTTTTTCTTTTCAAATTCCCAGCGAACAGGCGGGGAATTTAAATCTTCCCTCAAACAGGCGGACTTTGGACTCTTTTTCAAAAGCCGATCCGTCTGGTCGCGGACAGACCTGGCCGAAGTTCAGCCATCACTACTCACCACCTCCTGTTTCCTGGGATGGACACAGACTTCCCCAATAGCTCCAAAACCTTCAGACACCCCAGTGCTATGGCCACCAACAGTACCACTCCATCGCTGTATGTGTTTTTTGTTAACTTTATACAGAAATTAGGCACGCCACAGTGTTTAAGAGTCCGAAATGTTTATTGTTCAAACAATAAACTACATGGCAGCACCACTCTGCTGAAGCTCCCTTTCCACTTATGGGTTTCACCCACTTGGTGGGCATAGTCATAGACTTACAATAGTTGCTTTAGATTACGATGTTCAGTAAAACATGATGTCATTATAATAAAAAGAACATTTGTACTGATTGTGTCATTTTGTTTTTCAACTTTTTGTCCCTTTTAGATAAGACAATCACATAAAAAAGCTAATTAAAACCACAAAATTGCTGCAAACTACTTTTGTCTCATTTCAGTAAAGTAACAACAACAACATTGTCAACATCAGATAACTATAAAATGATATTACAGTGTATTAAATATTAATAACAACTGATGAATCACTAAACAGCTCTTCAAATGTCTTCATTAGTGTCTCATCTTCTGTTCCCAAGGTTTAGTCATGCAAAATGTACTAGAAAGTAAACAGAATCAGTGGTAAATACCTATCAAGGGATTTTAAAAAGCCAAAAATAAATATTTCATGTGTTTTTCTTCTCTGTATGCACAGTAGTGTACTTTTGACTGCAATCTGTGCTGTGGTTATCAGAGACAACATGAAAAACAAAAGTTTTTTTTATGACTTGGACTTTGGTAGCAAGGCAGTCAAGGTTTGTATAGGAAGAATGGCGATGGTCAATGAAATGCCCCAAACTCAGCATCAGCATTTAGATGTATGCAGATTGTATACAGACTGAAGCTGAACCAATCAAGCACAGCAGCTGTTTTATTAGTTTCATTCTCTATACTTTTTACATGCAGTTCCATGCATACTAATCTGGAGATAACGACATCTCATTGACCAACACTGTTCTCCAATAGCAAAAAACGATTGTAAAGTATTAAGTTTAAATGTAAATACTATCAATTGTGTATCTATTTTTGTGTTTTACCATTTTCCTTCAACATGGCTTCTTAAAGAAAGTTCGAAGTTCAAGTAAAAAAGTTGGTGAGGGTGATGTCATCATCCTTTTGGAGTGATCCAACAATTTGAGTTGTAACAGGCTACTTGGCATTCCCTTGGAGTTCTTCCAAACTGTGGCCTACTTATCATTGCTTCGTATCTTGCTGAAAAGATAGTAACGCAAATTTCTACATTATGAAACCAGGGGTCAGGGTTTTTTTTTATAGCTTTTATAGTGATAGTTATAGTAATGTACTTAGCAGTCCTTGTCACAGTTATCAACCTCCTCCTTCTTGTCCTCTCTTCACAAATTTGTTGTTCCCTGTTGTTGGTTTTAAGCTAGCCATACATGTGTCGATTCCATGAACGATCGATCACCCATCTGATCGATTCCGGCGATGCCACAGGTGATCCGAGGGGTGATCGATCGCCCAATTAAGTCTGTGCCTACCACCTTAGGCCAACGATTCCTGGACGATTCCGTGCCCGATCGATCACTTCACAAATGGCAACTCCCCCTGAAGTGTGCTGAATCGATCAGAAAGACCAGCATGTTGGTTCTCTGGCCGATCCGATTCAGGGGGCCATGTCGATCGGGCAGGGTCGATCGGGCAAGGTGGGCTGCACTCAATTCTTAGCCGATCGATCGGCGTGCACGCGCCCGGTGATCGATCGGCTAGGAATCGTGTGCGGAATCGACCCGTGTATGGCTACCTTTAATTATGAATGACTCATGCAACTGCCTAGTATTGTGTGTCTTTTGTTGAGCATCATTATATATACAAGGATTAATGTCCTTCTCCTTGAGTCTCCTTGAGCATGAGTAACCCATGAGACAGTATGAGTCAGCCAAAACAATGAAAACACTGGAATGAAGTAGGAAAATTGAAGAACGGAGGGAGGAGTGATACCATATTTTTCACCCGATAAAGTCCCAATCTGACTGGTAGAGCAGGAGTTAAAGAAGGCAGGAAAGCTGGCGCCCACCAAACACATCAGTAGTAGAGGGAAGAGTAAGCTGACATACAAAGCTTAAGGTTGACAAGCTAACAAACACACATCTTTGTCAACTCTCTCCTAGCTGTGCAGGTTTCTGTCCAGGACAAACATATCCAACTAGCAGAAGGAAGACAACTTTGAGGGGGTGGAAAATGCTTCTTATAAGGCAAAAATGCAATATGTCATATACACCTACACTAAAGTCCACTATTGGCCAATAATTCTATTATTTAATTGAAGCAAAAAAAATACCGATCTTTAGTAGGCTAAGCAGCCCTATACTCACCACTGGTATTTCCTCATCTCTAAACTTACAGATTCTGAGCCACTTATAATATCAAACCACTGCTTTCTCTTCTGCCAATAAATCTTTTCTTTTTTTTCTTTTACAGAATGCAGAAAATGGGGCGTTTTCATCCATCTATGCAGCCCTTTCACCTGACCTAGAAGGTATTGGGGGCTGCTATATATATAATGGACAAAAGATACAGTCTGCTGATGTAACATATAATACAGAAGTTCAGAAGAAGTTATGGACTGAAAGCTGCAAGATGGCTGCACTTCCTGTTTCACCCTAATATTTTTTTTGTTTTGTTGCAATTCTTTTCAATGCATCATGTAAAACTCGCATATACAATAAAGATATTCATTACTTACACTGGATAAACCTGGAGGCAGAAGCAGGCAAATTCAAAACAACATTTCAGGACTAAATGTTTCAAATATTAATGCAGATTACTATCTTGTTGATTATATTCATGCACTATGTGTGGCATATAAACTAGGTTTTTATCCACCAATATACCTTCTATAAAGCTATTGCCTAAAGGGCTTTGAATGCTCCAATAGGTACCAATCAGACAGGCGTATGTTGTTTAAGAAAGTACTGCAGATGAATACATTATGATATACAGATTGCTTTGGGTATGTTAATATTTTATATAAAGAGTAAAATGATCTCTTGGATACTCATTCCAGCCTTAATAAGTTTGATGAACTCATTAAGAATTTACTTAGTAGTAATATAGTAGTAAATGGAATGTATTTGTAATCTTTTATGTATTGTAATAGTTTATGGTAATTTTCCATCCAAATAGAATGAAAACCCTTGGAAGTCTATAATAGAGAACATGTAAAGTTAGGAAAAAAATATTGTTTTCTAAATAAAAGCATTCCTTAATTAAAATAATATTAAAATATTTCTGACTGGTTACATATCGTTAGCTATTGTTGCTCGGGTATAGAATATTCTCTAATCTAAAATCTATCTCCAGTCCATCATTTATGGTCCCTTCCCCCTTATTGGCTTTTTCTTGCCTTTAAGGCCTCATTAACTAATATTTTTTTTTAGTTTTCTTTTAGTTTCCTTTTTCTGGTTGATCACAAGATTTGGTCTTAAGTCTTCTCAGTCGGGGAAAGAATGTTCTTGAATGTTCCAATAAGTTGTTAAGGTATGGGCCGCTGTGCAGACACAGTCTTTCCCAGATGATATTCAAGATGGAAAATAAAGGTCCTCTTGTAGCAAATATGTGGAGAGATGAGCACTGGACTGAGGATATGCCAGAGGTTTTTTTAGGGGAAGACATTTAAATATAAAAAAATAGGGCTTTAAGAAATATCACATTAGCTGGAATTCTAGGAGGGGCCGGACAAATAGCCTGTAATGGCTGCCCGGCATAGGTGAGCCAATTACTTATGTCTCGGTATTATTGATGATGCAGGAAGCGTGCAGCAGACATTGTAATCTTTAATTTGCTGTACCACTTTCAACAAAAAAATAAATAAAATGTACCTGCCATATTTCAAAAAGTCAAAATGAGGAGACTTTGGTGATAAGATACTCTGGCTTCCCTCATTCACGGTAATGAACAAGGATAAGATGGGCAGTTGGACTACTATAGACATTATGCATGCTCCTTGCAGGGAACGAACGGATGAGACAAGAGAGGTGACATTGGGACAGATTGACAACCTTAGTCTGCCCATGTCTAGTCTAAATATTCAACAAGATACAAAAGCAGAAAAGGAAATATAGATGAGAAGTGGAGATCTAAAGTATAAGGGTTAATGGTCACTGTCCCCATAAATTCAAAAGAATTTAAGAAAAATATTATTATTAAAGACTCCTACAGCAATCATTGAGAGTCATTGGGGTAGCCCTGCCCCCAAAGTGCGGGGATTTAGCGTGACCCTGAACTGAAATATCACCCATAGAATAAGCGAGACAAACTAGGTGGGGAAAAAAGGGTTGCAATTTTAATTCATCCATGATAGTACAGCATGGCTAAAAGCAACTTGATCACTGGTTTGCCAACCAGTTAGAGGTCTAATGATCTCAAATACGATCAGACCAGACCATGCCCATTGTGATCATCATCACACAGTATTAAATGTCCACATGTCAAAGGTTCCACCATAAAAGTCGATAATGAAATGTCAAAAGTTCCACCATAAAAGTCAATAATGAATATCTTAGCTGTTGGCACATCCACATGTATCCTTGGCCCCTCAACACGTTTCGGCCCCTCGGCCTCATCAGGAGGGGATAATGTGCAGTCAGATATAGAGTCAATAGTATTGTACAGGTGTCACCGTGTGTGTCTAATGGGCCATCATCCTAAGCACAGAAACGCCAGTGGCTGGGATGATAACAGCTGTGTTATGGTGCATCAGAATGGTACAAGGTTGTTCAAAATATAATCTGTAGCACAAAGGTTTTAAGTGTCAAAAAGGTTTGTGGTTAGAGATGATTTCTGCCTGGCTGTGGAGCTCCTCGACTTTTATGGTTGAACCTTTGACACGTGGACATTTAATACTGTGTGATGATGATCAAATGGGCATGGTCTGGTCTGATCTGATTTGAGATCATTAGACCTCTAACTGGTTGGGAAACCAGTGATCAAGTTGCTTTTAGCCATACTGTACTATCATGGATGAATTTAAATTGTAACCCTTTTTTTCCACCTAGTTTGTCTCGCTTATTTTATGGGTGATATTTCAGTTCAGGGTCACGCTAACTCCCCGCACTTTGGGGGCTGGGCTACCCCAATGACTCTCAATGATTGCTGTAGGAGTCTTTAATAATAAGATACAAGAGCAGCCTTCCAGGTGGCTCAGTAGACAACGAAGCATGCCTGGGTTTGGACCCTGACAAATCTGCATTTGACTGGGCATTTTAGACAACTTGCTAAGGATAGGTGAAGTTTAGGCATATTTCAGATATATAATTCCAGATTCTTGGTAGAACGTAACTGTTTGCACAAAACCTTTTGATTTACTCTGATTTACTCTGTGCACCATCATCACTATATCATTGTGTTACATATTCAATTATAATCTTGTCAAAGTGAAAATGCAGCTATTCTGTGTTCTGTTCTCGTCCTCAATTACAGAGCACATAGATGTAAAAAAAAAGGTCAGGTTTTTAATTCCATCTTATATAATGCAAACTCACATATATGTAAATTCCACATAAATAATTCAAATCAGGTAACACAACACCAGGTCTGCATTATTTTGCTAAACCAATTGTTCAAGGGTCACTCTATCTCAGTTATTTGAATTAAGTAATAAATGTATGATCATGAATATGAATAAATTGACTATGAGGTGCTAAGACCTTTTTCATCGCAAAGTAATATGAATTAAATTCTATACCCTTATCTTTTAACTGCCACATTTTTCTTTATGAGGAGTATTTTGTGGTGTGTTTTTTTTTGTCCTCAGAAATTCTGTAGTGTTCTTGGCCATTTTTGTTAATTTCTTCTAGAAATGCATACTTCTAGATTAGATTTGGTTGATTTACAGAATGAGGGGTACTTGTTCACCTTGTAAGGGAAATCATTTCTAATAAGAATTAAAAAGTAAAAGATTTTTGCTTGCAGATTATTGGATAATAGAGGTCAACAAATATTAACCCTAGTTTTCGGACTAGAAGATGCACCTGACCATAAGACGCACCCAGTTTTTAGGGCAGGAAAACCAGAAAAAAAAGATTTAATAAGTTTTCACATCAATTGGGTTAATGCAATGAATTCAATGAATGCAATATTCAATTCAGCCAGTAGGTGTCACTAGCAGCAGTACACTCTCACCACAGTGTCATTCTCCACACTGATCGGAAGAAGGGGGGCAGACATCTGCAGAGAGTTCTCCCTCTCAGTCTCGACTCTCCTCTGCCGATCTGGCTGTTCCTGTGTCATGGGGGCTGAACAGTTTCCATGGATGAAGAGAGGGAAAGATGGTCGTTCATCTATCTGCAGGGCTCACACATTCGGACCATAAGACGCACAGACACTTTTGCCTCCAATTTTGGGTGAAAAGGTGCATCATATGGTTCGAAAAATACGGTACATGGAGGTAGTTAATACATTTGCATGATTGGATCTGCGGGGTGTTATTTACCCGCCCAGTCGTGAGAGGTGTTAAAATGTCATTGTATTTGGCTGATCAAACTTGGTTTCTCCATTTTCACATATATGCCCTGCTTCACGCCTCTCCGAAACCAGTCCTCCTCCCTATCCAGGATGTGAACTTGTGAATCCTCAAATGTGTGTCATTTTACCTTTTAACCTCCCTGGCGGTTCACTGAGGTGCAGATTTCTGTACAAAAAAGTGATACAGTGTTTTGCCTTTCCCGCCCCCATCGGCGTACGGTTGACGCGATGGGTGGCGGAAAGGCTTTGTGTGCCTGCAGCTTTGTAGAAATGCTGCAGGCACAGGAGTCCAGCGGTTGCGCCTGATTCCGGCCACGGGCGCAGTTTGATTTTACGATCGACTGCGCCAGTAGCCTTGTTTAGGTGGGCGCGTTCATTTTCTCATTGATCTCCAAGCGATTTACTCCGAATGGCATCGGTGATCATTCGCAAAATCATATATAAGCGCTCATTGGCCGGCTTTAGAGGTACAGAAAAAAAAAAATTGTTGGGGAAAAATTTTTTTTTTTTTTTTTTTTTAGAAGGTTTAACTTGTTTCTTTTTGATTTGGTGGAAATAACATGTTTTATCCAATCCAATCAAAAAAAAATAAAAAGAAAAATGACCAAATAAAAACAAAAATCTAAGAAAAAAAAGTTTTCTGTCCTTTTAATCTCCCGCCGCTGTGTTACGTCACCTTGGCAGAGGAGAGCTTGTTCACGAGATTGCCGGAGGGGGGGGGATCGGCTAGTTCCGGAACGGCTCGTGTGCAGCCGAAGATGCTCCACTTCCACAACCATCAGGAACGCTCAGCGCGAGCGTTTCGGATAGCGGGATCAACTTTGAGCTGGATTATAGAAAGACATTTCTATAATCCAGCTCAAAAGTTAAAAAAAAAAAGATTTAAAAAAAGACCGGCGACCGGGTCCCGCCTCCGTGACGTCACCCGTCACTCCGGGACCGAAGAAGCCGGCGATGGACGCGCAAGATGGCGGCGGCGGAGCAGTGAGCTCCACGATGTGCGAACCCAGTTCGGGAGTATCGATAGTTGCAGCTTCAGTTTGCCCGAACTGGGTTCGGGCATATCGCTAGGGAGGTTAATAAAGATAAACTGCTGAGCCCTGACCAGAGGAGTTGGCTCGTCTGTGTTGGGCAATGCGCTGGTGTAACCTCTCTGGGCAGGTAAATAACACCTCACAGGTCCAATCATGCAAATGTAGTAACACCTACCTCCATGAGGCTCAGACCCCATGCTGGGTAACATTATGTGGATTGGAGCTATACCCCAGAGCATATATTTCCAGTAAGATCGTGTACAGTCACTCTAAAATGAGAAAGCTAGTACGATGACTAGTGAAACGTCTTCAAGAAACAAACACAGCATGTTAATACATGTAGTTACATAGTCAAACCAGGGTCCCGCTTCAGTTCTCAAGGGCCACATATTGACCAGCTTTTCATCAATATTTACACTGTAAACCTTATTATAATTGAATGCTGCTTGCTATAATAATAACAAAATGATATGCAAATCCAGTCTACCAAGGACTGCAGTTGTTAGCACTGGTCAATACTGTTGTTTTTGCTGAATGTACGTTGCTAAAAAGAATCATCCTTGTCCTTACT
This sequence comes from Ptychadena robeensis, assembly GCA_036250615.1. NCBI lineage: Eukaryota > Metazoa > Chordata > Amphibia > Anura > Ptychadenidae > Ptychadena > Ptychadena robeensis. The sequence continues at coordinate 144,091,852 of CM070033.1, forward strand.
ATGGATCATTTTCAATGAAGGAAACTGAATAATCACAAACTGCAAAAATGACTCACATATACACTTTATTATACTGAATTTACTCAATATGTTATCTTCATTACAGTTATATTTAGTGACAGATCTTATATTTAGTGACAGAGGCTTTGGATTCTTGAACCACCCTAACAAATAACTAAAAGAAAACTACCAAATAATTATTTAAGAGAAAATTGTAAAGCACTGACCTCTCCCAGACTTGCTTCTGACCACAACCTAGAGATTCAAGCTAGCCATACACGTGTCAGATTCCATGGCCGATTGATCACTTATCCGATCGATTCCGGCGATCTCAGCGGGAATCGGAGCTCCGATCAATCGGCCAATTAAGAGTATCCGACCCGTGTATGGGGGCCTTTAGATCACTATAGCTGACCACTATATTCTTGCAATCTCAGATGTTTAGTCCTAGAAATATGTGCTCCAGCTCAGTGTGGTTAATTTGAAAGAAAGTTCTTCCTTACTATTTTCACCAATAAAAACTTGTAGCATTGACCTACAAAAGTAGAAGTCCCACTGGTGCCAAACGAAGACATCAATCGAAGTTGTGGATACTTAAATTGTATCTTTTCAGAAAGCCCTTTAAACTTAAGATTTTCTTGTAATGAATAATTCCATTAACATTTGATATAATTTAAATCAAGAGAGACAGAGCGTGCATTCATTATGTAATGAATTTTAAATGTTGTTTTGTGAAAAAAAAGACAGAGCTTGGTACAGTGTAAACGTTCACTGTTAGCTTACAGATTCGACTTACCCCTTCGTAACCCATCGATAGTCGATTAACCAGATCCCAAAAATGGTGCACTTTTTGATTGATGTATGACTTATGATCGAAGACTCAATCGCATATAACGATCATTAAACAAATCGATCTCTGGGAAATCTAAGCGTCTATGGCCATCTAAAGACAATATAATATGAAATCAGAGATGTAGAGCTCTTGAGGTCTGAACAGGCCAATGTTTTCCATTAGGAAATAGTGCTTCTCACTGTAGAATCATGGACATATAATTGTTAAAGCTGCCCATAGATGCTTAGATTTCTTAAATGATTTGTTAAATGATCGATTTGTTAAATGATTAAGTCTCGATCATAAGTCATAAGATCTGATTTATCACGGATCCATCGGTGACTTAACTATAGATCGGCTACATAAAACATGCGATGGAAGTGGGATGAGTCCTGCATGGGTGAACCAATAGAAATGATCGCAAGTCTCTAACAACATCCTTCGATTCACGATCGTTTGACTAAACTATATAGACATGTCCGATCCCTGCACGATCGATTTTTCATGCAATTTCTCGCCATTTTGGTCAATCTCACACTTTATAAATGCATTAATGTGTAAACTATTGATCATGCCAGTCCATCTCTCAAATATTGCTTGAAAAATTGAGATGTCTATGGCCAGCTTAAGTCTTTTCTAAGATTGATGGGCAACACACATTATCAATGTCTTTCTTCCTTGCAATTGTGATAATGAGAATGCAAGAAGTAAAATTTTAATAACATGTGAAACCAAGTTTCAGGATTTGCCTTCAGAAGATTCTCAACATTTTTCTATGTACTCAACTCAACTGAAATCCTTTCCCAGCTTTAAGCTGGCTGTGTGAAAGATATTTAAGACCTTTCATAGTGTAACAAGGACCTAATATCGGGGCCAACAAATATTCCTTCCCTCAATTTAGCAGAGCTGAGATGCGGAAATATTTGAACCAGGTATTGATAACCTTGTAAGTTTCCTATAGCTATCGCCTTCACAAAGTTCTTCATCAAGTCAAGGTTGATTTGTAGAGGTGGAAGTAATATGTTTAGTGCATTGACTAGTGCACAGTTATAATACTATTTGTAGGTTTTCTAAAAGTTTTCACTTACTTTAGGTGTGAATGAGCCACACATAACATATCTGGATTAGTTAGTCTTATTCTGTTATAATATAGTAAAACTATTTGCACAAAGTTGCCAACATTTAAATTTGACTAATCATAAAAAGTTTAGTTAAAACAGATTTGAAATCCGCAAAAAACACTCTAAAACCTACATCATGTTATTTACGATTAAACTTTTGTGTTGACTATTGTAATCACTAATGTTTCACACACTGCATCTGAACTTTGGACCCACCAAGACCAGGGGAAAAAACGTGTACGTCCTATAGAGCAAAGCGAAGGTGCGCCTTCGCAGGTGGGGAAGCTGTCAGAGGTAAGATCTTACCTCTGCTACTGCTTTGTTGGAACCCTGCTGACATAAACATAACAGTAGCAGAGCCTCCTTTAATTCCAAATCTGCAAAGCGGCAGTTCCCTGCAGGTTTTTTAAAGGGGGCTCTAGGCTGTAATATACAATAATGATAAAACCTGCTGAAGGCCAGTTTTTTAATATTATTATATTTCATGTCCTGATACATTAAAGGTGAAAGAGGGTGTCATTTGTTTTTGCCCATGACTACACTGAGAGAGAGGGAGAGAGAGTTAAACGTGAAAACAGAGACATATTTGTATATATTTTTTACATTTAATGTTGTAAATACTTTCCGAATCCAACATGAAAGTCAGTGATCCATAATCTCTAGAGCCCCATGCTCTCAAACACATGCTGACCATTAGATAATTTAAAAAACAAATATTTTATCAAGACTTATGAATATAATCTTCTCATTTCAGTGTTACATAAATTCCCATATTAGAAAAGAAGCTTTAGTATTGTCATAACAGTAAGTCAGATGGTATCTGATGAGTAGGCACATTTAGATGTTGATGTTTTGTAAAGGCATTCATTTTTCCTTTACAAATAAACTTGGAATAATGCCTAAGGAAGCAAAATTGTTAGGGCCTGCAAACCTACTCATCCACAGTATTGGTGGCCATAGCAATTACACATCAAGACATTAGATTTAAAGGGAACTCACAGACAAGTGGGAGTTGTTTTTTTCCCAGCTTCCAAGTGCTCCAGGCCTATTGATTATAGCCTATTGATTTTATTTGTGTTTCCTTGCAACTAATTATTATATGGTCACCTGTTCATGTATTATAACAGTATAACAATGTGGAAAAAAACATCTTTTATAATATTACCAATGGTTGGTCATTTTGAAATTGTACGCAGAAGTAGGAGGTAGTAGGAAGAAGGGTAGGCAGTGTAGCAAGTTGTTGATTCTTATAAGGTATGTGATTGGCCTGCAAAAATTTATCTAGGGAGAATACTGCCACTGCTATGATGTGTATCAATGGTCACTTGTCACTAGGGGACAATGTGAGACAAAACAGAGGACTCCTGTCTTAAATTTCTATACTGAGAGCAGTCAACTAACTGCTCGATCCTCTGCCAGCATGGAACGATCAAAGCATTCCAAACAAAGCCAAATAAGGTTGAAAAAAAAAGCCTGCTAATGCTTCACTGCCCTGCGTTTTATAACAGGAAATAACTCATGATAATTAGGTGATCCATGGGTTAAAAAAAATCAACATCAACATGCAAATCTTAAATTTTTTTAATCACATCATTTGTAATAAAAAAAAAAAACATAGAGGTTGAAATTAAACAGAATTCAAACTTTCCTATTTTTATACTAGCTTAGTCTATGACTAGGGGTCGCCTTCCTTGTACTTTGAAAAGTCCTTTGGACCAAATTTTTCAGTTCATTTATGTGTAAGAAAATATATGTGCAGTGTTGAAAGATGAATGGACTGTGCTCTACACAATCACCAGTTGAGCAAATAACTTGACCTGGTATTAAATAATTTGCAATAAAGTAACCCATGTTTGCTTTGATGTCTGGCATTGACTGAGTTTAAGTTCACAAATAAGACATTCCAAAGGGCTCTCCCTGCCCACTTATTTATATTGTATACAAATTGCAGATCTCCCATCTGAACTGTATAATTGTAATGCCAACATAGTCCTGCTGGTATAAGCAATGAAGAGAGAGATAGATAAGTGCCATCTATGCCTCTCTCCGTGTCTGTGGGAACTGCAACCACTGCAGCTTTCACAGACACAGGCACAGCAAGATCGGGAGAGGGAGAGCAGAGATCAGTAAAGAGGTGATGTGATGTGTGTGTACTGCTGCTAGTGACATCTACTGGTTGAATTTGATATTGCATTCATTTAATCAGTTGCATTAACCCAATTGATGTGAACACTTTTATATATCAATTTTTTTCCTGATTTTCCTGCTTTAAAAACTGGGTGTGTCTTATGGTCCGGTGCGTCTTATGTGTAGTTTTTGCACAAAATAAGTTCAAATTAAGCAAACTTTAAAAACTATGACTGGACTTTGAACTTAATTTATGTAAAAACTACATGGGCTAGAGCAATATTTTTTTTTTCAAATGTTCCCAAAACCCTTCCCATATCCAGCAAATTTGATGAAAGCATTTTCAGGAGCTTACAAAATGCTGTTAAATTTCATTTCTTGACACGAATGTAAGCTGAACTTCATGTTTTGAGCACATTTCAGGTGCAGAACAATTCGGCATATATTCCAGTATAGAAGGTATATTGATACAGAAAACATATAAACCTAAAAACAATAAAAACAATTATCTAATGTCATTATTATTGCCCAGAAAATGGTAAATTTAGAAATAACATTCAAGTTATTTCACATTTATTTTTTTACCTTTCTACTAGAAGCCTGACTGAATCTCAATAAAACCCATTAGGACTAAAGAACATTTTAGAAGCTGTGAACACCAGCAAAGTAGCATGCGCTCAATAGGTTTTCCACTCGAAAGAGAAATGTCAAAATGGCCCTGAAATCCTTTATATATCGCAGGGTATTTATTTTTATATAAAGTACAATGGATCAGTGAATGGCTATAATTACTAACTTATAGTCTTGTAATGGTCTACTATGAGCAGTGCTTAGCTTTTACAACTTGTAAAGTGCAGTGATCTGAGTAATACTTTATGTTAAGTATGAGGTGTCTTTACAATGAGAGAATCATTGTTCTTTTCTAGAGGAAATCAACAGTCATCGTTTTCATTGTAAAAAAAGGTCACGTCTGAAAAAACCACTGACTATATACTGTATCAGGGAATATATCTATTGCATATTGTTTAAACTGGGTTATAGGAAATTAATTTATTTCTATTGTTTGCAGTGCAATATTATCTATAACAAAGTCAAACAGTAATTTAAGAGCATTTTACATGTTTTTCATGTGTGGGAGGAAACACACACAGGTAATACAGATGGACACTAAGAATTCTAACAAGTGTGGGGAATCAGTCTCAAATGGGCACTTTCAATCACAGCAAACCATATGACAGGTTCTCTTTAGGACTCCTGCCCGTATTTATTTAATAAGTCCCAACAGAAATTACCCTCGCAGGGGTTAATCCACAACACAAATGTCTTTGGAAATACCAAGCCTCCTGGCTTGCACAAGTTTCAACACAGGCTCTTCCCTTTAGCTCAGGGAAAAGCTATCACAGCCTGGCACTGTCCCCTGTGTGCCCCCTGGTATCTGCTGCTCCAGTAGCACAGTGTCTCCCCACCTCATCAGGAAGCCCTTACTGACTGGTCCCAGCTCCTTTTGTGGAGACACACCCAGCAACCTCATTAGAGTCCAGCAGGTGTATCTTGGTGGAGTGGGAAGACCCACCCAGTTCCTTCCATCCTTCCATAAACCCCAAAAATAGTGTGCTAGTTTCTGTCATGAAAGGGTACCAATTTCTATACATAGTTTTAATGGTTGTCCATCACCCTCTTTTATCCACTTTCTGTCTACATGCACACTCTTCATCATTAGTCTCTGGAGAGAGTATGTGATGAATATGGTGAACCATTTCCATGCAACTTGACTGATTGTAGTCTTCATCAGCAACTCAAATAATTTTTTACTTCCTATTTTCACTGACATGAATTATATTTTTGTTAGTAAATTGGCCTTTCATCGATTGACCAGTGAATCAATTCCATTTGATACTTTGGATGGGGAACCTAGTCCACATCAAAAGTAATAGTGATCGAACAGGGATTTACCAATATGTTTGATCAACATTTTTTTCGAGTGGGATCCATTTCACATGCACAGCGTTTGATGATTTAGGAATCGAATGGAAAATAGACCTGTGCATGTTCACCTTTTTTGGTGCCTTTGCTTTTTGTTTCTCTTATAAGCAATACTGTAGGATGCAGTGTAGCATACAATGGGATACATGTGGAGATGTTTGAAGGAGAACCCTGAATGCAGAAACATATGACAGAATTGACAGAAAAGTTCTGTAAATGATAAAGAAAAAGATTAAATATTCACAATAATGGTGGTAAAAAGCAGGCTTAGCAAAGAGTAGTGATCTCTTACAAGGCCATGTATGTTTAGCCATGTGGATACCAGGATGACGTCCCTTCCTGGTTATAGATTATATCCCTTCCTGGCAACAGGTGTTGTAGGATTCGGAAGGATCAATGGGATTTGGTTTGGGCTACAGCAGTCAGATTTATCAGAAGCTAACTGCAGGGTAAGGTCAGGATCAATGTAAAACATGAACACAGTTTTTTTGTAAACACTTAAAACCCATTATTAATAGTTCTCAGATTTTTACTCCTTTATTACCTAACTGTATAAGAGTGCAGGACAAACCTGGTTGGATTGTTGCTGGGTATCCTTGTCTCATGCATGGTGCCACAACTTGTTGAGCATAACCCCTGTAACCCCCCTAGCGGTCTGCCTGTACCACGCTGTTTAGTGATCGCAGCAGAGTACAATGTACTTTGCTCAAAATAGCCACCCTCCCCCACCTCTGTCCACATCGCTGGCGTTGATGTGGCCTGAAAGACCAACACCCTTCCATTAACATGGAGGTCTGTGGTGAGCCCCCCCCCCCGCCGATACGCCACCACTGCAATGCGATGAGGGCAGTCCCGGCAACCCAGAAATGCTGCGGTGATATAAAGATCCTGGCTCGCCCAGAGTTTGCTTATCAAAGAAACTCCGGACAAGCTGGGTTCGTCATGACCGCTAGGGAGGTTATATCCAGACATGTCAGGAAGAGAACAAAGTCTTGCTTCAATATAACCCTAAAATTACAGTTTGTAATCAAAATATATCTCATGTATTTGTTTAAAGCCTTAAGAGTTGATGAGTAAATATGAAATAATAAATACAAACCTGAATCTACAAAAACTTATTTGTTTAGTGTTGCATCAGCAATAAGTATAGACTGCCTGGCTTAATTCTGAGCTGATGGTAAAATTATATTTAAATGAAATAATTTTCTTTTTCAAGTTTTACCTTAAAGTAAGAAAAAAAAGATCTTTTCTGTCTGCAGGTGCTCCATTCTCCAGTCGCTTCTGAGGAAGAGTTTTCATGCATCGCCTGAACCAAGCCGCTCAACCTCACGGATGTACTTATTTCTGCTAATGTGATGCACCACTGGAATCCTCAAGTCATCTGTTATGTTCTCTCAACAGTTATAAGAAGATTAACACTTTCTGAATTAATAGTATGATATGGCACACAAGCTCATTTTTACAGCAAATCTTTAAATCCATTACTCCGAGCAGAACCGAAAAATGTTTACCTAAAATAAGTTTTGTTAAAGCTGAACTTTGGGGAATGGACAAAATGTTGCCTTGCAGCAGGGAAACTCTTGCACTGCAAGTGGTAAAGGATTATTTGTCTTAAGGGAAATCATCAGGACCTTTCCTTCCTAGACATGTTATTCAGTACTAGTGCTTAGGGTTGTGGATAGTCCTTAATTACAATACAAGGCTACATGCTCTGCATTAATGATTACGTTTTGGCTCACCAGTGTAGTAGGGAAGGCGCCTAATGATAATAAGGAAAAAGAGAACTAAACGTTTTATTTATAAGTTTATTTATACATTCCGTTTATAATTATATGTATCTTTTTAATAAAATTCAAGACAAGAAAGTAGAGATGGCTACCCCAGATGGCTACCTAGTCGAACTCTTGAGAGATCTGGCTTCAGCATTGAAAATAATTATTCATAAGATGGATACAGGAAGACTGGCAACAAGTGAAACGTATGTCAGGACATGGGATAGGAAATGCCAGAGGATCAAGGATTGTAATGCCCTGATTTAATAGTGTTAAGGGTCAATTGTGAAGCTGGCCATAAATTTGCGTCCAATTTTGCCGCTAATTGACTGACGTGTGTGCTCACATAGGTTGATCTGTCGCAAAATCGGCCGCAAATCCAATGCTTAAAAGCAAAATATGGCCGTATATTGGCCGGGAAAACTATCTAAGACATGATGGACATGTACGTCATTTCTTAGACCGGTCACAATACTTTAGATAGGGTCCAGTATCCCCATCCAAAGTAATGGCCGGCACACAAAGGGTGCCTGGTCAATTCTCTGCACGACTGGCCGTGCCTGATGAGGTCATCACGCACAGTCGATCTGCAGCAGAATCGTGAAGAAAACTAAACGTTGTGACCAGCTTAATTGATAGATTCAGTGTTACATTTTGTGTTAGAGACAGGTTCAGTTTTGGGGTGATTATATTATTAATAAATCATCCATGAGTGCATACAATGAATGTTAGGGTTTATGGTGTTTGTTTTTGTCATACCATAGTCTTTGCAAATTTTCTTTTGCTCCGAAAATCCAGCTATTACACTTGTTGCGCTTTCAGGTAAAGGCTTGATTTATTCCACTCCCCTTCACCGATAAACAATACATATGCTTCCTTAATTGCAGAATCCTTAATTCGTTTATTTTTTTATTTTATTTTTTTTAAATAGTTTATCTCTAATGCTGTGTAGGAAGAGTATCAGACTACTGGAGAGCCAATGACAATGCATGTTGGAGAATGGGGGTACAGTTTGTATGTATATTATGCAGTATTGTACCGACACCTCAGCTTTCACAGTTCTTTGACAGTCTAATTCCATAAACAGCTAAGACTTCAATTGAGCTTGAACTCAATTGAAGTCTTGTTAGCATCTCTTTTCCAAAAAGTGGAGCTAATTTTATTTTTAAAAACATTTTACATCTAGTTTTACATGTATTAAAAACTACAACTTTAATTTACTATTCATAGCTAGTGATGACCAAAACATTTGCGGCGAACATAGGACGTTCACAGTTCGCAATGCTGGCGAACATTATGGGTGTCACAATGTACCTACACCTTAACATGGAGACAAAGTGCGACCCCTCACCCTATAGTCAGGTGGAGCAGTACAGCCAATAACACATTTTTCCCTCCTGGAGGACACCCCCCATTATAAAAGAAGTAGCACGGCGGCCATTTTACATTTATCCTGTGTCTCCAGTAATAGATAGATAGGGAGAGCTGCTGCTGATTGAGGGATGGCTTAGCTACTTTGCTATTACACTCCATCCAGTGGTCTGTAACTATAGCTAAGGTATTCTGTTACATGTAGTTCATCATTACTGAGCAACAAAAGTCCTTCTCTGTGGGTGGGGTATGCTGTTATGCATTGCAGAGAGATCTGACATATGGCCCCCATACATGCACAGATATTAGCGGCCGACAGATTAAAAACGATAAATTTTTAGATCGGTCGACTGAAAATTGGTGCATGCCCACATGGTCCGATCAATTAAATTTGATCATAATTGTGAAAAAAATCGATCAAAACATGATCGGACATGTCGGAAAATTTTGATCGGTTGAGTACAAATTACGATTCCAAAAAAATCGATCAAAAATTGGTTATTCCATGTGGAGTATATTCTATTTTCCATCAATCAATCTCCAATTGTACGATTGAAAAAAATTTATCGTTTTTAGTCTGTCGGATGCTAAAATCTGTGTATGTATGGGGGGCATAAATGTGATGCGCTGCAGAAGGTACTGTCAGGCTGGCAGCCCACTCCAGCTACCTTAGGCAAATTTTGCAATCTAGATGTGATTTCTGGCCATTAGACCTGAGAAAGAAAAAAACAGCAAGAGAAGTTTAGCCATTAATCCCCATTTGGCATGACACTTTCCAGGCGGTTGCACCCTTTTGCCTTTTTTATTGGTATTTTGGCTACAAATATGACCTGAAGGTTTAAGTAGTTCGCTCTCCATTAAAGTCAATGGAGGTTCGCCACGAACATGCAAACGGCGGGTATTTGCAGAAGTTCGGTTCGCCTGTTCACAAACAGCCACAACTGATGTTTGTCCATCACTATTCACAGCCTAACATATTAGTAATGTTGGTTGTTTTCTATCCAAACCTTCTTTTAGTAACATAATTATTGGAACGTTCAATAAGGCCAGTAATGCCTCATCAAGTTTACAGTTATATCTACTGACATTCTTCTCCTTACATGCAAATGTTGCATAAAAATTGCTGAAATGCCAAACAAATGAGTTTGAAAATGTCATCTGCAATAAATGCTTCAGGGCTTAATTGTCGGAAAATGTCCAAAACAAAACATGATTTTATGTTAAAACAGATGTAAGCTGTACTTGACATGGATTGCAGACTTTTAAAAATACATGGACTAGCTGTCTACAGTATTTGTCTTGTTTATTTCATACAAAACTTTTTCTTACTTTCAGCTAAAGCCTGTTACTGTCAGCTGATAAAATGTATATTTCTGTACAGATCTCTATAGTTTATGTATGGCTAATAGGCCTGCAGGGTATCTCATCTTTTACAGCTGATTGAATCAGTGGATTCATAATTGGATTAGTAATTACCAATTGAGTTTAGTTATCATAACATAACTCTTAAAGGGTGCTTACCAAAGATATACTGACCACACACTGAGCACTTGGTACAGACGTGACAGGATCTGGAGACACCGCTGAGAACGTTCTGCTGCCTGCAACATCCTCCATCATGACCGGTTTGGCAGTGGTCAGTAATGATGTGGGGTGGCATTTCTTTGGGCGGGATGCACAGCCCTTCTCTTCAGAGGTAGCCTGACTTTCATTTTCTACTGAGATGAAATCCTCAGACCCCTTTTGAGAACATATGCTGTTACTGTTGGCCCTAGGTTCCACCTAATGCAAGACAATGCTAGACCTCATGTGCTTATATGGCTGGAGTGAGCAGATCCTGCAAGACAAAGGCATTGGTGCAAGGGACTGGCCTCCTAGTTCATCAGAAGTAAATCCATTTGAGCACATCTCAGACATCATGTTTTGCTTGTTGCTTGTTTATGAGTTGAAGATGCTTTAGTCCAGGTGTGGGAGGAGAAAAGGACCATCTGCCACCTCATCAGGAGCATGCCCAGGTATTGTAGGGAGGTCACACAGGCATGTGGAGGCCACACACACTACTGAGCCTTATTTTAACTTGTTTTAAGGACATTACATCAAAGTTTGATCAGCCTGAAGTGTTTTTCCCCCTTTAATTTTGAGTGTGACTACAAATCCAGACTTCCATGGGTTGATCAATTTGATTTCCATCAATATTTTGGTCAATAGAATTTAATGGAAAATTCCTAGAACCTCCTGTAAGAAAGTGACCCCCATCCTTGGAAGAAGCCGTCACATACAGTACATATTGTCCCTTTGACCCTGACCCTTTACAGTAGTCTAAATTAGCCTTATGACTTTTTGGTCATAACAACAGAAGACTTCAGACCCAAAAGAAGACTGACAAAGGTCAGTCACCATGCAGACAGTGGCCATTGAGAAACACCAATGTGACTTAATTAAAGATGGACACACTTAAAAGTACAGTGTTACCAATGTGAAAAGAGTCCACCCACCAAACAACGTTCTCCTTTAATCATTCAAACCTCTGTGTAAATCAGAACTATATTTAAAGACCAGGGATTATGTCATTACTTATTGTTGAGGATTTTGTTATTCTAATAATTAACATGTGAAATCTAATTAAATACTAGATTTGCATCACACTGTTTCTGATTGCTCTTTATAACAAGCGGAGGAAGATTTCTGTGGCATACACTATAACACGTTTTAGTTTAATTTTCTTATTCCATTAACAGAATGTGAAAAATGCCATTGTGATGAAGAAATATTATAGTTGCCATTGTCAGCAGACACAGTAATATCTGTTACTTTGTTTTCACTGCTGTTCCATTAGAATAACCTTCACAATATAAACCCACCTCACATCACACCTTGTAATTAGTTATTCTTTTTACTGGAGGAAGTGTAATTTATCCAGCTATATTGTTAGCCGTAGGTTGCATATGGTAACTAACACATAGCTCTTTATTATTGTCATATTATATTGTAGATTCTCATTTGCTCCGGTTCACACTCATTTGGTTGATGTTACAAGGGAAATCATAAAGCATATCGAAACCCAAGAATGCAAATGTAATATATTCCAGTTTACCAGTCCAGTTTGTTTTGTTTATGTTTATGATCTAGTCAGTACAGTAACACACATCCTTCTACATTCAGGGTAGTGCTAGATGCAGTAATAGATTTAGAGGGATTTTACATATATGGCTTAAAGATAGCCTGACTTTTTCTAAACGTTTCCAGGTAAACCGTTTTTCCTTGTAAAGTAAAGACTTAAAACTATATAGATAAAGCGAATATACTGAAGTACCTTTCCATTGTAAAATCCTATGTCTCAACTTTTACTTGTAGATGTGATACTTAGGTTATTGTGGGGAACACAATTGGAAAGAACAGTACTAAGGCAAATTCCAAGATAAATGTGCCACATCCCTGGATTATAGGAGACAAATGTTGTTCTACATACTAGAGGAGGGGCTGTGTTAACAGGACTTCCCATGAAGTAGTGACAGATGGTCGAGCCCTAGTGGGGACTTTTTAAGCACGATAACGCCCTCTCCCTGCTAGATCAGCGCAATTTCAAGAATCCGGGAAAAATCTTGGATTTCTTGAAATCGGGATTTGGCAGGGGAAAGCCACATAAAAATGTAACTTTCCTGTCCAAAACGGGAAGGTTGACAGGTCTGCATAGTCCATATAGGTTGCCAATGCTCACAATGTTTCACAATCAGAAGCCAGTATGAATTCCCGAGGGCAATGCACGGTGGCACATAGTATATAACCATCCTGCACTGTACTTTCCATTCTTAAATTCAAATGCAGACCAAAAACACCTTGTACGAGAGATGGATAGATAACTTCTTATGCATTTCACCCCAATGGGGCTTCTTCAGGGAACATACAAATCTGTGTATTGATTACAACATCTTTTCAAAAACTGTTTGGTAGAAATGGGTCAATCAATCAAAATGTTTGAAACATGGTGCATTCAACAGCGAGCGCCCTTCAGTGCGTCAAGGTCATGTCGAGATAAAGGACTGGGGCCGGTCACACAAATAATTATAATAGCCCCAGTCCTTTACCTCTGTTAATCGGATCGATGGTGGTACCTGTGGGGGCTGACCTTAGGGGTTGCTTCCCCGATGAGGGCTTCCTCACCATAACCTCTTTCTCCCACCCCTTCCACCACCGGAGTTCAATCTTCACCATCCAGTTTGGGATTGATCCATACAGCCGCGGGGTCCCTGTGGCCCTGTAGTAAGTGTTGTTCACTTGCATAGGTGGGTGGACGATCCAGATTGGTGTAAAAAAATAACTAAATAAGGGAACTGTTTTACCTGCCTGCTTCTCCAGTCCTGAAACTTTTTAGTTTTAGAGTTTGTCAATCCTCAATAGATGGATTATGGTATAACGGGCCCTTGGTAAAGTAGAATCATTGGGGCCCGCTACCTATTCCTTTTACTAACTGAAAAGGGTTGCAACCAACATAACGCATCCCTTCAGAAATAAATTGTGTATTCGCTCATTATCCTTTTTAAAGTAAAAGTGAGATGCACAACTTTGACCAATTGCATTCTTCCTGGTTTGTTGCAGAGCCCTTTGACATCCAATGCTCTATGGATGATCCAACTTTGCCTCCCTTTACCCCATCGTGCTATCTTTATAGCTGAAGCCAATGAGGTCATGTTTTGCTCACACTTTTTGCCTCATGGTACTGCCCCCTTCACTCCCAGGCTGTGCTGCTGTACAGGAAACTGCAGGAGTCAGATACCTATGCTAGTTGGTGCTAAGCATATTATTATAGTATTTGACATGCACAAATGCATAAATGTGCATGTGGTATACTTCATAAGACTTCAGAAATGCCATCAACAACGTGAATGAATCAACAACAGGTAAAACATTTATTATCTTGCTTATCTAACTACAATAATCTGATTAGTATCTCATCATTGCTTATACACTATTTCTTTATTAACTATGATATTTTAATGTTTTTTTTAACCAAAATATTATAAAAAATTTCATTTAACGAATAGAGAAGACACAACCCAGTGGTTCAAGTTATAGGCAAGTGACCTTCCTAATGACTCATCAGATTAGTAATGTGATGAGAAAACACTACAATAATATAATATTGTTAACCTTTGATTCTGTGGCATGGAGGAAGATGAAGGAATGTGTCTGTTATCACTTGTGAGATCTCTGACATTCCCTGTGGCCTGAATTGTAAATCAGATCCCTCAGCTAGTACAATAACGGCAGCCTAAGGAAAAAGCCAAGAGTCACATCCAATCAGCATCACACGGTAACCCTCCAGAACAGGTGATCAATATTCATCAGCTTCACATTTCTATTGCTGGAGATGGTTAATGGGCTGATAATGCCATCCTCCTTGTAGCCAAATCTCATCAGGGAGAAGACAGCTGGAGCTAACTGAAAAAAAAACTTATCAGATCAGGCAGTAGGCAGTTTACGAGGCTAAAATTAACCTTGGACCACTCACATAACCAACTAATTGTTTATGACTGCTCGGTGCCTGCTGGTGACAAAGGTTTATTGCTCTACAGATATCATCTTATTGGAAAAAATTCTGCTAGAGAAACAAAAATGTATGTTTGGTGTTTATAAAAAAAAAAGGATGGAAAGTAGCTTCAGCAGATAGAAACAAGTTCTAATCCTGATAAATGCTTCCTAAATTGTATAATCTGCCCATAAACCTGGGTAATTGTGGGTAACCTGCCCATACCCACCTTGAGTGATTGACCGTCCAAAATTTGAATAAAAGATTGTTCGTTCGCTGATCAGACATGTCCATTTTTTTGGTAGATCTACCAGCTACTTGGAATACAGAGGAGTTGATCCTCTCTTTTAACCAGCGAACAATCTGAGGCCCAAATTGGCGGGGAAACATTTGCCGTTAGTGGTGTGCTCTTCAATCTTTGAATGATCGACTGCTGATGATCTAAGCGTCTACAGGAGGGCATTAGATGAAAGTTTTCCCCCCTTTTTAATTTTCTTTTCAACTTGTGATCCTACTCCTAACACATTTTCTGTTCTAAAGTGATTTTTACCTCAATGTATCTATACAGGGAGTGCAGAATTATTAGGCAAATGAGTATTTTGACCACATCATCC
>CM070033.1:144107298-144143423 GCA_036250615.1 Ptychadena robeensis
CTCTGTCATGTCATTGTCCAGGTGTTAGACCCCTTGAAATAACTTTCCCAACACTATTGTCGCCAGAAAGGGTCCCTTGTTTTTTAATGTTCGCCTGCCCATTGAAGTCTATGGCACATTCGCCGGTTCGCGAACATTTGCGGACGTTCGCGTTCGCGAACAGCAAATTCCGTGTTCGCGACATCACTAGTTATATACTAACATGCATTGTAGCACAGTACACCAGCAGGAAAAAGTGCAGGCATGTTTATTTGCTGTGGTCACATAGCAGTGCAGGATACAATGCACACTCCATTCATGCAGTATACAATCTTAGAAACTCCAAAAGTCTTTATTTTTGTTCTCAGGCCCAGACAATAAATAGGTTAAAAATATAAAATGAAAAATTTTAAATATTAAAACTGTGGGAACATTTTAAATTCTTTGATTAGTAAAAACCAAGACAGCCTATAACTATAAAAGGTTATCCTCCATTGAAATCCTCATTATATGTAAGAAGCCAATATTTGATACACTGCTCTAAGTAAATTAAAATTCAAACCAGCCAAATGGAAAAGGATTAATAATAATTGAGCAAAGGTTTCTACTGCTTTAGTGTGATTTTAATACTATATGTCTTTGGGCACAAAAGGTTAATGGAAGCCAAGAAACTGAATTCAAACCTATGTTACAGCATACATACAAGGACACCAAACTTATGTTATCCTAGTTTATAGAAAAGTATGGGCACATATTATAGATGTATTACTTTGCGAGTTCATAGATTTAAGAAGAACACTGGGACACAGAAGTTCATCATGGATCCAGATATGTGAACCTCACCTAGAGAACTTGGCCATCCATCAATACTGTCTGACACTTTATAAGCCAAACTGCAGAATGTTCTATTTTTTTACAGACACATTTCCAACTTTACATAAAAACTTTAGTTGTGGGCTTAGAGCAGATGGTCACTATTGACTTTATGATTATATGTGTGTTATAGGTGAGGCTCAAAAAGTAAGGAAACAGGATAATCAAAATATCAACTGAACAGCATGTTGGTTTATGTTGGTTAAGGTGATAAAACTTAGTCAAGGAAGCCCTCCTGCCACCTAGTAGAAAGTAGAAAGGCTGTACATAATCCCTTAAACCATGGGTTCCGTGGTTGGCTTATACCAAGTAAACCAGCAAGTCAAATGGTTCTAACATATGGTCCCTATTGTCATTTAAACTTCACATCTTCTATGTGGGCAGCTTCAGGTGATTTTTGGGGGATATTCAAGTTCTAATAGTATTTGATCACATTCCGCAAAAGCGAAAATTCCATAAAAGAATTATTTTGCATCAGGGTTATATTCCATCTTGTTGATTGAGCCCTTCTATACAACTAAATACATTTTACAGACAGTATGTCTACCTCTGACTGTGTCAGCCACTTATGAGTAGAGATGGTCAAATTTATTTCTAAAATTCGATGATTTTGATGATTTCGACTTAATTGCAAAGCCACTGAACGTAGTATCATCACCAAACTTGCTGGAGATGTACAGAAGGGTTGGGGGTATACTCCAAAAAAGAAAGTATGTCTCTAACACAAATATTTTTTTCACAAATGACGTTCAAAGTCAAGTCAAAATTTTGAAAATCTGAATTTCGACTTTATTTTGTAACTTAATTTATGCAAAAACTACATGTGCTAGAGCAAAAAAAATTTTTTCAAATTTTCCCACAACCCTTCTCTACATCTCTAATTTTGGTGATGATACCATGTTCAGGGGCTCTGCAATCAGCTTACAAAGTAAGCAAGTCAAAAAATTCGACCATCTATACTTTTAAGTCCCGTCTCCATAATGGTAGTCATTTATTAAGTGCCAGCACATTATAGATTTCATAGATTATCTCATTATGATTTCACTTTGAAATCATTGTGGAAAAATTATAGCGTCAGGTACATTTGTTATCATAGACCTTCTATCTGTTAAGTTGTTTCTGTGTTTATAGAAATACTTGTGCAGGATGGATTTAACCACTCCATATGAATACTTCACTAATAATAATGAGTGGAATTCGCAAAGCAGATGCTTCCATTAATGAAAGTTTTTTTTTTAATGAAGAAATCAAATATGATGATCAAATGCACTTCTCTTAAATTTATGTGATGAGTGAATGGATTAATTTAATAATTACATTTAAATTATTTCAATAATGTGACAATTAATTTTTTGCTTCCTTAAAAAGTACTCTATAATATATAGATGTTGCATTTTATAAAGGCACCCAAAGATGGCCTATCTTGCCAGTAAAATAATGTTTGGCTAAGCTGTGACTGAGGCTTATGACTTCATGAATATCTTATTCCCCTCAGAGGTATGGACAGGTTAAAGCGGAAGTAAAACTCTAAAAAAAAACATAAAGAAATAAACATATATATGCAACTCACCTACATCCAGTCTTCATCCAGGGACAATGACCCCTAAAAATAACCTTTCTTGCTTGCTCGCTCCTGCACCGCAATGCCTGTAGTGTGCAAAACTCTAGGCTGCAAGATGGAGGAGCGAGAATATTCCGGTCTCAATCCCTCCACCAATCCAGATCTGAATCTGATGACGCTCCACCCCTCTGCGTCACCCAATTCAGATATAGCTGGCTGCAGGTGCATAAGGACATGGGAAGGTAGACGTCAGAACTGACATCTGACCTCCCATGGTCCCTCTCAGGCTCGGTGGTGCTACCTCACGAGTGGGGGAGGGGATTAAGGGGGTGGAGTGTCTCTGTATTTTCAAAGTTTTACCGGGGTAAGTAATTTTGTGTTTTAATTTTGACCTCTGATGCTGATAATAGAAGGCAGATGCGGAGGTGGTAGGTCCACCTTAACAAATGAATGAACTATACTGTGTACACACATATCTGTTGATGCATATGTTGTCACTTTGCTTTTTTGTAATCCGCCGTGATTGCCCGCTCTCCCCACTGTGGGGGGAGAACAACGACGCCCCCTCCATTAACATGGAGGTCTATGGTGCTGCTCCCTTCAGGTCACCAAAGACACAGGGCCGGAAAGGCTCTATAGAAATGCTGCAGGCACACGGAGAGCCAGTGGTTGTGCCCGATTGATTCACGATCAAACTGCACCCGTACTGGCTTCGGGCATAACGCCAAGGAGGTTAAATAAGCTTAGCTGCTGTGATCACATGATCACGCCACTGCATCAACCTCATGGTGAGGTCCTTGTCCCTATAGGCATTAAAGCTTCCCATTGCAATGAATGAATAGAGGGGACCACAGAGTCTTGAAAAAGTGCCAAATCAAATAGCTAAATGGGCCACATATGGCCCACAGGCTGTAGTTTGCCCAGTGAGTATCTTGTCTGTTGCGCAACTATTTATTATCTTTCTTAGTGTAGTTTGCCCATGCCTGTTCTTGCCTCTAGTAAGTGGGGGCAAGAGGCATCTATTAGGGTTGAAGCAAGCTTTCAGAGCCTTAGTTTGGGCAGCAGTGGTTGTTTTTTACATCCTATTTATACAAATTTAGTTGCAGGAAGAATTATTGACTACAGCTTAGCACAGTTCATTTGAACTATTACAGCATACTGGGGAAAATTAGTACAATCCTCAAAGTTAGACACTACCTTCTCGATCAGAGTTTTCATCCCTTAATATGAAAGGATTTTTATAGCATGTAAATAAAACAGAATGCCTTGCAGCATTTCTCTGTGCTCACAATGGTCAAATTGGTTTAGACTGCAGGAAAGCGTCTGGAATAGTGACAGGTCTCTGCTGTTTTTATGATGCAGTTTGGTCAGGCGTAGAAAAGGAAGGGATGTCTGTATGTACAGAGGGAAGAAAAAATCTCGTTCATCATTTCTCCAAATACTGGATCAATGAGGAACAGTTTGAACTTGGCACCTAGTGAGCTTGGTATTTGTTATAAATATACCTTAAATGAAAAAGCCATAGGAAGTTGCGACAAAGGCCTCAGATGAGCCAAATGCTATCAAAGCCTCAATTGTTCCATCATAAAAGTCATTCTTTTTTACGAAGCCGTGCATCTAGGAGCTTATTGTGTCGCCTGAAATTGGTTCAGCTGACAAAAGTATCCTATACTAACCTTTAAATTTCTACATGATGCCTTAAAGGGAAGGCATTGTATGTTTTCTGTAATGATATATATTGATTTATGTTAGGTTTGTAGAAAGGTATTATTATCCTGTATTTATAAAACACCAACATAGCATATAGTCATATCTCAAACTGTCTCTCAGAGGAGCTCACAATCTACACAGTTTAGGTCACAGTCTTAAGCCGGCCATAGACCTGCTGATTCCCAGCCATAGTTGAGGGCGACCGACCGGCGTGTATGCTCACACCGAACGCATGGAGGTTAGTTGCCTGCAGCTACAGGGGTGCCCACCTTGAGGTTTCGACCCAAAAAGCTTGATGATCCGTCCTGACGGTACTTTCTGTGGCTGTGATCCTGTTGTAGTCAGTTACTGTGGATGGGGAGTCTCCTCGCCCTCCAAGTTAATTGGCTACAATCTGCAGGGAATCCCTGTGTTAGTAGATTCCCGGCAGTTCTGTAGGCGACAGTGTGGCGACGTCACCATGCTCTAATGAGTCGCCTTCAAGCTGGCCATGGATCAAGGTGTCTATGGCAGGCTTTAGACAGTGATTGGAAAAAGATAAGGGGCAAAAATCTCCCCGGTAAGGGGGACTTTAACGGCTTCACAATCAGTACACAGGTCAAAGGACAAAAAATTAAAATAAACGTTTTTTAATTAGATAAGCGTCCAGGCACCAAGCCTGAATATACCTTCACGAGGTCAAAGGTTACATAGAATGTCAGAACGGTGGTATAAAACATAAACCATAAAGAACAACTCAAAAAAACAGAAAACAAAAACCACGAGCCTAAAGCCCAGATGTTGGAGCTTGGTGTACTCTGGAGGAGGAAGTAGAGTGTGGAACATCGAAGTGGTAATCGGGGCCACACCACGTCGTTTCGTCCGATATACTTGCCCCCAGGGTTGAGGCTGGGTTGGATGGTTAATGGTCTAAGGGGGAAAAAAAGGAACTAGAATGGCCCCAGTGTCAAGTAAAGGGGAATTATAACGGGTAATTCAGGTATTTGGCGTACTTCCTTATGTGGAGGAGATAAAAGACACACACCAGGGCCGACGGTGGACCTCCCGCAGAACGAGAGATACCAACGGACTGGATCGCTGGTACCCCTATTAAAATGAGCCATCTAGGGATCAATTAAATAAGTATATTTAAAATATGTACTAGGTTCATCCAGGGGTGCTCCAGATAGGAAGGGGGGGGAGAAAGGGAAAAAGGGGGAAGTGGGAAAAATCCAACGCTACCCCCGTGGGTTCCAGTTACGTGCCTAAGGTAAAAACCTGTACTGGTAATGGCGTGGACCAAAACGTTTCAGCTGGTGGGGTAGCAGGGTAGCCCACCACCTTCATACTGGCTTGGTCACGGGCACTTACCAGCAGGTTCGTTTTACGTAACGCCGGGTTGGCGATTACAACTTGTTCCACACTCTACTTTCCATCTCAAGAGTACACCAAGCTCCAACATCTGGGCTTTAGGCCCGTGGTTTATGTTTTCTGATTTTTTGAGTTGTTCTTTATGGTTTATGTTTTATACCACCGTTCTGTCCTTCTATGTAACCTTTGACCTCGTGAAGGTATATTCAGGCTTGGTGCCTGGACGCTTATCTAATTAACGTTTATTTAAATTTTTTGTCCTTTGACCTGTGTACTGATTGTGAAGCCGTTAAAGTCCCCTAGCCCTGGTAATTTCCTTACCGGGGAGATTTTTGCTCTTTTATTTGAAATGCACCAATAATGCAGAGATATGAATCATATATACACACACACCAATCATACAGAAGCATTCATCATTCACATAGAGACACACACACTACCTGCACTCTACTTATTTTTTGCAGCTAGTTTTTCCATGGTTGGCTTCCTGTTTATCCCTTCCCCAGCCCACTAGCTGTGTCCCTGCTTGAATACCTCTGTGCCCCCCCCCTGGGCCCGCCCCCAGTTTGGGAACCACTGGTCTAAGGGCTTGCTTACATGGGTGTTTTTTAACGGCCGTAAACAAGTAATTACCACAACTGCCTGGTGAACTTTCCCATAGACCTTTTGCATAGAACATAGGCCTGTCGCAAAGGCGATATATAAATGTCCCTCAAGCACCTGCAAGAGTTTGGGGACAGACAGCTGCCTGGGAAAGGACCACATAAATGTACGCTAAGTCATTTTATCACAGTCTACGGACATTCTTCTTTGGGAAAGCCAATTAACCAAACCATATATCACTCTGAATTGAGAAAGCCAGTCGGATGACTAGCGAAACATCTTCAAGAAATAAACACAGCAACTCTAGTTGATGAATTAAACACTACAGATATATCCTTGGAGTGTTAGAGGAAAACCACTCAGACAAGTGATAGATAATGCCCAGGCCAGGATTCATGCTTGGACCCCAGTGTGACATTGCCAGAGTGTTAATCAGTGAGCCACCATGCTACCCATATGCACATTTGTGGCTTTCCCTCCAAATAGTCATTTTCAGGACAGTGCAGCCAACATACAGAGGATCTAACTGTATGATTGTGAATCAATGAGTCCAAATAGGCGCATGTAATCTTATGCAAAATCTTAAAAACAGGTGTGTTGAGAGGTGCATTAGTAACTTCTGTCTTCCAAAAAAAACAAAACCATTTAGAAGATTGTATTTTTACTTAAAAATGGAGCCTTAAATGGGAAATGTGACAATAAAAAACAATTAATATTCTTATTGCCTAAGTCAGATGCGGGTGGGATGCATTCTGATTGGTTGCTACTAGTTTACTTAAGGTTTAGCACATTAATTTTGAATTAGAACAGAATTAGCATAGACTAAAGGTTCCCATACACGCATAGTTATGCACTAGACAATGACTTCTTAGAGTGCCGTGCATGTTCTATCTATTGCATATCTAATTTGCCACCCCTGTCTGTCTGACCAGGGTATTGGACATGACTGTAAATCATGGTCAATCTCAATTGCTTTGGATGGGGACCACGGGTCCCCGTGCAAATGTAGCACCCCTTTGGTGAGAGATAGTGCTAAGTATGTAAGGGGTTTACTTGGTTTTCTCTGGCAGGTGCAGGCTTGTCCATTTTACCCTCCAGAATTTTGGCGGGAAATGTATCAACCCTGATCTGCCTGGAGATGACCTTTAGACTAGTCAACAACACAACACCTGCTCGTTTACGCTGCAACATTTTGAAGGGAACTTACTCATCCCTCTGGAATGTTGGGTGTCGTTAGAAGTGTATAGAAAGGCTCATGTTCACACATGTCTGTCTTGAGTGACCCAGGGATCCCCCTCCTGGGGCCCTGTTGGTCTGTTGTTCCTGTGTTTCTGTTATATCTCCTGTGAGCCAGAGATACCTTCTGGGCCTTTGTGTCTCCTAGGGTAGAGACTTTCTAAAGTCTGCCTGAGCAAAAGAGCTGAACCTCTACTTCAAGCCTGATGCACCACAATGCCCAGGAAGCCTTTTGCCTCTTGGAAGCTAGGAAGAAGAGCTAAGCTGTGCTGGAAAGTTGACTCTGTGGAAGCCTGTTTGCCTGGGGTTCTGGAGCACCTGTCACTGGTTCTAAAGAAGGGATCTGCCTGTTGCTGAGAGGTATTGTGCTGCCAAGAAGGGGTCATACCACAGATCGCCTGGGGTTAAGTTGAGAACTGCTGGGAGAAGGTTAGAGCGTCCAGCTCGTCAGGCTTAAAGGTCAGAAAAGCGGTATTTATAAAGGGGTCCTGCTGCCAGTCCAGTTCTGCTTTGGTCAGTGAATACCTGCTCCCTAATCCTCTCTCCCTTCTTCAACCATCTATACTTTGTCTTCTAAAGAACTCTCATTTGCCGCTGCCCAGACCCAAACATATTATTATTATTATTACCATTTATTTATATAGCGCCAGCATATTACGCAGCGCTGTACAATATATTAGAGTGGAGATACAACACAATATATCACACAGGTACAGGTAATGACATAGGAGGAGCAGAGGACCCTGCCCGGTCGGGCATTCAATTTAATAGGTTGGGGGACAAGGTATACAATAGGTGGGGGGATGGGACTGGCATAGCGGTGATGTTAGGAATGAGAAGATGGGTAGGAGAGGCTGAAGAGTTGGGTTTTTAGAGCTTTTTTGAAGGTGGCAAAGGTGGGAGCAATTTTGATGGGGCGAGGGAGGGAGTTCCAGAGAGTAGGAGCGGCCCTAGAGAAGTCTTGGAGCCGCGCATGTGATGAGGTTATGAGTGGGGATGTCATTAGGTCACTGAAGGAGCGGAGGGGGCGGTTAGGGGTGTATTTGTGTACCAGGTTGGAGATGTAAGGAGGAAAGGAGGTGTGGAGTGATTTAAAAGCAAGGCACAGAACTTTAAATGTAATTCACAAGACAATTGGAAGCCAGTGTAGAAATTTGCAGAGAGGAGCAGCAGATGAGGAGCGGTTAGAGGAGTAGATGAGTCTGGCAGCGCCATTCATGATGGACTGGAGAGGCGAAAGTCTAGTGAGAGGGAGACCAGAGAGGATGATGTTACAGTAGTCCAGACGAGAAATGATGAGAGTGTGTACCAGGAGTTTGGTGGTCTCTGGGGACATAATTCTTCAGCAGGTCTCATTGCTACACAAAGCATCGGTTGAGCTCAATAACGCAGCAGTGCTGAGCCTAGGGCTCCTTGGATATCAGGCTCAGCTCGATGGCACATCTATCTCACAGGCATCGACCTGTGTATGGCAGCCTTAAGGCTAATAGCCACTATTAAAGCGGACCTACCACCAGGAATCTATGTTTTCATGAATGGCACTAGAAGGCCGATAAGAGGAGGATGCAGTTGAAAAAACCCAAAAACGTACCTGTAATGAGCAATTTAGGAATAATAATCAGCCATTCCCTTCACTTCCTGGTAATGGAGGATGCAGAAACGGACCACCACGTTCACAGCAGCACATGAATTTCAGTGCTGTTTGAAAAATTTCCCATAGAAGATCACTGAACGCCCCCAGTGCCACCCGCAATATTGCCCAGTATAATGTGTTGGCTACACACTGAAAAATCAAGTGCTGCTGTGACGTGGCGCCGGCTTCTGCATTCTCCATTAACCAGGAACTGAAGAGAAATGGCTGATTATATTCCTAAATTGCTCATTACAGGTATGTTTTGGGGTTTTTTCACTGCATTCCTCCCTATTATCGGCACTTCTAGTGCCATTCATGAAAACATAGATTCCTGGTGGTAGGTCCGCTTTAAGCATGGTCATTGCAGATGTATGTTACTTGCTACATATTCATTTAAAAACTTCAAAAAAGAAACAAGCTAAGAAATGCAGTGACATTTTTTTTAAATAGGATCATATCTACAAATATGTATGTGTGCAAATGTTTTTTAAGATCACATATTCCGCTTACACTATGAAAAGTTGTTTTAACCAAGTTTAAAAATACAGTAGCAGCTGAAAAAGAAGAGACTACATTTGGATCCTGTGCCACAGGGCATGTCTCCTCCGAGAATTGTTTAGACATTGAACTACAGCTCGAGCAAACTGTTCAGCTATGTGGTGCCTCATGTAAAATATATATTTTCTTGAAATTTTAACTCAGGCTGACATCTACGTCTTGGGCTGAATATGTTGCTTGATGCTGGGGAAAACATTTTCATTTGTAGGTATGCTTATCTTTCTTACAGAATAATTTCATTAACATAAAATGTGATGGAACATTGATTCTTGTAAACAGCATCAACTGGAAAGGGCAGCTGTCACTTCAAGGTTAATTGTTGGCGACGGATCCATTTTTAATGAAACTTTATCCCAATAGCACTGTCACCTGGATGTTAAAAAGCGTATTGGTTGTCAATTATGTGCTTATGTGAGGCAGTGGTTTTTAATAGAATGGAGCACATAGGCTGTAACCTCTAACATCAAGTCATCAACTAGCTGTGCTCAACCCAGTTACAGTTACATAATCAGCATGGCGTGATTTGAAAACTATTCTAAAAATAAATATGATTTCCTAAGCTTTTCCATGTACAATGTAGAAGTAGAAAGTGTACAATGACTTTTCTTACATAGTGCAATGCGCCTGGGCACGCAATCAATTTCAACATTAGATATCCAGGTAACAGGCTTTATTGAGTAATCCAGAAAACAAGGCAAGGGTCATACACAAAGGTGAGAATTCTACTACTGAACCACCAATGCAATGCAGTGCTATTAGACACAAAAGTAATTCCAAAAGAGATGGGGTCAGGGACAATCCAAAGTCAGAGCAGGCAGAGTTCAAGCAAAGTAAAAAAATCAGGCCAGATGGCAACTGCCAGATGGCAGATGGCAACAAAGACACTTGCACACAGGTAAAGCTAACACAGGAGCACACCCAAGCACTTCTATAATAAGGCTACAACAAGAAATAGTGTGCAAGACAGATCTTTACTAAATGGGCAGATTGTCCAATCAAATTGTGTCTCCTGGCACTATAGGATTGCTGAACAATTAGCTGGTAAATCTCCTGCAGCTGATTGGGCAATGTTTTGAAGACATCTGTACGGTCTCTGGGATACCATTTGGCCAGAATGAATCTCTCCACCAGTGCAGGGAGACTTTGGCGATGTTGCTTGTGACCACCGAGGAAATTGCCAATGGGGTAAGTACCCTACACATAGAAAGTTTCATTGCATTAAGGTACTTGCCCCTTGTTTCTATTCAGCTGGAAGGGGCACATACAATGCCCTAGTACATGGAAAACATAATACCACCTAGTGCCCACTGATTTACACTTTTGATGTACATGTGTGTGCAGTTTTAAAAGGTGGAAATCCTTAGCAACGATGGCCATTAGTGCCTGCATAGGCCCATTTCTCTCTAGGTTAGCACCATGGAAAGTGTTTGATGGGGGAGAGGAGATGTTCCACCTTCTTTTTAGTCTTTGGCAGATGATAAGGGTATTCAGGTTCATTTGCTTCTCATATCCTTACATGTCTTAAGGGGTTTTCAATACAGAGGGGCCAATATAAGCATTACCATTTCAGGGAAGTGGTGCAGCCCTGGCTCATTAGCTAGTGTCAAGGCTTAGAAGCTTCAATTGTCAGAGGTTCCTAGATATTCTTCTTGGTTTTAGATATATGCTTGTTCGCTATGGTCCTATTTGACCTTTTTTGAATATCCAATACTATTTGATACATTGATGCCTAAAAAAAACCATTTGATCTGGGTATTTAATATTATTAGGGAAATTAAAAGCTTGATTGATTGATTAAAAGATTGATATACAAAACTTGTTCAGTTCTCTAGGGCAGTGGTTCTCAACCTATGTTCCCAAAAGTTTTGGAACACCTGCCTCTATACACACATGAAGTTTAATGACGTTCCATTCTTCATTTTTAGTGATTAGCAGCACAAGGAATAGTCATATTAGCAAAATATAAAAAATTTTGCACCTAATATTCACAATAAATTCGAGAATTTGTGATCTTCAGGCATTATTACTTTCATTCTCGAAGTGCCGATATTCACAATAAAAATGTCTGTAGAAGCAGCCCAGCAGCCTACATGACGAGGTGCTTATGCATCTATAGTCATGGAAGTGATTAGCCCAAATTCAATGATTTGGAGGGGTGTCCCAATATACACATAACATAGCACATAACATATACATATTACCAAAGAAGCTGTTTTGCAGACTCATGGAGGTGACCAGAGCTGGAGAAGAAGGAAGAGCCTGACACATATTTTGCCAACCAGTTTTAAGCATAGTGACTGTAGTCTGTGACAAAGGCATTGACGCTGATGATTTGAAGCCATTTAACATTCTTTTAGTTTTCAGACCATGCATAGCCAGAGGAGAAGAGAAATAAGCCAGACTGCTAGAAGGCAATGGAAATACACGCAAGCCTTCAAGGCTTTCGGAGAATTGAAAATTTCTTCATCTCACTAGCGCACTCAAGCAGAGAAAGACATTTCCCCTTGGGTCTTGTGTTTGTGAACTGAGCAACCATTTTTATTTATTTTTTTTTTTTTTTAAAGGAAATTCCACTGATGAATCTCAACAACATTAAGCCACTATGCATTTATAATGGTGGAAAAGCAGTGTGTAAATAGAAACATTTTTTAAATGCTGCAGTGGGTTTAATATGTATGTCTAACATATGTGTTCCGTTACCCACATGCTAGAGAAGATATTTAAAATAAAACCTGATATATCTCAAGCAGTTGGTTGGAGTTGTTTTCAAAATACCTCTAAGCTTAACCTCATCCTACAAGACTTATTTATATAAAACTGCCATAGGCATGGCAAAAAAGGGATGTTAAGCCTTAACCTCTCTGGTGTTCTGCCTGAGAATTGCTTAAGCTTTGCAGGGTATATTGGGTTCTCCCGATCCCCGCAACTAATGCAAACAGCGGAGGAACTGGGTTCGTCTCAGACTCTAGGGAGGTTAATAATTGAAGAACTAAAATTCTACTCATTAAAGGGGCAGACCAGGAAAAGTGTTGCTTGTGAATATTCTAATTGTGAATTTTTATTCCAAATATCAGCACTTTGAGAATTCATGAAGATCTGGAATATAGTGCTATATCTTTGAAATCGCGAATACTCAAGATTCTTTTCCTCAGTACCCATAATCCCTAACTTCTTGTTGCTTGTGGGCCAATGAGAAGGCTGCAATATCTTTGTCTGCGCTTAGCAACAGTCCTAGCACCCAATAGTAAAGTAGCCTACCCCTTACTATATAGAAAACTCCTCAGGGATAATTTTCTGCTGTGTTGTGCAGTTCTGGGAGAGAGAGGAGTGTTATTGCTGTGTTCTGTAATTTGATGAGTCATCTGATGTTGCTTTTTCCATTACATTAGATAGTAAGTCAGCTTATATATGCAATACAGATAGTTAGTTAACCTCCCTAGCGCTTCTGACGGCACTATCTAGTCCTGCACTTGCTTATGCAGTATTGCAGCTGACGAGATGGAGCCGTCCAGATTAGCTCAGATCTCCCGACAGCAGCACATACTCTCTGCTCTGTGCTGTCCGGTATCTGAAGGTTGCTGGCATGTCACCTCTCCCCCAGCCTAATTTGCATATGAATGTCCTGCGGGGTGCGGGACATTCATATGCAAATTAGGATATCTTCAAAGAGCACACCTGGAATATCATCCCCATTGTCATTCCCAGATGTGATCTTTGAAGTTAACCCTTCCAAATGCCATTGTATTAGAAACAGTGATAACTGTATCCAATACAATTCAAAGTAAAACAAAACACATTTCCAATTGTAATAAAAATGTTATTATAAACAAACATAAATACTGTTTTCAAATCTTTCATACCAAATAAGTATTCAAGAGATTTAAGCATTCAAATGATACATTTTATAATTTTTTTTTTATAATAATTGTGTGTTTCAAACATTATTATAGTCAGGATGTCTATTAGACCCTTATACGGACAGATTTTGGAAGTTACAGGCCTACAACACAAAAAAAAAAAACACTTTTGGTACAGATATCTGGACCTTGCAAGGGCTCTAGGGAGGTTAAAGATAGGCTGTCAGTGTTGGTTATATAGTGATAATGAAGGTAATCTGAGGAAAGTTCCATGCATTGCCTTCCCAATATGTGCATGTACAAGTGCTGATTGGTGCAATGAAGGTAAAAATGACTGGAGATCAGAAATTCACCAATTTACAAACTAATTGTGAATATAAGGTGAAAAATGTGTAATATTTTGTCAATATGAATATTGCCGATGCTGTTCATCACTGGTGAGGAACACATAACATTGGCACAAAACGGCTTGATGGTCCTAGATGTCCAGTGTCAGCCAAGAAATAAGACTGTCTCCATCTGACTTGCTAGAATTTCTATTGCGCACTTTGAAAAGCTTTCTGAGTAATTCCAGTATATCAGAGAAGCCTATACAATGTGGCAAGGCTATCAGCACTGATTACAGCCACTCTGATACCAAGTGTTCAGCTTAAAGAACACACTTTATTCATGCATTTTACTGATAGAATCTGTTATTTGGTGGTCCCCTCTCCTGAAAAATTCAACCTGTTCCTGACTTGCATATTTCAGCTCTACAAGAAATGAAAAAGAATGTGCAGATGCCTAGAGTTGCCCGCTTTGCAGCATGTGACATTTAATTACTTTAGTATGCCCACAGCTTCCCTTCCATATCTCAGTCTGACTCTGTGTACTCCTACGACCAATATGCTTCTTCTGCTTCTAAAGGCATTGCATAAAAGTGTTACAAGAACTATTAGTTCCATATATGTTGCATTACAATATTTAAACAAACACTTAGTAGAGAAAATCAATTGGCTTGCCCTACTCTTATATGCTATGCAAGGCAACACTCCCAAACTACAGTGGTACAAAAGGCATTATCTTAAATTTGCCAACAAGTCACAGCTCACTAGTGATGAGCAGCATAGGCAATATTAAAATGTGCAACATTTCTCGACATATTTGAAATAAATTGGCAAATTCGAGATCATCTGTCTATTATACTGGCATTTGTAATGTGATTTATTGCAAAAGCAATGTGTGTTGTCACGGTGATATCTAGTGGTAGAATGTGAAATTGCAGCTGCAGTGTAATCCTATGAAAAAACACTCAGAAGTAATTCCTTGCGAATGTGAATATTCATGCGAATATTGCATGCGCAATGGATAGTACTTTGTCCAGAACTTGAATATTCGAGATTGAATATATTTAGCACTATATTCGACTATATTTATTTGCAATAAAAATATGTGATATGAATATTCAAGCTCAACACTACAGCTTACCCTCTGTAGCTGCATTCTAGTGCTGCCGGTAGCTACCTGTCTACAGGCTTGCACTTACAAAGTTAATGTATGACATTTCTAAAGGCTGCCATACACGCACCGAGCCGCAGCCGATCGCGGGGTGTCCACATGGGGTGACAGACAACTCGACCGGCCAGAGAACGGACATGTCCGATAACGTTGCCGATGACGTTAGTTTCAATGAAGACAGGTGTCTTCATTGAAGCTAAAGGCCGGCACACATAGGGTGCCGGCGGATGCTGTCAGCTCTGGAGAGCAGTGTGATAATGTCATCACGCTGCACTCCAGAGCTCATCTAAGCTGGTCTGTCGGCCCCAAATCAGTACGTGTGTGGGGGCCTTTAGTTTAACAACAGATGGCCTGTGTAGTATATGTACACTTGTATCAGAAGCCCATAAGACAAGGCAATTAGGAGACTTGAAAAAAAGTTACAAGTACAATACAATTTGGTTTATGTATTTATACCTACTTTTTTGGTAGAGATGCTGATTATTTTGAATAAACTGACTTTGTTCTGTTTTGTCTAATGTATTGCCATACATTTTTGTTTTGTTTTATATGGGAATGTAGTAAAATAAAGACATATTTCTGGTGAAATGTGTTTAATGTATTTAGCTTGACAGAGGCAGGTGCCTATGACAGATGTCTGCACATGCATTGGGATATTGAATGTATATAAACTTGTGCATTAATTTCTTGAGGAGTTTTGTCTAAAAGAACTCAGTAGAAAATTATGAATAAATAATATACTGTGGATAAAACCTAAAGATTAGCTTTTACTGAAAGAATGGATTGGGTATTATTGTGCATTGTGAATGGAGCCCTCCCATCTACTATTTATTCTACAATTAAAGATAGTTCCTTTAAGTTATTAAAGTGATTGGAATGGAGGAGGAAAGGAGAAACCCAATTTACAAAATATTACACTTCACGTAGTTTATAACTAAAAGAGCAGAGATGGCTCAGCTCTTCTTTTGATGACAAAAACATCAAGTTATGTCTCTATTGAAAGCTACTAATAGCTAAAGGACACTTCCACAAGTAAGCTCTCCATTCTGAAGACTGAAATGCCATCTTTTCAAAATGGTGTCAGTGGGGTGAACGCCGGCCTATATTGATAAGAGCTTTGCAAGCCTTTTTCCAGTTTACTTTTGAAACCTGAAAATAATTAAAATTACCAAAAAATTGTTTAAGTTAATAAAAGACAAATATTTTTTTACTGAAAGGGTTTTTTTGGTTAGGATTATTTATTATGTTGGTTCTCAGTGAAATATAAAATTTCAAATGAAAACAGTTTTAAATTTTTTTTATTATGAGTTCAATACAGTTCAATCTCTATATCTCTACGAGTAACTGCATTTCCCTCCCTTCCTTATAACTGTATTAGAAAATTGAGTAAATTTAGACCAATCTATATATTTACATTTACCTTTACATTGCAATGCTTTGTTATGTTTTTTTAATTGTTAGATGAAGTGGAGCAATGAAATTGTATATATTTTTTGCACAGTATAATACACAGTACAGTATACCATAAAGTTTCATTACTGTTCAGTAATAAAAATTTTCTAACCATTCTTTTCGCTTTGAGCTCTCATAGTTTCTGAGTTGTTTGCTCTATAAGACTAACCCCCCCCCCATTCAGTGGATCAACTTCTGTGCCTCCTATACAGTAAATATACATGTTTGAATAGGGTGAAGGATGTTAGACTCTCAGCAGTGCTTGCATACATGCTGTATACCAGTATTTACGATTTATGAGAGGAGAAGGGCCATTGCTGACAGTCGGAGAGAGTATTTTTCCCTACTGGGCACTGTGAGTCTCTGGCTTGCAGCACTGCCCCTCCTACTAGTGTTGATCGCGAATATTTGAACTGCAAATTTGTATTGCAAATAACGACGCAGATCTTTAATAATGTGCTATATCTTCGTAATCACGAATATTCAAGATTTGAGAACAGTACCCTGGAACTACCGTGCATTGCATTCACAATATGTGCATGTACAAGTGCCAAGGAAGGTAATAAATGATTCGTTTTCATGTGATAGTGTTGATTGTGAAAATATAAGAATATCTGCACTTTTTATTGGGAAAATCTTTTTCACAATGAAGATAATAATGACTGGAGATTAGGAATTCTTGTGAAAAATTTGCAATATTTTGAATATTGCCTGTGCTGCTCATCATCACTAGAAACACTGCTGTACAGCTAGTCACACCGGAAAGGAGGTACTGCTGAGAGGTGAGTTTTGAGGCTGTCAGCAATGCTTCCCCTTACATCGAACGTGCTGAATAGAAGTTATAAACTTTAAAGGAGTGTCAGTGTGTGTGCATTGTCCCTCTTCCCAGGTAAATACTGGTATACAGCATGTTTGAGCAGAGAGAAAAAGTTGATTTGCTCCCCAAACCATGGGGTATTATGGTCCAGTGTGCCAGTATGGGCCAGATTGATGGGCGCTTCGAGCAACGTGCACGCTCCTGGCCATCTATCTGGCCTATTTCATATATGGCCATCCCTGTTTTCGAGCTGGATCAATCAAGACCGTGGGGTCTCCATGCAAAGCATCGGCTGAGCAGGAGACAAAGTGTTGTGTCTCGAACTCCTCCAATATTGGGCAGCAGCATGATGACGTCATCACGCTGCTACAGGGAACATGGAACGGCTCCAATATTGAGCTGTGTGTTCCCTGCTTTACAAATCTTAGTTACAGATCTGACTTAATTAAAATTAATTTTAAATCATAGTGGAATGCATACCATGTTTGTTTTGTTTATGTTTTGTTTTGTTTATTGGTATAGGGCTAGTTTTGATGGAAGCAGTGTTATTACAATAACATTTTTGGTGTCCATCTGGGTCATATATTTCTGGTCTGGAGGTACTGCCTAGGTTCACAGGAGTAAATCTTTAAGGACTTTAGAAATTTAATTTGATGTGCAATAGAGCTCAGAGTGGAAAAGTCTAGTGAATATGAGATTGATTGGCTGAGCATGGTAACTAAAATGTATTACCCTGAGGCAAAAGAGTCAAGTCAACACCCTGGCTGTGCTCACTGGTAGGCCACTGGAAGAGCACTTACAAAATCCTTTGAATTTCTGTTTTAACTGTAAATTTTTCTCATTTTTCTGGAGTTAAACATTCAGACTAAATAAAAAAGAAATGATAGTAAACATCATGACAAATTTAAGAACAGAAATGTAAAAGTGGAATACATTAGTTCTAATTTCGAACTTCAAGAAAGAAAAATAAACCACACAAGAACAAAGGACACAAAGATCCCACTGTTCCAAGATCATTTCCATTCGTAAACAGATAACAATGATATAATTTTCTTTAATTTCCGCCTTTTTATCTACTTGTTCATTTTCCACAGCAACTGTTGCGAAATAGCAGCAGGCAAAGTCATTGTTTCTATGTGGAGAATCTTGAATAGCATCTGATACCATCTGGAAGGGTTGGCTATTTCAAAGACTGTCATGTTTTTGGATGCCTGATTGCTTGTGATTGACTTTAAATTGTTGTCATTATTTTGACACAATGTGATCTTAAAGTGATACTATGATGAAACATTGCTTACTGTATAAGCAGCACATGTGTTTTACATCCTCTCTGGGCAAGGGAATATAAAGGTGGGTTTACACATGTAGATTTTTGCTTCAATCAACTGCCAATTAGATTTTTTGTTTAATGTCGTTGTCAAACATCGTGTGTTCATTTATCAAATGTAACATTAGATTTTTTGTTCGTTCATCGCCAATAGTGATGTCCCGAACTGTTCACCCGCGAACTGTTTGCGTATTTTCGCGAACATATGGCGAGTTCGATTCGCCCCCCTATCTTTTAACCTCCCTAGCAGTTGAGGCGAACCTTGTTCGTTCGGGGAACAGGGTCCTCACAACCGCAGGGGAAGCCGGCGGCGGGGAGACCCTATGCCTCCCCGGAAAGCTGCAGCGATTGTCTACATCGCTGCAGCATTTCCGGGTTGGCGGCACCGCCACGATCGCGTCATGGTGATGCGGAAGGGGGCGGGGGGGGGGGCAGCGCCATAGACCTCCATGTTAATGGAGGAGCGCCGGCTTTCTCTCTCACGCAGCTGTTGTCAGTAATGACAACAGCTGCGTGTAGAGCTCCGGCGAGATGCCGGAAACGACAGGCAGTGTACTCTGTACACTGCCTTGATCGCCAGTATGTAAACGGCGCGATACGGGCGGTGCGCTAGGAAGGTTAACATTGCAGAAACTTTGACCCCTGTGAGTCACAGTCAGCAGACATACAAGGAGGGCACCACCCCCACCTCACAGACCCTCACACCCCCTATAACATTCAAGTAATGACGCCTTACCCATTTCTGCTGAAGAAGGAGAGATTTAGGAAAAGAGCTGCTGCTGCTATAGTGGATCCATTATCTATTGTTCACATTGTTCACATGTTCTGTGTGATCTACATTCTTCACTGAATATCCCATCCATCCATCCATCCTGGGGAATATCCATCTCCCCCATTGTCCTCGTCCCCACACTGACCCTCACCACAGTGTCTCCCCCACTGACCATCACCACATGTCCCTCCATACTGACCATCACCACCGTTTCCTCCACACTGACCCTCCCACCTGTCCTCACACTGACCATCACCAACGTTCTCCGCCATACTGACCATCTCCCCCCTTGTCCTCCCACTGACCATCCCACTAGTGTTCCTCCAACTGACCATCACCACCAGTGTCTCTCCCACTGACCATCACCACCAGTGTCCTTCCTCCACACTGACCATCCACCACCAGTGTCCGCTCATACTGACCATCTCCCCAGTGTCCTCCACACTGACCATCACCACCAGTGTCCACCCCCCCCCCCACTACCCCCTGACCATCTCCCCCAGTGTCCTCCACACTGACATCTCCCCCTGTCCTCCACACTGACCATTCCCCACCAGTGTCCTCCACACTGACCATCACCACCAGTATCCGCCATACTTACCATCTCCCCCCAGTGTCCTCACCTCTGACCATCACCACCGTGTCCACCATATCTGACCATCTCCCCCATTTCCCTCCCACACTGCCATCACACCACATTGTCCGCCATACTGACCATCTCCCCCGTTCTCCATAAAATTAAAATTCCCTTTTAAGCCTGTAGGCAATGGTGGAAAGCGATCCTTCACAGTTTGTTTTCATCGGTTGGAATTCACACGGCCATTTACCAACCACCTGTTGTTTTAGTGCTCTCCCTCCCCTCTTATGTTCAATCCCATTGACTATTCATTGTAGAAATCTTTGTTGGATTTATTGCTGTGAAAAAAAAAATTTTTTTTTTCTTGGGAGTTTTTGCCTGTATTCCCCTCTGCCATTCATTGTCCAGGTTTTGTTGTCCCCCTTAAAATACTTTCCACAACTATTGTGGCCCAGAAAGGTCCCGTTTGTTTTTTAATGTTTGCCTGCCCATTAACAAGTCTATGGGCCCGCGTTCGCCGGTTCGCGAACATTTGCGACCGTTCGCGAACAGCAATTCCGGTTCTCGACTCACTAATCGCCAATAGTGAATGAAAATACATTCGAATATAAAATGACATAAAAATTTACCAACATGTTCGATGGCTTTCTAACGATTTTTTGTTTGAGGTCGAACAAAATGTATTCATTTGTTATGCGTGATTAAAAGGGCCCCTAACTGCCAGGCAACCTCGACAAGTCACCAGCAATCCACCTGCAAATCGTGTTGTCCATGTCTTTTTCCATGCGCTAGACACAAAACATAGGAGGACTTGTGTTACATATAATAGATTTTCACATGAGATGACCACACTTTTTTCAGAAACATATAATGTAATTGGAACATAGGCAATACTTAAAGGCTCATATTAGTGTTAAATATTTTCTAAACCTCCCTAGTCCGCCCTCGGCTTTAATTCCACTCCACTCCCTGTCCACGTCGCTGGCTAATCAATGACGTTGCTGGGAAACCGCACCCCTTCAATATACAGGGAGTGCAGATTATTAGGCAAGTATATTTTGAGGAAATATTTTATTATTGAACAACAACCATGGTCTCAATGACCCAAAAACACATTATATCAAAGCGGAATATTTTTGGAAGTAGTTTAAAAGTTGTTTTCAGTTTTAGCTATTTTAGGGGGATACTGTGTGCAGGTGCTATTACTGTGCATAATTATTAGGCACTTAACAAAAACAAATTTATAACCCATTTCAATTATTCCTTTTTACCAGTGAACCAATATAACACACTTCAACATTCACAAATATACTTTCTGACATTCAAAACAAAACAAAAACAATCAGTGACCAATATACGCCACCTTTCTTGCAAGGCACCAAAATTCTGCCATCCATATTCTGTCAGTGTTTTATCTGTTCACCATCAACCATTGCGCAGCAGCAACCACAGCCTCCCGACACTGTTCAGAGAGTGTCTGGTTTTCCCTCCTTGTAAATCACACATTTGATGATGGACCAACGGTCTCAATGAGGTTCAGACAGTGAACAGGAGGGGCCATGTCATTGTTTTTCTTTCTTTATACCCTTTCTTGACAGCCCGCTGTGGAGTACTTGGACGCGTGTGATGGAGCATTGTCCTGCATGAAATCATGTTTTTCTGAAGATGCAGACTTCTTTCTATACCACTGCTTGAAGAAAGTGTAATGCCAAAACTGGCATTAGGCACTGGGAGTTGAGGCTTGACTCCATCCTCAACCCAAAAGGCCCCACAAGCTCATCTTTGATGATACCAGCCCAACCAGTACTCCACCACCTCCACCTTGCTGGCGTCTGATTCGGACGGGAGCTCTCTGCCCTTTACCATCCACCACGTGCCCATCCATCTGGCCCATCAAACTCACTCTCATTCATTCCATAAAACCTTGAAAAATCAGTCTTGAGATATTTCTTGGCCCAGTCCTTGCTGTTTCAGCTTGTGGTCTTGTTCAGTGGTGGTTCTTTCAAGCCTTTCTGCTCTGAGATTGCACACCTTTGCTTTTGGGCACTCCAGTGATGTTGCAGCTCTGAAATATGGCCAAACTGGTGCAAGGGCACTCTGGCAGCTTGCACGCTTAAACTTTCCAGTTCATGGGTAGTTATTTTTGGCGCCTTTGTTGTTCCACACGCCTCTTGCGACCCTGTTGACTATTTTGTAATGAAACGCTGATTGTTCGATGATCACGCTTCGAAGCTTTGCAATTTTTAAGAGTGCTGCATCCCGTTGCAAGATATCTCACTATTTTTGACTTTGCTAAGCCTGTCAGTGCTTCTTTTGACCCATTTTGCCAAAGGAAAGGAAGTTGCCTAAAATTAATGCACACCTAATAAGGGTGTTGATGTCATTAGACCACACCCCTTCTCATTACAGAGATGCACATCACCTAATATGCTTAATTGGTAGTAGGCTTTCGAGCTATACAGCTTGGAGTAAGACAACATGCATAAAGGGATGATGTTGTCGAAATACAATTTGCCTAATAATTCTGCACTCCCGGTGATCTTCTCTACAGATGTTTTATGACCCAAACCCAACCCCAGGCTCATATTTTGGACCAAATGCTGCCAAACCACTGTAGTATGGCATTTGATGGCATTTATGTGTCTTGGCAAGATTTTGCAGGATGGAAGGTAACGGTCAACCTCCTATTATCCCTGGGGGGACTGCGCCACCCTCAGGGTCCCCAGTGTGGGTTATTGGGGTCCCCGGGCCGTCACAGCATCCCCCCAGGGAGGCCGCATACCTGAGTGGTGGTGTACCCCTGCCATGGGTTGACCCTGATAGGGAAGGCTTCTGCACGCAGCCAGCGTGCGAGCATGGCCGCTGCCATTGAGCGCTTCTGCGTATTTTGTGCGCGCCGGCGGATGCTAGGCGGGCCGCGCCACGAGTGTGCCTGATTAAAGGTTACACCCCCCTCCTCCCTGCAATCCACTTCCTGCAGAGTGTAGGGGATTAATCAATGCTGGGCCTATAAGCCCCGCACGCACTGAGTAGGTCTGTTTGTATTGCAGTTTTCATAGTTAACCAAGTGTTAGATGCGATTCCCTTACCCGATTCTGATAGCCTCCCGTGTACCGACCCTGGCTTGTTTACCCCTTTACCCGACTTCTGGAATCCCGACCTAGCACGTTTACTCTCCCTCCCGGTTAAACCCTTTGTTGCTGCCTGCCCCGACCTTTGCTATCCCTGGATATGTTGACCTCCTCCTGTCCTGGCCCTCGTGACCCTGGAATTTGGCCCTGTACTACTCTCGTTCCTGGGATACCTCTATAATTGGGGTAGTAACGCCCGTTCGCTTCCACAGAGGGTGCTGACAATATAGGGAGACCCTGTCCTGCCTGCAGCTGAAACACCCCCGTGCCCCCTCAGGACATCGGCCCATCTCCTCCTTAGGGGGGCCTGGGTGCACAAACTCAGGCTCAACGGACATAGACTCCGCCCTCTATCGTCAGTTATACTCACCATCTGTCCACTAACCCTTGGAACCGTAACAAAATACCACAGTCCGTTGACTACCCCTGGAGGTGACCCAGGAGTCGCTGCTGTGCAAGCATCTGGAGATCTTCCTGAGTTTCCATGACTTTTTCTCGCAACAGAAGCCCTCAAAAACGTTGGCGGGAACAGACCCAATTCCGCAGCAGAGTACCCAGTCTGGAACGGTCACTAAGGAACCAAATATTCCCATGCCGGAAAGTTTTCCGGGTGCCACCCGAAAACTTTCGTAACTTTAAGAACCCTTGATTGTCATTTCGTCTCTTCTCCCTGCTAACCGTGCACCTTCCTACGGAACCGGTCCTCGTTTATGAACAACAATCACCTACTTCAGGAAGCACAGACCTGGGCCGTTCCACTTCTTGAACATGACGATCCTGCCCTGGCCTTCGTTATCCCCTTTTTTTTCGATGTGGGGGGCTAACGTTACGCAGACCATGTCGGTGGAACCGCTGAGGAGGCACTCCAGAGTATTTAAACAGGGGAGAATGGCTGTAAGACCATCGTGAGTTTAGACGTCTGCTGCTGACACGTCATGGAAGGACCTCGCCTTAAATCCTAGTTCACACAGGCCTGTCTGACCTCCCTCAAGGAGCGGACCTGGAAGGTAGGAGGTGCCCCGCTTCACTGGTCCCGACCTCATGGTTCTTGTCACTCAATCGACCTGGCGTTGAGGAATCGGAGGCGCCTTATCGTCCAACCTCCTCCTCAGACCCCCCTAAAACTCTGGGGACACACGGTGTTCCAATTACAGTACATTCTCCCGTTTAGCACCCTCTTCTAACCCCGTTGTCACTGCCAAGCACCACCCGACGAACCCACACAACTCGATTCACCAGACCGCAGTCTCACCCCTGACTTTGAGAGGAGTGATTACGGAAAACTATGTATCTACTTGTGGAATCTGACATTTTCCTCCGTCCTTGCCCAGAAAACCATCAGGTTATGTCACTCGGTTGTCCAGGCAGCGCCACCCTATCACTCCCACAAGATTCTCTCTCTCCATTCTGCTTCAACACTCAGGTTCGACCAGACATAACATTCCTCCTGCATCATCGCTTCCGGAGCCGTGCACTTCCTCATGGAATCGTCTCACCCATCCCTCATTTAACCCCTAAAACCCCTGAGTTTCTCCATTGACCTTACCCTGCGGGACGGTTTCTCCACTGATTCAGGACCAGTCCTCAGGGAGATCTACATTACGGTTTCCTTTCAGATGGGCACGCCAGGACTCCCGCTTCGCCTGATTCAGTCTCCCGGCTCCCGTATCTTGGCCTCCCCTGGTTAAGTCCACAACCTCACATGACTGGCTTCGGTGAATTAGTTTTCCCTCATCATACTGTCGCTCTTCATGTTTCCGTTTTCCGCACCATTATCTCCCCCAACGTCAAGTCCTGAGGAAGTACAAGACTCCCTGCCTTCTATCGGATTTCTTGATTCTTGACCCAAGCAGTGGAACACTTTCCGCCTCACCGGGCATCGACTGTGCCATTGATCTCCTCCCGGGACAAAGATCCCGTTTGGTCGGACTTACCCCCTTTCCATCCGCGCAGTCCACCCTGAAGGAATCATCGAGACAAACCTAGAAGGGGTTCATTCGACCTCATTCCTCTCCTGCGGGAGCCGGCTCTTTTTTGTCCTCACAATGACAAGACTATCGCCCATCGTGGACTACAGGAACTAAATTGATCACTAGCAACAACATGTTTCTCTTCCCTAATGCCGGACCTAATGCAAGATGTCCGCGTGCTAAGGGTGTTCACTAACCTTGATCTACGTTGAGCCTATACCTAATCGTATCAACCGGAATGATGGAAGACACCCTGCAGAACACTAGGCCATTTTGAGACTTTGTCATCCATCGGACTCTGTAACTCCCCGCTGTGGTTCATGGCTTTTTATCCATTACGTGTTCAAGACCTTCTTGATCATTTTGTTTTGTCTATTTGGACGACATCTTAATATTCTTCTCGCCAGACCGACATCTCACCGGACCCCCGTGAGGACAGTGTTTTGGTAGGAGATTCAAAATGGAGTACATACAGTACTGGATATGGTTTACCACATTTGTATTTGTATTCCCACAAACTTTGTATCCTCTTAATAAATATTGTTAACAGAATACTCACTCAATCATAACCCACATTTATCAAACTCTACATATCTAAGTTTAATGTATTGATCTAGTAACTATTGAATCAATTTTATTGATGTTGAACATTTGACCAAAATCTGAGTGCTGTATAACCTCCCTCCTGAGCAATCATTTCATCACAAGTATGACATGGAGCACTTTGGACACATGGGAAGTGTTGAAGGGTATGGTTCAATAAACTGGAGCTTCTGGTCTGCAGAACATTGGTAATGCAAAAAAGGATTCTGGGAGTATGTAACCGATTAACAAATATTACAGGTGTCGGGTTATCCCATATACTATAGGCGGGTCGGGGTTATGCCATATTGACGTGTTGTCAGCAGACCAGAATAATTACCTCTCTTGTGGCTGGCTGGCTATTGCCATTAGATTCCATATTCCTCATGCAGAATGAAAGTGTGGGTGGGCAGTTCTGAGAAGCATCCCCCCTGACCACTCCCCCAGTGTCCTCCACACTGACCATCACACCCTTGGTCCTCCACACTGACCTCACCACCAGTGTCCGCCATACTGACCATCTGCCCCCAGTGTCCTCCACACGACCAATCACCACATTGTCCGCCATCTGCTCAATCCTCCCTCAGTGGCCCTCCACACTGACCATCACCACCAGTGTCCGCCATACTGACCATCTCCCCGTGTCCTCATAAAATTAAAATTCACCTTTTATGCTGTAGGAAGTGGAAAGCGATCTTCA
The DNA here is from genome assembly GCA_036250615.1 of Ptychadena robeensis. Lineage (NCBI taxonomy): Eukaryota > Metazoa > Chordata > Amphibia > Anura > Ptychadenidae > Ptychadena > Ptychadena robeensis. The sequence goes on from CM070033.1 coordinate 144,133,484, forward strand.
CAGTTGTTTCATGTGGAATTCACCCAGGCAGTTTACCAACCATGTTGTTTAGTGCTCCAGCTCCCCTCTTATGTTCCAATCCCATTGACTACATTGTAGAAATCCTTTGTGTGGATTTATTGCGTTAAAAAAAAATTCTTGGGAGTTTTGCCAGGGCGTCCCCTCTGCCATGTCATTGTCCAGGTGTTAGTCCCCCTTAAAATCTTTCCCAACACTATTGTGGCCAAAGGGTCCCTTTGTTTTTTAATGCTGGCCTGCCATCTAAAGTCTATGCGCGTTCGCCGTTCGCGAACATTGCGAACGTTCGCGAACAGCAAATTCCCGGGTTCCGACATCACTAATGCCCAATAGTGATGAAAATACATTCGAAATTAAAATGACAGCTACAATTTACCAACAATGTGCGATGGTCTTTCTAACGATTTTTTGTTTGAGGTCGAACAATGTATTCAGTTGTTATTCTGATTAAAAGGCCCTAAGCTGCAGCAACCCTCGACAAGTTCCCCAGCAATCCATCCTGCAAATCGTGTGGTTCCAGTGTCTTTTTCCATGCAGCTAGACACAAAAAGCATAGGAAAGGACTTGTTTTTAACAGATATATAGATTTTCACATGAGATGACCACAATTCTTTGTTTCAGAAACTATACACATGTCAATTGGAACATAAGCAATACGTAAGGCTCAATTTAGGTGTTTAATATTGTTCTAACCTCCTAGTCAGCCCTCGCTTGAATTTCCCACTCCAACTCTCCCTGTCCACGTCGCTGGCATAATCATTACTTGCTGGAAACCGACACCCCTTCAATATACAGGGAGTGCAAATTATTAGGCAGTGGTAATCTTGAGGATAATTTTATTATTTAACAACAACCATGTTCTCATGAGCCCAAAAACACAACAATTAAATAGCAAAGCTGGAATATTTTGGAGTAAGTTTTGAAAGTTTGTTTTCAAGTTTTAGCGATTTTAGGGGGATACTGTGTGGAGCAGTGACATTACTGTGCATAATTATTAGGCAACTGAACAAAAACAAATTTTATACCCTTTCAATTATTTCTTTTACAGTGACCCCAATATACACTCAACATTCAACAAATATCATTTCTGACATTCAAAAACAAACAAAAACACATCAGTGCCAATATAGCCACCGTTCTTGCAGGACCACGCAAAAGCCTGCCATCCATTTATTCTGTCATGTTTTATCTGTTCCCATCAACTTGCATGCAGCAGCAAAACACACCTCGCCCAGACACTGTTCAGAGAGGTTGTACTGTTTTCCTCTTGTAAATCACACATTTTATGATGGACCACATGTTCTCATGATGGTCAATCAGATGAACAATGCGGCCATGTCATCTTTTTTCTTCTTTTAATATCCCTTTCTTGACACCACGCTGTTGGATACTTTGACGCGTGTTGATGGAGTCATGGTCCCCTTCACATTAAAATCAATGTTTTTCTTGAATGATGCAGACTTCTTTCGATACCAACTAACCACTCTGCTTGAAGAAAGTGTATTCCAAAACTGGCAGTAGGACTGGGGAGTTGGCTTGACTCAATCCTCAACCCAAGGCCCCACCGCGCATCTTTTGAATTGATACCACCCAACCAGTACTCCACCATCCACCTTGCTGGCCGTCTGAGTCGGACTGGAGCTCTCTGTCTGTCTGCGCCCTTTACCAATACAGCCACGTGCCCATCCCTCTGGCCCATCAAATACCACTCCTCGATTTCCTCAGTCCCATAAAACCTTAGAAAATCAGAGTCTTGAGATATTCTTGGCCCAGTCTTGCTGTTTCAGCTTGTGTTCTGTTCAGTGGTGGTTGTCTTTTTCATCCCTTTTCTCTGTCTCTGATATGGGCACACCTTGTGCTTTTTTGCACTCCATGATGTTGCACAAGCTCTGACATATGGCCAAACTGTGGCAAGGGGCATCTTGGCAACTGCACGCTTAACTTTTCTTCAGTTCCATGGGTATTATTTTGCGCCTTTGTTTGTTCCACACGCCTCTGGCGACCACTTTCCTATATTTGTAATGAACGCCTTGATTGTCGATGATCACGCTTCAGAAGCTTTGCAATTTTAAGATGCTGCAATCCCTTTGCAAGATATCTCACGTATTTTTGACTTGCTAAGCCTGCAAGTGCTTTCGTTTGACCCATTTTCCAAAGGAAAGGAAGTTGCTAATAATTATGCACACCTAATATAGGGTGTTGAGTCATTAGACCACACCCCTTCTCATTACAGAGTGCACATCACCTAATATGCTTAATGGTAGTATGCTTTCGAGCCTAGACAGCTTGGAGTAAGACACCGAGCATAAAGAGGATGTGTGGTCAAAATACCAAGTTGCCTAATTTCTGCACGTAACCTGTAATGCTTCATCTACAGATGTTTTAGGACCAAACCACAAACCAGGCTCATATTTTAGGACAAATCTGACCACAACATCTGTATATGGGTCATTATATAGCCTATGTGCTTGGCACGATTTGCATGATGGAAGGTACTGTCAAGCCTCCTAGTCGCCCTGGGGGGACTGCGCACCCCGAGGTCCCCATTGTGGTTATTGGGGTCCCCGGCGTCACATGAGCATCTCCCCCAGGGGCACATACAACCTGAGTTGTGGGGGTACCCCCTGCCATGGGGTAACCCTGAGTAGGGAGAGGCTCTGCAACGCATCCAGCGTGCCGAGGCAATGGCCCTGCCATGGAGCGCTTCTGCGATGTGGTCGCGCCGGCGATGCTATGCGGCGCCGCACGGGTTGCTGATTTTTAAAATGTATCACCCCTCCTCCGTGCACTCCACTTCCTGTCAGAGGGGAGGGGGGATTAATCAATTCTGGGCCATATAGCCCCATCACAGCACGATTAAAAAAAAAAGTGCTGTTTTATTGCAGTTTCAATAGTTTAACCAAGTGTTAGATGCGATTCCCTCTACCCGATTTGCTATAGACCCCTCGTGTAACCGACCCCTGGCTTGTTTACACCCGACTTCGTAATCCAGACACTAAGCACTTTTCTCCACCGGTTTAACCCTTTGATTGCTGCTGCCCCGACGCTTTGGCTATTCCGGACTATGTGGATGAGACCTCTCTCCTGCCCTCCGTGACCCTGGAATTTGGCCTGACTACTCCAGTTCCTGTGAGACTCTATACTTTGGGTATGGAACGCCCCGTATCCGCTTCCACAAGAAGGGTGCTGAAATAGAAGGGAGACTGGTCCTGCCTGCATCGGAAACACCACCGTGCCCCCTCAAGGGACATCGGCCCCATCCCCATTAGGGGAGCCTGGGTAAAGACCAAAAGGCTCAACGGACAATAGACTCCTCCCTCTATCGTGTGTAACTCACCACTGTCCATAACCCCGTTGGAACGTAACAAATACAACAGTCCGTACTAAATAACCCCTGGAGGTTATCCCAGAGGTCGACAGCTGTGCAAGCACTTGGAAGAAGGCTCCGAGTTTCCATGACTTTTCTTTTTCTCCTCCAACAGACACTCAAACGTTGGCGGAACGACCCAATCCCAGCAGATACCCCCAGTCTGGAACGGTCACTAAGGAACCAAGATTCCCATGCCTGAAAGTTTTTCGGGTGCACCCGACAACTTTCGTACATTTAGCACGCCGTGATTGCCTTTCTCCTGCTAACCGGTTCACCTATCCTAACGGACGGGTCTCGTGTAGGACAAACAATCCCCCTACTTCAGAGAGCAAAGCACCTGGCCGTTCCATCCAACCTTCTTGAACATGACGATCCATGCCTGGCCTCGTTATCCACGTTTTTCAGAAGTTGGGCGAACTTTACGCAGACACCAGCCAGGTGGAAACCGCTGAGGAGGACTCCCGAGTTTAACAGGGGAGTCAGGCGGTTGAAAGACACTAACGTAGTTTAGACGTCCTGCTGCTGACCACTATCATTGGAATGAACCCGCACTTATCTATGTTCAAACAAGGGCCGTCTGACGCTCACAAGGACGAACTGCAAGGGTAGGAGTGCCCGCTTCAACTGTCCGACCCATGGCTCTTGTCACTCAAATGACCGCTTTTGAAGGATCGTAGGGCTGCGGATCCCATACCCTCCTCCTCAAGACCCAACCCTAATACTCTCTGAGGACAACAGCGTTTTTCCAATTACGGGTTACATTCCCCCTTTTAGTCACCCGTCTTTCTCAACCACCTTATTGGCATGCAAGCACAACCACCCAACGAACCCACACAACCGCAGTCACCATACCCATTCTCACACTCTACAAAGGAGGAGGAGATTGTTTACGGAAAAACTATGTATCTACTGTGGAAATCCTGGGACCGTTTCCTCCGGTCTTGCCCAAAAGACCATCAGGTTATGTCAACCTGTTGTCTGCAGGGCAGCGCCACCCGGAATCACTCCCCACAGATTTCCTCTTCGTCCATTTTTCTTACACTACGTGTTCAGGGACACAGACATAAAACATTCATTCCTGCCATCAAATAGATTCCGAGCCTGCACTTGCCTCATGGTACGTCTCTAGCACATCCCTACTTCCCCCACCCTAAAACCCCTGAGTTCTCCCTTGACCATTACCCTTGGCGGAGCGGTTCTCCACTGAAATTCAGGACCAGTCCTCATGGAGACGCTACCATGTTACGGGTTCAGCTTCAGAATGGCACGCCAGGACCTCCTCTTCGCTTGATTCATTCTCCACCCCTCTTCCAGATCATCTTGGGCATCCCCTGGTTGAAGGTCCACAACCCTCAATAGACTGTCGTCAGGGGAGTTAGTTTCCCTCATCATACTGTCGCTCTTCATGTTCCGCACCATTAAATCTCATATCTCCCCAGACCCTTCAATTCCTGGGAGTACAAGACGTCCCTCCCTGCTCATTCTATCGGGATTCTTGGGATGTCTTTTGAAACCCCAAGGCAGTGGAACACTTCTCCTCACCGCGCATACGACTGTGCCATTTGATCTCCCCTCCCGGGAGCAAGATCCCGTTTGGTCGACTTACCCCCTTTCAGTCCCGAGCATGTTCCACCCTGAAGGAATACATTAAGAGACACAACCCTAAGAAATGGGTTTATTTCGACCTTCACCCTCTCCTTCGGGAGCCCGGCCTATTTTTTGTCCTCAACAATGACACTACCTATAACGTCGCCATCGTGGACTACATAGAACTAAATTTGATCACTATCAAAACAGTATTCTCTACCCAATGCGACCTAATTAATGCAAAGATTGTCCCGTGCTAAGGTGTTTCACTAACTTGATCTACGTGGAGCCTATAACCTACTCCGTTATCAAACCCGGAGATGAGTGGACGACAAGCCTCAGAACCAACCTAGGCCATTTTTAATACCTTGGTCCTGTCATTCGGACTCGTAACGCCCCCCGCTGTGTTTCAGCTTTTAGCAATTACGTTTCCAGAGACATTCTTGATCGTTTGTTATTGTCTATTGGACGACATCGTAATATGACTCTGCCAGACCGACAATCTTCACCGACCCACTTGAGGACAGTGTTGTAAGAAGAGTTCAAATGAGTCATACAGTACTGTGATATGGTTTACTCAAATTTTGTATTTGTATTCCCACAAACTTTGTATCCTCTTATAAATATTGCTTCAACAGAATTACTCAACTCAACAGACCACAGGTATGCAGATCTACATAATTAGGTTTCATGTATTGATATAGTACTTCATTGAATCATTTTAATTGATGTTGACATTTTAAGCAAATATCATTGAGTGCTGGTATAATACACGCCCTCCTGAGTCACTCATTTCACAAGAGATGACAGGAGCACTTTCGGACACAATGGGAAGTGGTGAAGGGTAGGGTTTTTCATAAAACTGAGCTTACGGGTCTGCAGAAAAGTGGTTATGCAAAAAAGGATTCTTCTGGAGTATGTAACACGGATTTAACACAATATTCATACAGGTGGTCAGGGTTATCCCATATACTAAGGCAAGGGTCAGGGGTATTGCATATTTGGCGGGTGTCAAAGACGCAAATAACTTACCTCTCTGTGCATGCTGTCTATTTGCTTGCTCATAGATTCCATATTCCTCATTCAGATGAAAGTGTGGGGGAGGCAGTCCTGAGAAGCAAGCCCCCCCCCTCCCTCTCTCTGAAATAATGTACCTGCCTAAAACCAAAATGCAGGCAGCCAACCACACAAGACAAAGAACGGTGGGCACCAATTCAGCTTATAGCTACTGATTAAGATGGTCAGATTTTTCACTAGCTGACTTTGTGAGCTGATTGCAAAGCCTCTGAAAATGATATCATCCGAAATGGCGATGTAATAAGGATTGTGAGAACATTTTTCAAAAAATATTTTGCCCTAGCCATGACGTTTTTTTGCATTAAATTTTCTACATTTTCGACTTGATTTGAACTTAATTTTCAGCAACATTTGTGTTAGACTAATATTTTTTCTGTGTAGTATAAACTAACCTTCCCTACCTCTCCATGCAAGTTTTTGTGTTGTACATGTGTATGGCTTTTCATTAACCTTGAAATCGTCAAATGCTTGATTTTTTAAAAAAATTCGACCCATCTCTACTAGTAATCTCAATTATCACAGGTTGCATAATGGTATTTCCCACTCTTGTCGACATTAACATAGAACCTAATAAAAAATATACCTGTCACAAGACATAGTGCCAGTGTGGCATCTTTATGCATAAAAAGGTACCAATCCCCCAGACTACGAGACTACGAAGGCCAAATGACTGCATTTACTTTGTTGTTGGCCTGTACTGATGAGAGAACTAGTTATAGGTCATTGGAAAGTTTGATGTCATTTCCTGAAAAAGCATCACAGGGATGCAGATTATTAGGCAATGAGTTTTGACCACATCATCCTATTTATGCATTTGTCTTACCTCAAGCTGATAGGCTCGAAGCCTACTACCACTAAGCATATTAGTGATGTGCATAATTATTAGGCAACTTCCTCCTTTCCTTGGCAAAATGGTCAAAAGAGACTGCGTGCTTAGAAAGTCAAATAGTGACATATCTTGCAGAGGGGGCATCACTCTTAAAAATTGCAAAGCTTCTGAAGCGTGATCATCGAACAATCAAACGTTTCATCAAATAATCAACAGGGTCGCAAGAACGTGTGAACAACAAGGCGCAAAATAACTGCCCATGAACTGAAAAATCAAGCGTGCAGCTGCCCAAATGCCACTTGCCACCAGTTTGCCATCTTTCCAGAGCTGCAACATCACTGGAGTGCCCAAAGCACAAGTGTGCATACTCAGAGAACGAAGGCCTGAAAGACGACCCACTGAACTAGACACCAGCTGAAAAACGTCAAGACTGGGCAAGAATATCTCAGACTGATTTTTCTAAGGTTTTATGACTGATGAAATGAGAGTCTTGATGTGCCCAATTATTGGACGTGTCGGATTTGGAAAGGGCGAGAGCTCCGTCGACTCAGAGCCACAAGTTTGGGTGGGTGCTGGTTGGGCTGGTATCTCACAGTGAGCTTGTGGGGCCTTTCGGTTTTAGGACGGAGTCCAAGCTCAACTCCCGTCCTACTGCCAGTTTTTTCTGGAAGACACCTTCTTCCAAGCGTGGTACAGGAAGAAGTCCTGCATCCTTCAAAGAAACTGATTTTCATGCAGGACAATGCTCCATCACACGCGTCCAGTAACTCCACAGCGTGGCTTCAAGAAGGGTATAAAAGAGAAAAACTAATGACTTGCATCCGGTGTTCACCTGATCGAACCCCATTGAGAACCTGTGGTCCATCATCAATGTGTGTTTACAAGGAGGGAAACATACACCTCTCTGGTCCCAGTGTCTCGGAGGCTGTGGTTGCTGCTGCACGCAATGTTATGGTGAACAATCAAAACACTGACGAATCATGGATGGCAGCTTTTGAGGTCCTTGCAAAGAAAGGTGGCTAATTGGTCACTGATTTTTTTTTGGTTTTGTTTTGAATTTCAGAATTGTTATATTTGTGAATGTTGATATGTAGATTGTTTACTGGTAAAAGAACTAATTGACAGGGGTCTAATTTGTTTTTTGTTAAGTTGCCTATAATTATGCACAGTAATAGTCACCTGCCACACGATTCCCCCTAAAATCGCTAAACTAAAAACTACTCTTCCAAAAGTACTTTATATTAATGAGTTTTTTGGGTTCATTGAGAACATGGTTGTTGTTCAAAAATAATAAAATTACCACTTGCCTAATAATTCTGCACTCCCTGTAGTAGTTAGTAGTGCATGACAAAGGTTGACAATTAAAATCACAGTATCCAGTTATTTTTCAATAGGCAAAAAAAACAAATGCAAGAAACAATACAATAAGATAAAAAAAAGCCCAGTGAGTCATTGTGTCCATGTTTTATTACAAAACAATCCTAATTACTACCAATTTCATGTTTATGTTTACACTGCTGCCATGATGCTAATTTGAGATCTCTTTCATTTACACAGATACATTTTATTTGCACAGAGACTTAATAGGAAATTAGTAGAAGAAATATATAAATGGCCTCAAGAGATTAAAAAGGTTAAAAAACCCTCTTTGATTTTTGAGTTTTTATGGTTACTGACTACAAGCAAAATGTTTTCATTCACTTTGTATTTGAGCGATTTTTCTTTTCAGTTCAAAGTAGTTTGAAGTATATAATTTTACCTGCAAAGATTAGTTGAAGGTTATAGAATCTTTCCTGGACCTACAATTTGTGGCAGAAAGAGCAATGAGGCGGAACTGAAGATTTGCAAATGGCAGAAATAAATAGTAAGAAGAATTCAAAGGATTGAGCATTGACTTCACTAAACACAGATTGGTCCCGATGCATCTACACAGCCTGACATTTGCACCATTTATAATATAAGCCTGAACATATATGAGCCCTACCAAAAATAATTAAACATTGTATAGATAATTTTTGGAATGGTTATGTTCCTTTAGGAAAGACTGCATGATTGTCCCATATCTTAACACTTCTACCACCAAATGCTTAAAAGTGGTTACTACTTATCCTATTTTGAATAGTGCAGTCCATTTAAAAAAAAAAAATGTCTGGTTCTATAATTCTATCCTCATTGGAGCACTCTTTATAGAAAGCCACTTTGACACCAGTCTGAAAATTTATTTTGGGTCCTAATTTGGGAGCTTCTAGTGGTTAACCTGTCTCAGGCTTTGTTTATAGCTACTGAATATTTGGCTCTCTAGGTCGACTCGGACCATAGGATGGACCTAGGTTTTGAGGAGGAAAATTTTTTTTGAATTAAACGGTATACTAAAATATTTAATAAAATATACAGAATAATATTTACACCATTAAGGGTAAGGCTTCACTTGGGTAGTGGATGTGGCGTGTTGCTTTAGCTGCGGCTGAACTGCTCCCGTTACCCCAAATGAGCCGGACTCCCCTACTGCGGATTTGCCCCGGTGCAGTGTATACTTTTTTCCGTGTCCGCACTGGTTAATCCGTGGCTCAACTGCGTGACCATGCCGAAATCAATGGGTGTGGATCGGCCACTGGTAATAGCCTGTTGACAGTCAATCGACTGTCAATGGACTAAAAAAAAGTTTGGTGAAAACCCACAGGGAAACCACGAGTGCACTGCGGGGAAACCTTTCCACGTGTGTTTTTCTGTCCTCCGTTGTGGAGCCTTAAGGCCCCCATACACGTCTAGATTTTTCATCCAATCAATTTAATTCAATAAATGTTTTGATCGACTTTCAGTCAATCCCAAAAAAAATGATCAGATACAGTTGGCAAACATACAACCAATCACCAATTTCACTGACCCCAAAAAATTATCTTTTTAAGTTTGAACAGAAAATCTAGACTTGTATGGGGGACTTTACCCTAAGTTATGAGAATGTTGACTCCCAAGCACAGTTGGGTGGGAGGACAGTAAACATGCTTAACCTCCTGAGCGTTTCGCCGAGGTCCAGATTTCTGTACCAAAAGCGTTACGCT
>CM070033.1:144168328-144199520 GCA_036250615.1 Ptychadena robeensis
CTTACAAAATCAGTGAGGGGTCAAATAATTATTTCCTCCACTGTATATATATATATATATCTTGTACCAGGATTACCAACACATGCATTCTTTTTGTAATAGAATATCAGAAAGGCACGAGCAAACATCCTCTCTGATTCTAGCCTGTCTGAGAAGAATCAATAAAGAATTGGGTTTTCTACCCTCGCTGGAACCCAGTAGCTCCTTATAATGATATTGTGGTTTACAATTACCATCTTAAAAGTTGATTAAGCCACTTATTTCCTCCATGATTTCGGTTAATTACAAGTAAACCTTCACCAGCATCATGGAGAGTTGTGATTATATTTTTGTTTATTATATATAATGTCTTGTAGTTGCATATTCATTGTATATTTAATAGGAAGTATTTGGTGTGTATTATGTTAAAAATTCCATATATTATATGATAATTTATAAAAATCTTTCTACTCCCCCCCCCCCCCCCCCCCCCCCCCCCCCCCCACCTCCAATGTACCAAGTACAGACAGCCATGCTGATTCATCACTCCTAGGAACTAGGAAAGTAATTTTTTTTAGATGGCAATAGGTTACCTGGGAAGAAAATGCATGCTAGGGGGCATTTGACAAATTGGGAATTCATCTAAATTGTTGGAAATATGTATGCCCATATTATTTGAATGTAAATGAGACTAGAGGCCAGAAGTTAGAAAAGTGTCCTAGAGAACAAATTGAACACGTACAATGTTACATTTAAAAGAAAATAGTAATTAACAAACCTGGAAGTAAAATGCATTACATAGTACTAGTGAACATTCAATTAGCTTAGTGAATAAACATAATGTACATCTACCTCAATTATCCAATATTATTTTACTTTGCCAAGTGGACATGCTTTACTCTTAAAGCAGACCTACCACCAGAAGTACATCATTGCATGTATGGCATTGGAAGTGCCGATTATAAGGAGAAAAGCATGAAAAAACTTACCTGCAATGTGTAATTTAAGAAGATCCCTTGTAGCATCCCCTCACTTCCTGGTTGGGCCGCTGAGATCTTTGAGCGCAGTGTTGGCTGGTTAATTCTATGATCTCAGCTCTTCATTTAAAGTATATTGAGGAAAATTCCCATAGAAAACCATTGAGCGCCCCCAGTGGCCACCTGCGATGTTGCACCCGGAGTTAACCCTCAGAAGCCTGGCGAAAAAATATGCAATCGCTCATACCATTCTACTGAACAGCAAGTAAGTATATTATTTTAGGATCTTGGAGCCCTAGGTCACTATCATACCAGCTCAGAGGTAAGTCAAATGTTAACTTTACATATGTAATTTTTACATATTGTTTTTACATATTGCGTCTACCCAAGAAATTAATATTGGATGCCAAGTAAAAGCCAACTTAACCTTATAGAAAAGTATTTAAAAAATTAAATGCTGACTTCCTTTCTATTGCTTCCTCTTTGTGAACGCTTCTTTATTTATGCATATAGACATATGTAAATTTTTTATATAGACCATAGGTGTCAAACTCAGCCCATCAGGCAAATATATACTTCATCTGATCTACAAGTCCTAGCTGCTTAGCAGTGCTATCCAGTGCTCGCTGCCCGAAATATGCTGGGGTCCATAGTTACTTACTGCCACAAAGGACAAAGGCATGGTGAGTGCAGCTGGTAGGGGTGCTGCATGCAGAGCTTGGGAGATGGCTGCCAGGATGGGTCTGGGGGAAGGCAAAGCACACAAACTGTACACTTAGGGATGGGGACACACATGAACTACACACACACTGTACCCACATAGATTGGGGTATACATGGACTACACACTGTATGCACGGTATAGTTAATTTGTAATCCATAAATTCCCTGTGTGTACAGTGTATGTGTGTGTAGTCTGGGGGGGGGGGGGGGGGGGGGGGGGGGGGGGGGGGGGGTCAAACTCCAGCCCATGGGCTAAAAATGGCCTGCAGCAATGTTTTTATTTTTTTTAAAGAGAGATAGTCAAAAAAAGTCATTAAAATTTCTACTAGCTGACTTTGTGAGTTAATTGCCCCTGAAGATGGTATCATCACCAAAATTGCTGGAGTAAGAAAAATTGTGGGAACATTACCAAAAAAGTTTTTTTCCAGCACATTAAGTTTTTTAAGTGATAATACCTTCTTCTGAAATAAACTCAACATTTATTTCAAAATTGTTGGACCAACTCTAGATATATAATATAGTTTTTCTCCATTTGCCCTTTTCTGACCATGTTGAATTTAAGGGAGCATTCACACATGCGTTTTCTGGGCTGCTTATAGTCGGCCAGAGCCCCCGGAAAGCACCTGCCTGCCCCTGTGTATGGGCACTTACACACAATGTGAGGGTAAAGCTCCACTTAAGCTGTTTGGGAGCGGATGTCTTGCGGTATTTTATCCACAGCCAAACCGCTCCCATTACCCCCCGTGAGTTGGGCACTGCCGCGGATTGCTCATGGTACAATGGGGACATGAAAAAAATATATGGTTTACCTCGTATTTTTTTCCGTGTACGCACTGCACCATGGCTAATCTGCGGCTCAAATGGGTGCCTGCAGCGACCGCGTCCATTGAAATCAAGGGATGCGGATTGGCCGTGGGTTTTACCCTACTGACAATCAATAGACTATCAATGGCAGTGAAAACCCAAATGCACTGTGGGGAAACCAGACAGAAAAACACACGCTTTCCGCATGTGGTTTTCTGTCCTCCCATAGTGGAGCCTTACCCCCAAGGTGCTTGGAAGGGGCTTGTCAAATGTGATAAACAGCCCCATGTTAACTCTATAGGTCTATGGTGTCCCCAGTAAATAGTTTTGTAATATTGGGGAATTGTTTTGTTTGTTTTCTACATATAGACGTCCTGCTTACCCTTGTATCTTATTGTTATGGGATCTAAAATGTTACTAAAGGGTCCACAATCTACAGGGGACATTTAAAGAATGTCTTGCCTCCAGCATATCTGCATTTTAAGCTGTTGTTATTCTTTAAATAGCACTGTAACCAGCACTTATGAAGGACAAACATCTGCAGGTTCCATTCATAATCTTTAAGTAGGAAATCATCTTTACTTCCTCTGGCAGCATTACTGTGCCTGGGTGGGATTTAACATTTTGAATCTATAAGTGTGTTGTAGATGTAATAGTATTTTGTTCTCTTTCAGTATCTCTCTTGAGTTACATACGCTGGCTGGGCAAAAAAAGTAATGTTCCAGAGTGATGGGTGCATCAGGGTTAGAAGAGAGACAGATGTATGAAGTGATGCAATCATCATACCTAGTGCCTACTGTACAAGCCTGTGGGGGCAGTCAGGGTCTCTGTCAGAAATCCTTGGTCCTCTTTCCCTCTGAAGTTTTTGAGGGGGGGGGTTGTCCTAGCAACACCACACACCACCTCCCTCTCCCTTCGTGCAGACTGTGACACAGTGAGCACAGGTTGCCATGCCAATTGGGCAGCCCGGCATGCGGCTGCCGGGACCCCTAGATACTGACTGCCATGCTCCCCAAGCTGCTCGGGCCTGGGACTGCAGTGCCCTCTGCAATTGGTCAGGTCTAGGTTCAGCAACAGTATGTGCCCAAGAATGAGGTCAGCTCACTACCTGACTATACTGAATGACCAGGTTATTCCATCAATCTTCCCTGATGGCACGGGCATATTCCAAGATGACAATTCCATCTTTGGGATGTGCTGGAGAAGGCTTTGAGCAGCGGTCAGACTCTACAATCATCAATGCATGGTGAAAAATTAATGCAACACTGGGTGGAAACAAATCTTGCAACATTGCAGAAGCTTATCGAAACAATGCCACAGCAAATGCATGCCGTAATCGGAATATTAGAGTGTGTGACCTTTTTTTTGGTGGCAACTTTTTTGGGGGGCCAGGCAGTGTATTTGCAGTCAAAACCACAACTTTTTGTTTACATGAATGAGAGCACTCATTCTCATTTATGTAAACAAAAAATATTTTTTTAAAGTCTTCTTACTTGTCATCCTTAGCTTTGCACGCTCAGGGCATGCTTGCAATTACCCTCATGAGTTAGATCCCTGAAATGATTTTCTAATATTTGGGCCAGGTCATCTAAAACGGTACCCCATCACTCTCCTTCTTGATCAAAAAACCCATTGCGCTTGGAGGTATGTCTATGATTATATTCCTGTTATTAACAAATGATGGCTTCATGAAGAGCAAAGCAGATGGGATGGCATGTCACTGCAGAATTCTGTGGTAGAATTGCCCAAAGCTACTTCACAGCAACTCCTTTATTTTTTACAGTGTAAACCTCACATGTAGAAAAAATCCACTCACCTACTCTGCTTCTCACAAAGACATAGCAGGTGGAACCAAAAACCTCACATTTGGAATCATCTGACCAAAGTTCTAATTCCCACTGGTGTAATGACTATACCTTGTGTTTCTTTGTGGTGCAAGCCATTCTTTTTTTGATTTTCATCAGCAATGATTTCTGGTAAGCAATTTGACCATGATTCCTTATTCAGTCTGAAAAAGTTATGTTGAGATGTGACTGCTACTTGAACAATGAGAAACATTTATGTGGGCTGTAAACTGTGCTTTTTTATGGGATTATATGGCTTGTTAATCTAATTTATTTATCTGGGCAGCAAAAGTGGTCTTCCTTGGTGGTCCTCATGAAAGCCAGTTGCACCTCAGCGTTTGATTTCTCTGCACGTTCAAAGGTTATGAAATTTTCCAGATTAATATTGGATTGTTGCTTCTCTTAGTTAAGTGATAATAATTTGAGATGCCAGAAGTGTGAATACATGTCCTCAAAGCAAAAGGATTTTGAAGAATCTCAAATATTAATAATATTTATGCTTGTTTCAACACTCATGCACATTCATTGATACATGTATACAAAGAAAATACCTTGACAAGGAATACATACATCATACATGATCATACTTTTTAATAGCTTTAACCCCTCTTTGCTTAATCCAACATTAACAAACTGTTTAACTGGACCCAAGATTTACACCAAGCCTTGTTATTTGGCAATTAATGCCATTTATGACTTGTAATAATAGTAGGCTGGTGAGAAAAAAAGTCTTTCAGTCTTATTCAGTTCCTGTGCCAAAAAAAGCCTATTTGGAGGAATCTGCCTCACCTCCAAGTGCAAAGACATCAATCATTGTCTGTCCTCGACCTGACTTTTTATTGATTTCAGCTGGTTGTGAATGTGTGCTACAGTGGTCTTCATATAGATGGGCACAGTGATTATTTAGATGTAGAACCTTTTTGCCTTCTACCCCCTGTCATGACCTCATTCCATAATGAAAAACAGTCCAAGCTATGACACCATTGGGTTTAAAATGTATAGAGAGATCAGGAAAGACAAAACACATGCACCTTACACTTAAGCTTTAATACTCACATTCCCCTATTTACAAAAGCTCCCGTATGTAATCTCTACTCTACTCTACTACAAAAACTGTGTTTATAATAAAATAAAACTGTAAATCTAGTGACTTCCATTGGTCAGTATCCTTAAGCTATCCTGAAAATCATCCTTTAATCGCAACATGCTTATTTGTAGGATTCATCAAAAAACATATTTTATTCCAAAGGAAATACTTACATTTTTTTATTAGTTCTATAATTCTTACAACATTGACAATACAGCATATTTAATAACATTATCCATGGCCACAGGCAGGAAATGGACATTTGGACCTATTTTCTTCCCAGTATGGCATCATATATCTTTCCCGTCCTTCTGACTTGAATATCCCTGAAGCCAGAGTCTGTAAGGAGCTTGCTATACTCAGATGGCATCCTCTCTTTGCCTTCTGTCTGTACCAACATGTTCAGTGAGTACAGCTGGGAAGTCAGAGGACCACTTCTGTCTTCATTTAGAAGGACTTCAATTAGCAGCACTGCACCCCCTTTATATAGAACAGATGGAACAATTTTTCTTACAAACATGACATATATAAAAAAAATGAACATTTAATTTGTAAACACTATAGGAAGTTAAGTGTGTTGCTTGTGGCGAAAGAAAATATTCTGTTGTAGAGTAGGAAATGAAGAAATTCTTGACTCAACTAGTAATAAAGACATTTCCTTTCTTTGTACTGTATTTGGTTCTATTATGTTTACTATTTACATGTAATTTCCTACTTGTAAATAAGCATTCTCACTGTAGAATATAAAGATGGTCGAATTATTTTTTTATTTTGAAAATTACACCAGTTCCATTTTGTTAATTGCAAAGCTCCTGAACATGGTATCATCACCAAACTTATTGATATGTTGAAGGATCTAGGGTGTACAAAAAAAAGAAAGTATTGCTCTAACACACATCATTTTTTCATAAGTAAAGTTCAAAGTCAAGTTACATTTTTTTAATTTGAAATTTAGACTTTGAGTTTGAAAATATGTATGCAAAACATTATATGTTAGAGCAATTCCTTTATTTATTTATTTAAAACAATTCCACAACCCTCTACATCTCCAGGATTTAAGTGATGATAGCATGTTTAGAGGCTTTGCAATCAACTCACAAAATCAGCTAGTAGAAAAAATTGGACTACCTCTAGTAGAATGATACACTAAAAATTGTTTTCAAATTGCCTATTTATGCAATTACTGTATGGTCGATTGTCAATTTTGCAACCACATGTTATGATTGATCGCAATGCGATAACAGGGGGAATCGCAACATGTATGGCTAGCTTTAGACTTGCCAAGGACCAGATGCTTTTTGTCATCTCATGATACATAAAACCTTACTATTATGGAATTCTTTACAAGTAAATACAAGATAATACACATGTTTAATATATATAAATATTTAAAACCACATCCAGACCATTGTAAATTAGGGCTACACAGAAGTGGGGGCAGTATATGTTCCAGATAAAACAATGTAAAATATATACAGTATGTCTTTTAAAGCTGCAGTCTGGCAGATCAAGTCACCTTCCAGCTTTCTATCAAAACAGTGATTCCAAGGAAGAAAACCTGGCTATTAAAATCAATTACCATAAACAATATTCTTCATTCATTGTTTTTACTAATGTCACATTATGTGGTGGCTTCAAATACAAACTGTACTAGCAGGAATCTTCCACATATAAAATGTAAAACCGTATTTACTTCGCAATGGCAGCACATTTTTATTGTATCCATTGCGGTTCATAAAACAACACATTTTATGAATTGCCATCTTCTACAGACTATGAGCTCACCAGGTCTGCAGGACTGGTAAATCTTTTTCAGCAGCTGTAGGCATTTTTCTTCCGACCAGTCATGGATTATTCTGGCCATAATAAATAGGTCTGCCTCGGGGATGGCATCATTAAAGAAATCTCCTTTGGTGAAAAACAAATACATTGCCACATAATAAGAAAGACATACTGGACATTATTTTACAATAACTGTCACAGTGGAACAATGACTAGAGGAAACCCATTAATTACAGATGAAACTTTCATATAATAAACAATAATAAAGCGCCCATTGTGTATAATTCAAACTATTACATGTATACAGTTTATTTCTGTAAACTCAAGTAAAAATACCCTGTTTCCCCGAAAATAAGGCATCCTCATATTTTTGCCTCACGCTGAAATATAAGGCTTTCCCCTGAAAATAAGGCACCCCGAGGATAAGGTACTGTAACTATGGACAGGGGGGATCAGAGGTGGCAATCAAAATGACACAGGAGGATCAGAAGGGGTTACTAAAATGGTGATCCCCCCTTCTGAGTCTCCTGTGCCATTTTGTTTCCCCCCTCTGATCCCCCCTGTGTCATTTTAAGTGATCCCTCCACCCTGATACCCCAGTACCATATTCTTCTTCATGGAAAAATTAGACATCCCCCGAAAATAAGACATAGAGAATCAGTGTGAGCATAAATTAATATAAGACACTGTCTTATTTTTGGGGAAACGCGGTAGTTAAATTGACAGCAACAGAAAGTAAACTGACTGCACAGCTATTTTTACCTATGGTGTAGTTGCTTAGTTTGGTGCAAAAAGTTTTATTCTGTACACCCCAGCAGCTGCAATAAATAGAAATGTTTTGATTGACCTTCACCATCAAGAAGGTTAAGATGTTTTGAGCATACCTGTCAAGTTTCCCAACGCTGAATAAGGTAAACATACAAGTGACAATCACTGGCATCATTCCAATCATTATGTTTGTGATGTCACCTCCTGTATTGGGAGGTTTGCCTCCCATCCTTCCTATTAGCTGGCTAACTTTGGAGAGATGGGGCGTTACTCTACTTCCTAACTTCACACCTCGTACATCATCTGCACAAGCGGGATGGAAACTTAGGAGGGAGAGTAAAGCTAGCCATACACGTATAGATGTTTGCAAAATCGACGATAGATTCGATCAGGATGTTCAATATTTTGTTCAGGTTTATAGCGTCTTTTAAATGTATTAGATCGAACAAAAAAGATCGAATGAAATTATTTGGCATGTTTGACTTACATTCGATGGTTACCAATTAGATCAAAATTTTCCAACATGTCCGAAAACTTAAGGTGATTTGTTCCATATTAATAACTTTTTATCCAACGAACAAGTTGTTTGGTACTCCATTTTCATTCAAACAAACGAAAAAATCTTTAGTTCCCACTCGATTAAGCAAAAATATCGAACAGTGTATGACCAGCTTAACACCCCTTTCCAGGGAAGATCCAAGAGTTATCGGAATTTGGCCAGGAAAGTCACCTACAAAACACGACTTTCCTAGCTAAAACAGGATGCTTGACAAGTATGGTTTCAAAACATGCCATGGAACAAAAACTTGCTACTTGTACATTGTGTTAGTAAAGGACACTAAGGGCACCAAAATTTGCCAAGATACTGGCCAGATTGGATAACTGGCTTCATGTTGTTGATACCAAGTGTTGACCCTATCATACAAATGTTGCAGCTGAAATTGGGGGATCATCAGACTGGGAAGTATTTTTACAATTTCTATATTGGGACATTTTTGGTTACCTTGTGTAAATTGTTGTTGCATCTGATGTAGCCTCCTGCTTTGGACCACATGCTTTGATGTTCTGTGTTGAGATGCTCTTCTGTATTCCTCAATGTAGACTAGAGATGGTCGAATTTTTCGACTTCCTAACTTTGTGAGCTTATTGCAAAGCCCCTAAAAATGGTATCATCACCATAATTACAGGAGATGTAGAGAAGGGTTGTAGGAGCATTTGAAAAAAAATGTTTTGTTTTAGCACATGTCATCTTTGCATAAATTAAGTTCAAAGTTAAAGTCGAAATTCCAATTTTAAAAATTTTTACTTGACTTTGAACTTAATTTGTGAATAAACTGTTTGTGTTAGAGACATACTTTCTTTTTTGCAGTATACCCCAACCCTTTTTTTAAACTTTAGACAGCTGGCTGTGAACATATCACCTTCCAGACCACTCCTCAAATCCCTCCACTAGTGTTTTTCAAGCTTCCAAGCTTTGAACGTCAGTGCTAGAAGCTTAGGAAACACATAATAAACACTTTCAGCCACTGGAGGACACCTGGAGAGCATTAGCAATGCTGTTAAAGAGACATACATGTGACTGTAGCAACATTAAATGTAAATGTAGTAACATTAAATGTAGAAATGTGTAGATCTGTGTTAACTCACTGCCAAGGAAGAAAGACATCAACAATGATCTTAAAGAACCAGTTTTTGCTGCCCAAATAGGCAATTTTTAGTGTATCATTCTACTAGAGGTAGTCCAATTTTTTCTACTAGCTGATTTTGTGAGTTGATTGCAAAGCCTCTAAACATGCTATCATCACTTAAATCCTGGAGATGTAGAGGGTTGTGGAATTTTTTAAAATAAATAAATAAAGGTATTGCTCTAACATATAATGTTTTGCATACATATTTTCAAACTCAAATTCAAAAAATGTAACTTGACTTTGAACTTTACTTATGAAAAAATTATGTGTGTTAGAGCAATACTTTCTTTTTTTGTACACCCTAGATCCTTCTACATATCAATAAGTTTGGTGATGATACCATGCTTAGGGGCTTTGCAATTAAGTCGAAACCGTCTTTTTGAAACAAATTCGACCATTTCTAATGTAGACAGCTCAAACCAGTCTAGTCAATCTCCTCTGACCTCTTACCAAGACATTATCAAGACATTCTCATCCAGAGAACTGCCAATTATTAGGTATTTTGCCTTTTCTGGACCATTCCTGATTAACCCTATATATATGGTGTTAAGATAAAGCCATCTGGCACCAACACCAGTCTTAAATGTCCTATAAGCAGCAGAACATGTATGCCTAAGGGCTCATTCACACTAGTACCACAGTGCAGGGAAGGTAAGGTCAATGCAAGGTCCCAATACATTGTAACCTGCGTACATTTCTGACTAGACCTGTGCTTGCATTTCTGGTGACGTGCATTGTGCTTTACCGAAAACGCCCTACAGCCTACATTTTTGCAGACGCAGAGCAAGCATCTCCCATACACTTAATACACAAGGACACTGAAAACACAGCACAGATAGTGTGAAGGAGCCTTAATAAATTGGCCAGTGAGCACATTTTAGTAGCCTTTTCCAACCTGCAGCTTGAATAATACATTAAAAAATGAAAACTACAATGAGAAAAGTAGGATAGTTTGTAAAGTAAAAAACAAATTTTTTTAAGGTGCTGATTGAAGTAGCTCTATCATGCTTTAGAATAAATACAATGTTGGCACAGTTAAGTTAGTTGTAAGGAGTACATTCTCTGAATGGGAGTTCAGTCAGATTAGGAAATAATGGGGCTTTGTCGCCATCTATTGGTTAATAATGGAAATGCCACATCTGACCTGTTCTCTGGAGGACTTCATAAGGTTTCCCAGTTCCTTAAGCAGAAAAAGGAATTTGGTAATAATGTTCTTTCTTCACTTTTAGTGACTTATCTATATTTGTATTGTCATAATTATGTATGTATTCCTATTTTCACATAAAGCGCAATGCATAACAAGAGATCAGGTACACTTTGGAGGTAATCATACCGCCTTTACCCCTATATCAATAAACCATAATGCCTATAACTGCACCTTACGTCCTGGTTATACAGTTGCAAGCACTTAGGTCAATGTAAAATAAATTAAATGAAAACATTTTGAAGTTCGTCACTACCATAGAATCAAATCCCTTTATGAAGTTTTTCCTAAAGCCATAATGCACTTTAATGTGCATGGCTATTCCATGAGCACTTGCAGTCATTATGTTTTAGGCATTTCTAGATTTGTCTTGAAATTGTTCTTAACGGTTTTTACACTTTTGTGTCTTCTTCTGTTCTCTGTCATCTGTGCCTTCTAAATTCAGTGCAAAATATCCGATTGCACTGTGTCTCTGTGTATTATGTTTTACCCAGTTTTGCCTCATTGAAATATTCTTCTGCACAGAAAAAAATTCAGCAGTTCACAGTCTGACAACTAACATGATTTCACTGCCAAAAAGAGTGTATGAATCCAGATGAATAGGCTACCTTAATGGACCACATAGAAATGAGCAGCAAAATGCACTTTAATGACTCAAAATTGGTTGTCAGACCAAAGGTAGTCCATGAATGCGCTAGTAAAGAAATCTTCTAGTAGTTCAACAAAATAAAACAAAAACTGTGACATTGTAGTTAATACAGTAGACCCTTGACTTAATAAATTTAATGAGTTGGTTGTAAGTTTTTATCATGTGTTGGAAGGTTTGGAGTCCTGCTAAGTAACATTACAGGAGACATTATGTGTGAGTTCTTCTCATCTGCTTTATGTATTACAGATCTGTTCTGTTATATCTACTTTTATGTTCTGCAAACCTGTCCTTCGTTCAGAGGAAGATTTCCTTAGAGGACATGAAGATTAGTTGCTAGCATATAAAAATGAAGTTCAGTATGGTGATACTCATAAACTAACCAACCATGAAAACAACATGGAGCTGAAAATTGCCTTTGTTGAAATCATTACGGTGCTTCTGAGAATATGATTACATGCTTATGTGTTATCATTTTGATATCATATTATATGATGAAGTAAAACATACCTTCAAGGAAATAAAGTTGTGTATTGTTATCTGTTATGAAGAATTTCTTAGCTGTTTGCACTACTCTTGGTAGGTCCATTACAGTGACTGTTGACTCATGATATGCTGATAGAAATTGTCTTGCAAGAGCCCCTGAGCATCCTAGTAAACAAAATATGGGATGTTAAATGAGGTAAATGGTATATTTAGTATATACTAGACTATGTGCCTGAAAAAAAAAAAAAGACAGTCAAACATTTTTATTATGTTATAAAATTTAAGGTGTTATATCCTACAATAAAAACAATATAAATTGCTGGCTACTGCCACTCTGCCGGTCAGAGCTCTGTGCTCAGACTGGTAGAGTGGGAGTTAAAGAATTTAAAGAAGCCCACCCCACATGCAGCTCTTCCCTCTGCCTCTGCTTTGTAAAAGAGCCAGTCTCAAACTGCCCAACTTACATACACAAAGCAGAGAGCCAGGGGAAAGCACTTCTAGCTATCATACACACAGCAGTAGAGGAGCGAATATCAGCTTGGGTAGAATACTCTATTCTGCCCTGGGTGGTTGCACATTTGCACAAGTTTTTCCCTACTGATTTCTGGGGGGAGGGAGTGTGTCTTATAGAGCGTAAAAATATGGTATATCAAGAATTCACTCATCATTTACCCTAATGTTCTCATTTACAAAACAAATTTTATTTTAAAAGCTTGAAGATCTTTATTGCACTATTCATGTTTTTAGATATGTTGTGGAATTTCCTCTAAATTCCTTAATTTATCTTTTTTTATTTGACAGGGATGGATTATATTATATTAGCTTTTTCAGATTGAAGAACCTATTTTTGCATTATTCATTACATGATTGATTTCTATTTTAAAAATTGTACCCCCTTACCTCCCTGAAAAAAGGAGACAGACAGGAATGGCCTACAGACTGGTATCCTCATATGAAGGAAAGAGCTTGCATCACTAAGCTTTCTTTGCTGAAACCTGCATGGTTTCAGGGGGTGATTTGAATCCACCAAAGCACCTTTGCATAATTTTGACTGTATTCAGGCTATTTGGAACCCCTGATGACCATAAGTGAGGACCAGCTAAATAAGGGGGTTGGAGGGATGTTAACACTACCAATCCATAGTAGACCTGAGGTGAGGCCTCAAACACAAACATTACAAAAACTTTTCTACTATAATCCAAACAACAACAATTATTTTCTAGAGTTTCCTGAGTGCTTAAAGATGTGATATTTACATCTCCAGGAATTAAACATGGGTAGATGGGACCTGCACTCACTTGAACTTTTTTTCTGACAACACTGGAGCAGATTTGTTGGGACATTTTTGGATAGCACCGGAAAACTGTTCTTTTTATTTATGGTACATTGCCTACTACCTATACACACATAGGAATCGGATATTGGTACATGGAACCCAAGCAGATTTGAGTCAGTTAACATGAGGCTAGGGTTCCTAGTTCCTTAAAATATCCCTCTTGGGTGGAATACAGATTTCCAGATTCATCCATTGGAAGTCAATACATAGGAGTAGTGATGGCTGAACTGTCCGCCGCAAACATGCAATGGCGAACAGTAACAGTACAGTATGGGTGTTGGATCCACCATGTACGCAGGCGAGAAGAAGATTGTTATTCTTTTGCCGGCCGAATCAGGAACAGCAAGATCTGGCCAGTGGAAGAATATGTTCACTAGAGACCAGGCAGAGAACTCTAGTCTGTAGTGAAAAAAAATTGGCTTAAAACCAGAAGTGACATCAGTGATGTCATGTTCGATAGTTGGAATAAGGAACTGTGCATTCCAGATGCCGGAAGTGATGTCACTGACTTCGCGAACAGACATAGGAGGTTTTATACAAGAAAATGTGTGTGAATTCCTCTAAATTTAACTATTCTTACTGGGCTAATATCATTGGTGACTCCTTGAGAAATACCAATAATAATACATTTTATGCTTATTCGTGTTCATGCTTATTCAAAATTCATACGTGTGAAGTTTCGGCATCGCAGACCCGGGGGGCGTACAGGAAGTGACGTCAGTCACTTCCGGTACATGGATCATGGTTCTTCTGCGTTCCACGTACGGGAAGTGACGTCACTGACGTCACTTCCGTCATCCGCCTTTTGGCTGATCTAGCAGGGAGAGGGCGTTACTCTCCCTGCGAATGTCCCATCCGCTTGTCTCTGATAATGTGCGAGGTGGGACATAAGCAGGGAGAGTTACGCCCCTCTCCCTGCTAGATCAGCTAGATTTCAAGAACCAGGGAAAAATCTGGGATTTATTGAAATCGGGATTTGGCCAGGAAAGCCACATGAAAATTTGACTTTACCGGCCAAAACTGAAGGCTTGACGGTATGAAAATTACAACTTTAACAATTATAAAACAATTTCTTACTGCAATGTTACCTCCAAGATCATAGACAGTGTGAAACTCGGAAAGGTCAAATGCTTCTATCACATCCTTCCCACATATATTCCATATGGAGTCCATGTGATGCATGAAAGTCACCATCTCCTCATCTGACCTAAATATAAATAAATGAAAACATAAGTTCTTCTGTAGAAAAGCCACAGCTGTTTGGTACCAGTGGCATGTATAGTGACAAAAAAAAATAGCATTATTTGTAGTCAGGTCACTGAATTTTTTAATTGGTTTTTAATTGGTTATTGTAGTTGCCATGGATTTCTATACTAGATTTAATAGATATATATTTAATAGATATATATTTAGTATTTGCTTTTGGGATACCCTGCTTGTTGTAACACTCTATCAGAGTTGATCAACTCTGATATAGAAGTCCCTGACATCAGCACCAGAGTGTTGACATGCTTCAGAAAATATGGAGTATTATAGACGCTTTTGCCTATGGGAGCATGCTTTAGAAAGCAGTTATAGGCTGGAGACTATTAGAGAGACTGCTGTAAACATTTTTTGTGCCAGACTGATGTTTCTCTATTATCCATTATAAAAAATAAAAGCATTAACTCAGTAAAAGGTATGCATATCACAGAAAAATAAAAGAGTGAAAAAGAAATGAACAAAAACAATAGACTACTAAAGTGAATCTAAACAATAAGCCAGTGTTCATTTGAAAAATGTTTATTTTTTTTCATTATTGAGCCTCGGCATCTAGTGCAGACTAAAAGAGTGAAGTGCACACAAGTGAAACACACCACTCCAAGCCAGCACGGGTGTACTGTGAATGCCCCACCTCAAAAGAGGCTAAGGACCGTTCCCCTAAAAAAGTTGCAAAGGTCACAAAAGGGAGTCAAAAAATTTGTTACAATGTGCTGCATACTTGTAGGTGGGGCTCCAGGGCCTCTGGCTAAATAGTAAACCTGGGTAAATTGTATGTTAAAGTTTAAATTCAGTGGCTATATCACTGTTGATTGACATTGCCTCCTTACATAATAGGCTCAATGGGAAAAGTATGTGAACACTTTAAAGTGAGTGAAATTCTCAAGTTGAGGATGCAAACTGTTCTCCTTACTTGTGTTTCCCAAGCAAGTTATATATAGGCATTTACATCTTCCAATTGCACATTTGAATTTACATAAGAAAAAAAATCATAAAACACCATTTGCCAGAACCCTGAAAAGTTCACAGTACAGTCGGGGATGGACACAATAGCCTTAACAAAGCATTTTATTGAGAACAATTTTCTGCAGGGAAGTGCGAGATTGCTTCTTGATTCACATTCCGATTACCTGTAAAGAGCTTCGAACACATCCTTTGAAGAGATTCCAAACGCTCTTTCATACTGGCTTTTTCCTTCTCTGCGATACAGAAATCAACATTATTTGATTATTTATATGCTAAACAAACCATTCTATTTACTCCTATACGTCTGTTCATTAATCTAACACTTTGTATTTTCAGTGTGGACAAGACTATGAACAAATTGTGCTATTATTCGCCGCAAACTCTAACAACATCCAAGTTTATCCTATTAAAAGAAACTTCTTTAACGCAAATGCAAAACTGATTCAAAACTTTAAATTGATGTTATAATAGTCATGCTAGGGATTGTACAATACTAGTGTTGAGATCTAATATTTTAATTGCGAATATATAAGACTTATATTGGCTATTCGAGAATTCGCAAATTTTGCGAATATGGTGGAGTATATTAGCATTGCTGCATTATAACTAATGGCCATGCATTGCAAATATATCATCGCAATGTGAAAATAAATACCCCATGTGACCATTCATTCTGAATATATTGGTAGTAATTGGTTCTCTAATATTATAGCTGATGGTACATTTCAGGGATGTACACCATCCCTGTGGTGACAGTGTTCTCTTTGGATATGATAGACTTTTGGGAAATCATATTATTGAACTGAGCTGAACTTAAACTAGACATACACAATGTGATAACCTGATAATTAACATTAATTGGCAGCTAGCGGGTGATTGACAGCCATTGGTATTCACAACAGCTGGCAAGCTGACTATCTGAAATCAAGCTTTTTGATGTGGCAATTGTCTGAAAGGGAATATGTCTCACATCATATCCACTGGTATACAGCACTGGCACCATGGGCAGGCCCTGGGGGCCGCGTCTGTACAACCAAAGTAGTGTGCCTGCTCACTGAAAGCATCAGCACTAAGGAAGGGGGCATTTCTTAGTGCCTCCTAACTTCCTCCTAACTTCCCACCCCATGCATTGTTCAGACAAGCAGGGTAATATCTGTAACGGTGGCGGACTTCCAGCTTCTGTAATGCTGCGGAAGTGTCACTCTGCAACTCTACTTCCGGCTTTTGGAAGGCCGAAGTAACACTACGCGACATCATTTCCTGTAAGCAGAAATTTGGCATGGAAAAGTGCTCCACCTGTGCCCACTCTTTTCAAAATTTTCTGCCACCGACCCTGTAGGTATATAGTGAAAACTAAAAAACAAATCTATATATACAACTTCAGATGTTTGAAACTTGTTAAATGAAAGTGTTAAAATACAATTATAGTGTATTTTCAATTTCCTTGTATTTAGAATTGTAGAAACATTTACCTTAGAGTACTCAATAGAGAAAAGGTAGAATACCAATTACAATAAAAGTCTATTTAATGGAATCACAACTGTTTTGATGAGATTTCAGTCTTATTCTAAGTGCATTGTTTCCAATGAATTAGCAAGGCCTCATTTACCAGAGGAAAGGTAAAGTCCTAAGGGAAACTGTCATAATCGGCCTGCATTGTGTTCTCCTCTGAGTATAACAATGTACCTAGGTATAGCAAACATATTCCCTACTCCAGGCTGCTTCTGTGCCTTAAATTCCATTAATGTCAACTAAGAAATGCATGTGTGAAAATAAAAAAATTTGTAAATGTAAAGAGAAAAATAAAAGTGTGTTCATATTAATTTTATTCCTAATAGTAGTAAATACATAGGTAAGTAGGTACACATTAAATCCAAACAGTAAAATGTCTTCACAATGAGTTCTCAGTAGGGCATTAACCTCCGCTCTGGTCAACCCCTACCGCTCTGTACGGGCGATCGCAGCACTTGAATTTCCCATCCCTGTCCATGTCGCCGGCATCATTAATGTCATTGATTGTGGGCTGGGAAACCTAAGTCCCTCCATTTTAATTCAGGTCTATAGCGTGACCCCCCACCCCAGCCAATGACACTGAAGGGCCGGTCCTGGAACCCCAGGGATATGTCAATTTTTTCCAATACCCATTGCAGTAGCAGTTGAGAGGAACACAAACCTCGAACAAACTACGTTCCTCTCAACCGCTAGGGCGGTTATCGACAAATCATTTCATAAAGTCAAATCACCAGACACTAAAGTTGTGGTCGAGTCGACTAGTCCTGATGTCATTGCACAAACATGACTTCCCTCCTGGCCACTACTGAGAGAGAGAGGTCTTGTGCTGACTTCCAGCCAGGCAAAGACAACATGCATGCAGGTCATGTGCACACAGAGAGAGAAGGTCTTGTGCATCCTTCTCACTTTGTCTGTGCCAACCAGCGAACACACAGGGACGACTATTTCACTTCTTTTAGGAGTGGCTGAATTTCTCCAAAGTTGACTTATCGGTTAATGCCTTACTGCCCAGTCTAGGGTATATAAGAAGGAGGTAGGAGAACAAGGAAAATTTGTCTGCTACCATATATAGTAGTTGCTTTCAAGACCATACCTTACAGCCTGGGGTAAGTATTGCCAGCATGTGTACATGGTGTTAGAGTAGTACATCATCATGTGATATAGGGATTTCGGACTTGATTTGACCAGATATACAGCAGAAACATCCGTGTTTGAATAATACGCTGGAAAAAAAAGTGTTAATTTTTTTAAGAAGACTTTTAATATTTGTAATATTGAATATACATTTAACATCAATTAATGATCATCTAGAGCAGTGGTAGGCAACTGAGTTGGTATGGAGGGCCACAAGTGCGGCCCTCGGCATCACTAAAGGGCCGCACATAACATAGATCCAGACACTCCCCTCATTGACATATCTCAGCAGGCGGTGGATCAGATCCCGACAGACAGTCAAAACCTGACAGCACCCCCCCTTTCCCTCTTCTACCCCTGGGTGCAGCACCACCCCTCCCCCTCCTGCCCCTGGGTGCAGCACCACCCCCCTCCCCCTCTCCTACCCCTGGGTGCAGCGGCCATATAGACCTGGTTTCCCTGATCAACATTGACAATCTTACTGATGTACGAACCAAATGATTAGGAAAGCCACTTCCCAGGTGAGCTCCTATGCCCTTTGCATTAACAGTTAGGTTTTAAGGGCCTCATGTGGAGAACCAAGGGGGGCCGCCGAACAACGCCCAAAGGGCCGCATGCGCCCCCCGGGCCTCAGGTTGGGCACCTAGGATCTAGAGTATGCAATAAAGATTGTTATTGTTTGAATAATTATTATTATTTTCATCATTTTTAGAAGCAAATTTATTGTTATCTCCTCCCATTTTGTTTTCTTTTTCTGGTGATTAGTGATGGCCGAACTGTCCGCAAGGATGTTCGCCCATCTTCTCGCCGGCGAGCAGTGCGGGTGTTCGACCCGCTCCGTTCGCCAGCGAGAAGAGGATCTCTATTCTTCCCCCGGCAGGAACACAACCTGTGTGATCGTGCCGGAGGAAGAATCTTTTCACTAGAAGACCGGGCATAAAGCCGGTCTCCTAGTGAAAAAAACGGGTCGGACGTCACATCCGGCTCACGGAACCAGGAACACTGACGTCACATCCGGTTATTCCGATTCAAATTCACCGCCTAGAGGCGGGGAATTTGAATCTGTCCGCGAACAGCCGGACGGCGGACTTCTTTAGAAGTCCGACCCGCCCGTTCGCGGACAGTCCTGGCCGGTGTTCGGCCATCACTACTGGTGATACCAGAGCTGCTTCTGCATCTGATTCATCATAATTTAAGATGGGTAGAGGAAAGCAAATGCAAGAATCAGGATTATTATTATTATTACGCCTATATCATATAAAACAACCTTCCTAAGTAAATGAGGAAAATGTATCTTTTAAAGATCTGCTTTAGAACTGTTGGCAAGCATGTAAGGTTAGAAAAAGCCAAATTTGTTTTTAGTTGCAGTTCTGGGTATTTTTAAAAGTATTGGATGTAAAAGCATCCAAACAGCAAGCAGCATTGCAATGAGAAAAATGAGAGTAAAGCCCCCCCCCCATACAACTATAGAACTCCATACAATTTCCTTTATGTAGTGCCTGTATGTAGTGCTGAGTCCTCCCTTATAGAATACATAGTGATTGGAAGGGTTAAAAAGTTCCTCATATTACATGGTTTTGGTAGAAGAAAAGTTGATTGTACAGAAATTGTATGGTAAGATTGTAAAGTGTATTGGGGGCTTAAAACAACAAGTGGCGACCATTGTAACTGAGAGACAATATGTAGAAATCCAACATGTAACAGTTTTCCTTTGTGCACGTAGTTAGGTAAAAAAAGTTAACCAATGGGGAACCCAGGGCAACTTTGTAAGAGGGGAGTTCCCTAATTTAGGGATTTCTGTTCTGTCAAAAACTATAAAAGAAAAAAAACCTTATACATAAAGAGAAAATCTAGTTGTCATCTCTCTTCCCCACCAGTGATGTCTTGGTCCAGAGCAGAGACAGACTGGTAAAGACTAGTGATGAGCAGCATAAGCAATTTTCAAATTTGCAACATGTAATGCAAATATCACCACTTTTACATGGGAATATTTTGATAGCAATGTCACGGTGACATCTAGTGGCAGAATGTGAAATAGCAGCTGCAGTATTCTCACCACATGAGACAACATATAGAAGTATTAACAGCAAAAAACAGAAATGTGCGTGCGAATTTTGCGAACAAGATTCATTGTACTTTCCCCAGAATCTCGAATATTGGAGATTAAGCACTATATTCAACATCTTTGTGAATTCTCAAAGTGCCGATGTTCACAATAAAATTTTTCAATTCAAATATTTGCGAGCAACACTATTAGGGCTTGTTTCCATTATATGTCGGGACCCCCTCCACTAAGCGCATTGCTTGGGGGGGATCTCGACATAGCACATTCACTTACCTGCTCGGCGGAGGATCTGTCTTCACTGCGCCAAGCCACTCCGCCGGTGTAAGGCTGAACGTAGTTGAGTGCGTTGAGCCTCTGCATCGGCGGATATGTAAACAGAGTGTCTGCCGAGCAGGCAAAGTCTGTGTGCTACGTCGGGACCCCGCCAAGCAATACGCTTAGCAGACTGGGTCACGACGTATAATGGAAACAAGCCCTTAAAGACATAGTCATGCTCCATTTATGAGAGCCATCTAGAGGCATGTTACTGCATTTAGTTAGTTGCCAATGCTGACAGTCAGAAGGCACTAAATAAAGCAACTCCCGAGGCTCGAGGGAACAGCAGCTAAGTATATTTTTTTCAGGATAATGGAGCATTTCTACATCATTGATTTATTGTCAACTTCAAATCAGAGGTAGCAAGACTTCTAAAAAGAGGAAAGGAATGAAACCCCTTCTAACTATCAATATACGTAACTTATCTGATCACACTCTATCGCCCATTGAGCTTTCCCTTCTCCAGAAATGCCTCAACTTTGCACCCGATCGAGGCCCCAACCTATTTATTTTATTCAAAGATTTGTATTAACCACTTTTGATCTAAACCTCACTGTAAAAAGATTGTTTAATATTAAAAACGCAAACTATGCTCCAACTTACTAATGATGATAATAAATACATGACCGACATTTTAGAACAGATGGTGTACAAAAATGACAATAGTCTGATTCCTTCATGATTCCTGCATGTCTACAACCACTGCAGTGGTGGTTTTAGATATGGGCAATATGGGTGGTTGCCCAGTGCGCCATCATGCTTGGAGAGGTGGCATCTGGGCATCAGACAATTTTGCCCAGATGCCTACCCCCAAGCCGCCCACATATCAACCACACGGCCTACCATAGAGAGAGAAGCTTGTCTTTGGAGGAGTTCAGGTGAGTAACAGAGTCAGTAAGTCTTCCAACCAGTGGCGGTTTTAGATATGGGCAATATGGCCCAGGGCGGCATCACATTGGGGGAGGAATCTGGGTATTGGAAGTATTTTTCTGATGCCCAGATGCCTCCCCTCCCCCTGCGTCCACCTATAGCGCGTACTCTGTAGAAGTGCTGGTCAGCACCCCACCCCCGATAGCTGCCCAGCAGTCATTAGAGTTGCAGAGGTGCTCATCTGGGGGAGAAGACGCTCGATCATCTTTGGAGGAGTGCTGGACAACAGCACCACCGAGGGGGTGCTCGCCCAGGGCACTGATCTGCCTAGGGCTGTCCCTGCTCAAAAGCACCCCTATCCCCCCCTGGAGAGCTCTCTCCGGCAGTGCCAGAGGAGCTCGCCCAGACCACTGATCTACCTAGTACCGCCCCTGCATCCCTGAGACACACCACTCTAACCTCAAACCCAAATCAACTTTTTATCGCCATCATGCCAAAGGTCAGTTGATTAACACCGTTTATGAATGCACATACTCTGAATTGTTCTCTACTAAGGCTGCATTCACATGTTCATTGTGTATGTTTTTTAGGCAAAGAACGAAAAAAAATCTGTTAATTTAAAATGCAGAAACATGCTATCATTTATCAGGCTTTGCACATTGTGGGCTTTATTTGAATGCCTAATGTCATGTTCAGATGGAAGCTCTGTCCTTGAACAACCTCTTGACTTCAATGGGAAAGCACTGCCGATGCATGTCACCACTTTGCAGAGCGCTTTTCAATCATTTTTTGAGCTTTAGAAGCCTGGGTGTGATCATATTAATTAGGCAACTCTGCCAGACCACTCCTAAAATTCTTCCCTACCCGACACTTAAGTTTTTCAGGCTTCAAAATACTTAGATACAAACACTTTCAGCCACAGGGGGGCACCTGGAGAGCATCAATGATGCAGCTTAACAGATGTAGGTGTGAATTCTGCCTAAGGGCCCCCATACACGTGTCCATCCATGGGCAATTTTGTGGATGATGAGGAGCCCACCAGAAGGGATTGTCCAGAATAGCACCACAAGTCAGTCGCATAGCAATCTGCCTTGACAGTTCCTTTCTGGACCAGGATCTCCACCCAAAGTATCTTACTGATTCCCGTATGTTCAGCTGACAACTGAAAGCAGCTTGGTGATGTCACCACGCTGTAATCGCTCAATGGTGGAACGCACGGAAATAAACCTGTGTATCGGTAGCTTAAGCCACTAATCCCATCATATTACAAATGACCATGCAGTAAATGAACAGTAAATGGATACAGAGCTTTTACAAGGAGTACAGGGGCCCTATTTGTCTCCCCTATTGATATTCCATGTGAAACAAGTATTACTTGGCACTGTTTAAAGAAAGGATAAGGTTTCCCTTGAAAGGTAAAAATGTGGTTTATACAGCCATAGCTGAATCATGGTGAGTGCAAGATGGTGAAGGCTGAGTCCTAGGGTGTAAGCATGGGAGTTGAGGTACATGCCAGGCCTGCCATCTCATCTGCCCCCTCCGAAATGATATGTAATGTTCACTGGAAGTGTACTGTTCAGATTGGATTACAAATAAATTTTATGTTTTAAGAATATTTGTGGTTATTAGAGACCTGTATCTTCAAACCTCTTGAATGTCTGTAAGTGTGAAATGCTGTAGTTTGAAACTGATAATGTAGCTCAATGCCACCGCCTCCTGTCTGACACTGGCAAGTACCTAATTCTCCAAAAAGACCCTTTTCCTGCCTTCAATAAAAACCTAAAAACACACATGATACATATGCTACATCTGACAATTTTCAAAGTAAATCCACCTCTTGTCCTGTATTCCCTAAACACAGCATATCTCTCACTTTGTCTGGGTAGATCTAATTGTCAGGGGAAAGGTTATATTAGAAGCACAGGGGAAAATGCATCTAGGTTTCCAGGTTGGTCTTACTTTTGGGGAATCACGGTAGCCCTATAACTCTATATTGATGCTCTCCTATAAATTCTGGTCACTTCCCTCTCATCGTACATCACAAGACTCCAGTCTTCTACTGGAAACCTTAGCACACTACACTTGGGACCAGTCTTATCTGTGGCTTTCACTTGATGTCTTCTCATGACATAGGCCTGAAGATGCTCCAACATCACCTATTCAAAATATAACATCAAATATATACGGTACATGTCAAATTCCTCATTGAGGTCACCAAATTCTTGGTACATATCAGTTTTGTTTGGGAAAATATCAATGCTTCTTTGTCAGCAGCCCAGAAAGCACCCACAGGTCCCTTTGTTTGGGTAAATGCTACCCCCTGCCAAAAAAATTATGAAAACTCATTCTAAAGCCAGTGTTGAGCTTGGAGCAGCTGGAAAAAAAAGCTTAGACAGAAGTGACATTAAGTGTCCATTCTGTATGTTACATCAAACTAATTTTACATGAAACACACTGTTGCGAGTTAGTACAGAAATTCAGTCTAGGGAAGTTAGATTTCTTAATATTATTTAGTAAATACAAGTCCTACCCGAAAATAAGACCAAGGGCATGTCCGCTATTTGTTTGCACACATTATCATGAACACTTGGTCAAAACAAATTGCACTGGTTGTTGTGTGTACTAGCTCCAAGAAGACTGCAGACAGCTACCCTAAACTCCCTAAAATAGTAGGCTACTGACAGGAAAAGGGTTAAAGCATGTTTCAGCACGATGTGCAGAGCTGGAACACACTATATATTTACTAGGAGTAGATCCATTTCTTAGAGCCCAGAGACTAACTTATAGAGACTTTCTTCACACTGGCAGCTTATGCTGGAACTTGCTATTTATATTTTGACATGGTAAGAGGTGTCAGACTCCAGCTATTATAACAGGTAATATAGTCACTGCAAAAGTCCATCTACAAAATTAGCTGTTAATTAAGCATGCACATTAACTGCTATTACAGTTGCAACACGGCTGCGATCCCAGAGTATATAGCTATTGAAAGAACTCAAATGAGAAGGTCGAGGGTCTACAGTAGTCACAAAGTCACATGAAGGTCTGTCAGTACCTAATGTATAGGTATAGTCTATCCAATTCAACACTCAAGTCATTAGCAGGATCAACATGCAACCATACAATACAATAGGGTGTACACAGAAATAAATCATAGCAATTTAATGTCCATTAAAAACATAAAAGTTCCATGCGGTTTTGCCATGTTGTCACCAACGGCCATCAAAACGGGCAAGCAGGGGAGGGAAGAAAACAGGTTTAGGGTCCCGGAATACGAAGCAATTATGTATAACCCCAACATATGTGTCAACAGTGGTCTTCATCAAGGGGTCCACATAGTTATTCA
This sequence comes from Ptychadena robeensis, assembly GCA_036250615.1. Taxonomy (NCBI): domain Eukaryota; kingdom Metazoa; phylum Chordata; class Amphibia; order Anura; family Ptychadenidae; genus Ptychadena; species Ptychadena robeensis. Next base: position 144,193,120 of record CM070033.1, read on the forward strand.
GGGGGATCCCATTTCTTTATTTCTTTATTACACCATACTTACCACTTGATACATAAAGGGCATTATAATCAGGAGTGAGGACCTGGAATTGGTCAGCTCCTTTGATACATAAAGGGCATTATAATCAGGAGTGAGGACCTGGAATTGGTCAGCTCCTTTGTAGAATACTGTAATCATACCAACTTTAGTCTATTTTTCACTCATGTGATCTGCTCCTCATTTTCCTTGATTTGAAACTTTTCTTCTATGACTTTGTCATTTAAAAAAACATTTTAAACCCACAGCCAGTAACTCCTCCTTTCTTCTTACATAGAACTAGCTGCTATCATCCCTTTTCCATTACCAATAACAGAACTTGTACTAGGTTATGCACTTGTCCTTGTTCTTATATGTCTTTTACAAGGGAGCCACATTCCCCATCCATATCAGGATCTGCACACCTCCACGCAACTTCATTACACCATACTTACCAATTTTGCCCTGTAACTGTAAAGTTTCACCTAGTTCTATACACAGCACTATAAAGAAAGCACAACCAAAAAAGAAGTAGGCCCTAAATGAAGCCTAAGTAGATTCCTACAAAATGTATAAAAATGCATAACTCAAAAAAAGCTAGTACATACAGTATGGTAAATCTGAAAAACAGAAACAGCCTAACCATATTACCTTCCACGTTTTTCATTTCAGCTTTTAGGAGTTTCATGCCAACACAGGCACTGAGTAAGCGGTCTGTGCCATCTACACTGGTACACAAATGGGAAGCAATGGCTGCTGCTGACAAGGGCTCACCAACGTCATTTAGTAAGTCGAAAATTCCCAACTCACATGCTGTGAACATGGTCTACAAAAAAAAATGCCCTTTGTTAATGATTCATTCTTGCACTATAACAACTACTTGCTACTTATTATAAAAATCCGCAATTAGAATATTTATGATCAACACTACTTACCTTCCCAGACCCTGCTTACTTTCCCAGATCCCCTCTCCGTTGCCTCTACATTCTGATGAAAATGGCACTTTTCAGTGGACATGGGAAGTCCATTTCACAAGCAGAGCTGTAATCTAATGATATGTCCCCACATAGGAGATCACCTCCATTTAGTTGAATGGTCTTGTTCCCACTTCAACTAAAGGCTACGCAGTGCGGCCTGCGATCTGAAACACGGGTCACCACATTTCTGACTGCGGGCTGCGGGCAGCCGTTCGCCCCTGAACACGGCCATAGACCTGAGTGGGCACGGTGAAAAATCATGTGTCATTTAAACCACGTCCATTTCCTCTCTATGGGCGCAATCGGGTGGAGTGAGGCAAGATGTCCTGCCCCTCCCCCCACTTTCTGCCTTTCATCTCTGTGCTGCGATTCTATTCGCGGGAGACAGCGGGAGGTCGCTGGGTGCTAGCAATTTCCTGCAGCTCTGCTACACGATTAGAATAGCTAATGTGGGAACATAGCCTAACACTAAAGGTGGGCATGCATGGGTCGATACTCTTTCCATCACTGATCCCTTGAGAGCAGCAATTGAACAGGGTTTACCAACATGTTTGTTCCCTGTCCAATCAAGCTTTCTTTGAGTGGGGGTTCTTAAAGGGTGTCCGCAATTGATTTGAGAACAATTGTTCACCATGAACAAACGCGGCTACCGATTGTGCTCAAAACAATTAAAAAATCAACCCATGTATTGCCACCTTAAGTTCTTGACCTTTGTATATTCCCTTTGTACAACTAGTATTTTGTGAATGCTCAGGAGTAAGAAAGTTGTGAGCAAAGACAAGGCAGGGGATAGCAGCAAGGAAGGAAAATCTAAATTTCTAACACTTTTATTTATTTTATTACAGAAACTGAAAACAGACTTATAAAGCAGTTTATAATCAAGCCTCACAATTCACTGACCACTTTTTGCATTGTTCGCAAGTTTGGGAATAGTTTTAATAACACATTAGCGTGTGGTGTAGCAATGCACACATATTTAGGATCCTGGTCGATCTGGCCAGGTGGGCACACCCGATTTACAGGCGAGCGGCAGAAACAAGCACGGCGGTCAATCAGCCGTAAAATCGGACCGGAATCGGCCTGTGTATGGCTACCTTTTCCTAAGACTATTCCACTGGTTCCAAGTTACATTCTGTCTCAAGCTGTGGTCATTGTATTGAATAAATAGTGCTGCAGCACCTTCGCCTTGTGTCGTTGGTTGATTCTTGAACCTGTACAGTACTGCTACCAATAAATAGTGCCACAGTATACTAACATATAACTTTTTTTGTAATAACCTAACCAAAGATGAGATAATACAATGACTAAACAAAGATTCTCCAAAGATATACTAATGTGCCAGCAATTTCTACTGCAATGAATATTATCAAACAGTCAATTTATGTGGCTGTATAGAGATTATGCATATTACAGTCAAAATTAAGTGACAAACAGCATGAAAGAACAATGGTGAATGAGAAAGAAATTAGTATTTTTGATATATTTTCCTACCTTTGAGACCAAAAATCCATCCTTATAATCAAAGAGTTGCTGTGGATAGTCAAGATCGGTGGAGCTCATGTTTGTGTGATATTCGATGGCTTGGTCTGCCTTCATAAGCTGCTTTTTATCTGGATATATAATACTATAGAGAACTAAGCTTGGCTCAGACAGATGATTCCCCACCTGACCTAATTTATGTTAGTGTATATACTGCTTATCTGATGCATTCCAATTAATCACTATTCCTATTCCCAAATGCAATACACCCCAGTCCTAGACAACACATTTTTGTTTTAGTTCTTTTAAGTGTGGGTAGGGTGTATTGCTCTGTTGAGTTACATTTCTGTGACTTGAATAATGGAGACTATTTCAGTTAATAATTTGCAATTTCAAAAAATTGTATAGCAAGTTAGGAGTTCAAGTGATAACGTTTATTGGCTAACTGAAGTCATTGGAGAAGCAAGCTTTCGGGATGTCGCAGATCCCTTCTTCAGGCTGAATACAATTCTGGTTTTTGGAGCTGTGGGGCGCGCACGCCCATTGGACAGTGGCAAAATCGTCCGCCACTCGGTGCGTGTATGGCAGTTATTGGTGATAGAGATAAGAGGTTCAGCTGTGATATTCACGTCCTTCAGCAATTAAAATGTCCATAGACCTGGGAAGCAGAGAAATATGGCAACATAGGTATTGCTTGGAGAAACCTAAATAGCAACAGTCTTTAAATTATCATAGATTAGGCATAAATGGCTAATTGACATAAAGTCAGGGAGTCCAGACACACTTATTGTTCAGTGATGAAGAGTTCCATCAGTTTTGAAAAAAAGGAGGAGGGGGTTATTGTGAGTGTTCTGGAAGTTATAGTGGCACATGAAGTTTCCCTGTATAAACCATATTCCAGAGATTTGAATTTTTAAAAAAATTTACATTCCCATTCCAGACTCTTTTTCTGTGTTTTTAAATTCCCCATCAGTAAAAAATTTGTATTGAAATATAGACATTACACTTATACTTAGATTTTTTTTTTCATTTTATTGAAATAAAGACATTACAACTCAATTTATTAAAAAGGTCCCTCGATGTAAATTCCCATCAACTACACTAAATGAAGCAGGACCACACCTGCTGCAAAATGGCAGGACATGCGCTTCTACAGCCGGGGTCAATCAGACGCCAGCAATGTGTGAGGAGAAAAGCGACGCCCCCTCCACTAACATTGAGGTCTATGGCGCTGCCCCCTCCCTCCCCACCGATGATGCCGAAGACTCAGGGCCGGAAGAACTCTGTGAGCCTACAGCTATGCAGAAACGCTGCAGGCTCAAGGGAAACCGGCTACTTTGCTCGATCCCGGCAGGGGCGCAGTATGATTCTGGCGTTATGGCCGTTCTGGCTTCGGACTTAACACCAGGGAGGTTAATATGATGCAATGCAATGTTGACAAAGATTGATGTGGATTTGTGGCCACTAGTGATGGCCAAATATTGGCCGCATCTGTTTGCAAACAGGTGGATCGGACTCTTAGAAAAGTCCGATGTCCGCCTGTTCACGGGGAACTTCAAATTCCCCACCTGTTCCCTGGGAATTTTAATCGGGAAAAACTGGAAGTGATGTCCGCGATGTAACTTCCGGTATCTGAAACATACTTTTGTCTACTGTTATCTAAATACTGGAAGTGACATCACTGGTCTCTACCCGGTCTCTAGTGAAAAAATTCTCCCCCCAGCGGGATCTTTCTGTGCCTGATCTGGCCAGGGGAAGAATAATCAACTTCTTTTCGCCGGTGAAAGGGACGGGTCAAACACCCATATTGTTTTCTGATATGGGAAAAGAAGTGAACATGCCATGTTCGCCTCAAACTGTCCTCCTTACGGACATTTCTCCCATCACTAGTGGCCATTAGAGATGGTCTTTATTTTATTTTGACTAGCTTACAAAATTGCTGGAGACATAGAGAAGTTGAGGGAACATAACAAAAAAAAGAATTGTTCTAGTGTAAGTAGTTTCAGCATTAATCTCTACTTAAAGCGGACCTACCACCGGTTAGGCCACTTTGCAATAAGGACAATCACTGCCCCAAAATATAAAAACAATTGTAACAGAAGGAGGGGCGATTTTTCTGAGATTGCCCCTACCACTGTGTGACGTTGCACTGAATGCCCTAAGTGCCCCTGGACAGGGGAGGGCTGGAAAGGGGGGCAAGCAGGCAGTTGGACATGCAGCTATTACCAGCACTGTTGGCGCGGCTCAGATCCCTTCACGCAGGCTTGCCGCAACTGTCATCCATCACCACCGCACCCCGGCCCCACAGAGCTTCTTCTAGTCAGGAAGTGGAAACGGAAGGGGAGAATTACTGTACACAGTACATCAATATCTGTTATAAAACAAGGAAAAGGTGGGCGTGGATGGTGAGCTGATTCAGTTGTTCAATGGGCCACTTGACTGGACTGCCAGCCCCCCCATCCTTGCCCCTTGGGCTGTATGACATTGTGCCCTCCCAGTCCCCCGGGATGTGATGACTTTCTGGGACCTGTCAGCAGTGATGAGAGGTTCTCCTCTCATCACTGCATCAACCCCCTCCCCCTCTGATGCTCTCGGGGGGGGGGGCAATGTTGGCCCAGGGCACCGATCGGAATAGGACCGCCTCTGTTGGGGGGGGGGCTCTAGTACTGGTGAACTGAATGGGCAGAAGTGGCATTGGCTGGCCAGTACTAAACATGGTGGTGCCCGGAATGAAAAAGTGTTGAAGGTAAGTATATTTTCTTTTTTTTAGCCAACCCTTGCGTACAAGAGATCGTCGTTTTTTTTTTTTATTAGACTATTTCAACTTTAGTTAATTGCAAACATGGTATCAAAACCAAACTTGCTAGAGATGTAGAGAAGGGTTGGGGGTATATTACAAAAAAAAAAGAATAGGCTCTAACACAAATGTTCCCACAACTCTTCTCTACATCTTTAGCAATTTTGGTGATGTTACCCCCTGTGTTCTGGGGCTTAAAGCAGACCTACCACCTCGTAGGTCACTCCACTGTATTGCAATCGAAGATGCTATCTAAACAAGTGGAGACGCAATTCTGATTGCGGGTCCAACCGTGTCCGCGGCCTTCAGTGAAAGTGGGGACAAGCCCATTCAACTAAATGGAAGTGATCAGCCGCAATCACAGCAAGCAATTAAAATCGTGTCCGCGCCGCAACTAATCGCCTAAGTGAGAACATAGCCTAAGATAGGTTGAAGATGGTTTGTTCCCAATAATTATTAATAGGAAAGAAACCATAAAGTCAAACTTATATCTCAAAGCAGCTGCAAACTACTAAAGACAACTTTATTTCTGTGAAGAATGATGTTTCACCCCCCTCCCCCCACTGCACCAACACATCCATTTTTAAATGGCAACTATTTGCACCACCCAATAAGACATAGCAGTCATAGCATTGCCCACAAACAAAATGGAGAAGCGTCCATCGACGTACGTGGCGTCATCACGCTTAATCAATTTACGCTTCTCTTTATTGCCCTGGAAACAGTGGCGTGCTCTGCTAAACCGGAAATGGTGGACGGGAACCTTGGTCCCGCCTCTTCTCCCACAATGCACAGCGATTCGTTGTTCTTCCTTTCTGGATGTAGCAGCGGCGTCTGCATAGCGGGCTGACGGAGGAGGTACGTGGAGGGGCAGCTGTGACTGGAATTCCGGTCACAGCTTCCCACACTGGACTGTAAATATAATAAACCCTCATAACGTGTCCTGTCTGTGTGCAGCCTGTGTATTGGTGCGCTATGCGGCATGAAGTTGAATGGAGAGAGAAGCCTTTAGATGCGCTGCAGCTGGCTGTCCTTCATTGTTATGGACGGACACATTCTCTTTGTATTCAGATGTGCAGTATAGGTCACATGATTCAGTATCAGGGTCCTGCTGCAGCCATTGCATACATACA
>CM070033.1:144227240-144254257 GCA_036250615.1 Ptychadena robeensis
GCTTAGATTCCCTGTCCCTGGTGCCCCTGCGCTAATCCAGGAGCTGTTGGCACAACAGTACCATTAGAGCGTATATACAGTATGAACCCAGAGAGAACAATACATTGTGGTTGCATATTAGTAAAGAGTTTAGCAGGGAAGACAAACTCTAAATGAACTAGCTAAATGCAGTTTGGTTCTAGGAACACACACAGCAAATCATAAACAGCTGGATGTTCCCTCCATAGATAGTAGTGGCTTTCTCCAGCATCCCTTTGTATTCCTATGATATTGTTTCACTGAACCACAGCCAAGGCTAGGAAAGGCAAGTACATATGATATAGTTTTGCCATCTTTTATTGTTAAAGATTTATACATCTGGACACAATAAAATCATCAAAATGGTTATTAGCAGGTATTAAAGTAGGGTAAATAAAACTTCAGATAAGTAACCACACATAACACATTACGCCAGGTCATTATGTATTTAACAAAGACCTATGGCTGTTATATTCAAGGGATTTCCGACATTTGAGAATTTACAATATTTTGCAAATGTGCATTTGGATATTGGTAATGATGAATATTCATCACATTATGCTTCAACATTGTTTACGGCATACATCGCGCATATTTGTGCACATTGTGAATGGATATGCGCAATACACACAGTGCTCGTACTGGCTAAGATCATAGAATGATGAAGAGAAGCTGTAAAGCTGGTTCGCGAATCTTTGCAAATAATTGCGAACAGACAGGCGATGGAAGGCAATAGAATACAGTCTCATCGAATTTTACACATTTCGAATGATCCTTTATATATTTGCCTAAAGTCATTTAATGTCTTTATTCATAGACCTTGTCAGGTTTTCCCAGGGGACTTGTGAGGACATTAGTGATATGGCGGTGCTTAATCAGACACTTGAGTACCCTTCATTAGGCCAACAGTTACAGTTTATTTAATTTAAATAAGTATGATTATATTTACAGGAATTTTTTACTTTTTTTTCTATCATAATCTCCTACACAAGGATAAGCGGCCGATTTTTAACCTGACCAATGTGCGTGCGCGCTCGCGCCGTCGGTCAGGTTAAAAATCGGCCGCTTATCGGCATGTGCCCACATGGGGCGACAGATCCCTGTCGCCCCACAGCTCGGCCGGCCAGAGAACGGACATGTCCGATAATCTCTGGCCGGCGCAAGCCGATGGAAGCCGATGCCATAAGCTTCAATGAAGACGGCGTCTTCATTGCAGCTTATGGCCGGCACACAGAGGGTGCCGCCGACTGAAGGGGCCCCATAATGCACCGGGATGCTAACGTGATGACGTCATCACGTTAGCATCCTGGAACATATCGGGACAGGTCTGCCTGCACACCATCGGGGTGTGTATGGCAGGCATAACCCAAATGTAAACTACATGCAGCACTTGTTACTGTACACACTGCAGTAATTCTTCCCATACAGGTTTATGGCAAATGCTTGTGCTATGGTAATAAAATGCAGCGGGACGTTTTACATTAACACTAGAGATGGTGAAATTATTCGACTACTTGACTTTGTGAGCTGATTGCAACGCCTCTGAAAATGGTATCATCACCAAAATTGCTGGAGATGTAGAGTTTTGACTTTCAAAATTTTGACTTGACTTTGAACTTCATTTATGCAAAAACGATTTGTGTTAGAGCCATACTTTTTTGTAGTATACCCCCCCAACCCTTCTCTACATCTCCAGCAAGTTTACTGGTCTGGAGCATTCAGGCGTGTATTAACACAATTCCAAGGAAGAAAACCCTAAAAATAGATCCTAAAGAAAGATGTGGAATTAAGTGGAGGGTTGATTTTTTTTCCTATGTATATCATGTAAAATTGTATATTGTATTTTATATTAATTGTGATTTTAATAATTTGTACCATTAAAATTATATAAAAATATTTTACAAACAAACTAATGACGGTGTAAGAATAATTTGTAGAGTATCTTAGGAACTATTGATTAAATCCCATTCTTTTCTATACTTCTTCATTGTATTAAATAACCCTAATGGGATACGGTACTCAGACAGTGGTTGTTAAACCACTTTTTTGGCCATATAGTTATCCCCTTCTCTGTTGGGGAAAAGTCTTTTCTCTTACCATCCCGATGGCCGGCTTCATAAGTCCTAACAAAATGTGTATCTCAATAAACGGCATTAGGTCCACACATAAAGCCACTCCTGCCGAGAATCGGCCGTGCACCCTTTGTGTGCCGGCAATTACTTTGGATGGGGACGCTGGTCCCCATCCAAAGCAATTGCATCAGTTTAAAATTGCAGACATGTCTGTAATGGCTTAGAACTATTTTGGGGAGGATTTCGGCCCAAAATAAAACTTTAAGTGTTAGATTTCCACCAAATTTTTTGTTCGATTGAGCTCCATAAATGTGCACAGCTGCCACATAATCGAGTGAAAATATAAGCATGTATGGGGGGGCTTTAGTGTTATGTATAGCTTATATAGCTTAAATCAGATTATGATTCTTTGCACAGAATTAGGCTTGATGTGTCCCCTGTTCGCTGCTATTGCCGGCCTAGGACCCCCATGCCTCCTCCCGACCGGGATAGACGAGTGTCAATTAGCAACTTGTTGGAGCAATTCAATATAGTATGGATTTGTGAGTAGAACTTGGGAACCCCCAATCATATTTATACAGAGGTAAGGTGCAACTATTATATTGTGTTTTAATTCTCTTTTTTGTTTAATAGTGTCATACCCCCCGAAGAAGTGAGTTAAGCATGTGAAATGTGGCGGGACACACTACATACACAAAATGGACTATATCAAAATTGTTGTTGGTTGTCTATCTCATATTAACTGTACTATTGTTGTATCTTATTGCACAATCTCTAAACCTTATTTATTGAACATGTATGATCTATGTATGATCAATTGCCGTTAAAAGTCCAGTGTGTCTCTGACCAACTTAAGTTGGAAGGATGCCCCCCACAGTGCTCTTTTTTTCAATATGTATAGCTTGTTTGGACAAAGTCTAATTGAATTGTGTTATATATATATATATAAGTATATGTTATTGCCCAGGTCATCTCTGCCACTTTAAAATGGTGATGGAATAACTTGTGTTACATGTACACAAACTTGTATAAATCAGGGATGAAATTAGATAAAGCAGATTAAGTGTCCTAGTTTATAAATTGAATTCCTTGCCAGCGTTCCACCATGAAATAACTTAGTTATGTATTGATGCAATGGAATAGCAATGTTCAAAGGATAATGAAAAAAGTCCAGATGGCATGTCCTACCCTGTAGTACAGCGATGGCAGAAAATGTCATACCTATAGTACTGTAGAATGAGGCAAGTAATGTTCTTGAAAGCTTTTTTATTCCAATGTAAATGTGATGCAAATATTAGACATCAAATTATTAAACAACATTTTTTCAATGTTAAAGCCATTGCTCAACCCCTCATACAAACCGCACGTATCATGTACCAACATCAGAAGAATATGAATGCTAGGGAAATCTTCCAATGGGGTAACTTATTCCTGTCAAGATGGGCTGCAATCATTCCTATGTTGTTGATACTTATTAGAACTCCAGGAAGACACTTGATGAGTAGTAAACTATCTACAACACTAGATAATAAACCCAAATGAATGTGACTTACTACTACTAGCCACTTTCACATAGAGATTATGTCTGCAGGAAGATCACAGTGCGTCATCTGATTTCACTGATTGTAAAAGTATGCCGTGTCTGCAATTTAGTTTCCGTCAAGACAAATTTTACATCATTTCAGTTTGCTGCTGTGCCACCAATATATTATATTCCCTTGTGTTGACTCATTGCACCTTGTCTGAGCCCACACCCTTCCTGTGTGAGAGATGTGGCCTAATGTAGTAAACTGCCAACATCTTTATTCTTATTTTCAAGATTTGCTATTTGTAGAACATGGCTGTCAGTCATTATAAAGTTGGAAAATTAATCCTGCCTGGCAAACTTTTTGACTCGTCTGCCACATTGGCGTCTTATATTTGATAAAGGGTCGGGACGAAGAGCCTGTAATGGCCGACCCGCCATAGCTGTGCCAGTTCCATGCATCGCCGGCAACACAAATGATGGCGGTGATGGTGTAGTGTGACAGGGACGTTGTTATCTTTTTAAATTTCCTGCACTGAAAATAAAATTATCATTCATTGCAGTGAGCAGAGATAATACCTAGAGACTGCTTGTTGTCAACATGAGATTGCGCCCACAGTGTCATCACATGATCACCACTGTATCACCCCCAAGGCAATATTTGGACACCTCTAGGCATTATGTGCACTCATTGCAGAGAGCAAGCAGAGGGGAGCATCTTTTCAACAAGGTGATAAAGCGCCGGAAGAAAGCTAATGGGCTGGATCCGGCCTTAGTTTGCCCACCCCTCACCTAAACCTTTTAGGAATACCATATTTAAGGACTATGAGGCACTCCGATGTATAAGACACACCCTATACAGCTTAGCGGCTCATCCTGGTAAAAATATGGGGAACTACCACTTTGCCGTGCGGTGCACCTTGCTTCGACCGGCAGAGAAGAAGGAAAAAGAGCCGCTCACATATACAATCTGCAGGCAGACAATCCATCCATCATGATGTGTCTGCAGATCTCTGTATGTGAGCTGGCTGCTTCTCTGCGGATGGTCCTTGCTTTTGTACGTGAGCCTGCAGAAGAAGCTGCTTACATACATAGAACTGCAGGCGGATGATCCAAACGTGCACAGTACACACCTTCAGAGTGTGTATGTGAGCTACTTCCCAGCCGCAGCTAAGCACTGAGCATGCAGGGAATTTAAAGGCTCGACAGCACATTCTCAATATAAGACGTACTGAAGGTGTGTCTTATAGTGCAAAAAAGATCTTTAGCATTAGACATTTTAGAGCGAAGTTAACTCAAACACAAATGGCTCTTTTGAAACAGAGTTGTAAAGTGTTCATTATTTTTTTCATTACCTTAAATGCAAGTTTAAAAGTCTTGAGTACCATTGGCTTTCCTTATTATGGATAATTGTTATTTTTCATTTCTTCAAGCAGACCTATTACCTCCATTTTGGTGCAGCCTAATAATAAAAAAAACTTACCTGTGATGAGTAAACAGTCCTTTTTTTCCTTATATATATATATTGTGGGGGATTAGCTGTAGAGCGGCAAGGGCGGTACCCCCAGGATGGGTCCCCAGCAGGCGAATGAGGCACAGCAACAAGATTTTCAGGTGAAACACACAAGTGATTTATTGTGCAAAGTCCTATATACAATGATTACAAGCAAGGCAGTAGAATCCACAGGAAAAAGTAATCCATAGCAAGCAGAGTCTTTGTAGCTCAAACCTTGGTTACCACACAGGTACACAGCTCCCCAGCCACACACAGTGCTGGTTCCAGAAAGGAGAGCCATTTGACTGAACAGGTGAGGGGGTTTTATACAGCTCAAACCACCTCTAATGAGCTGACAGGACACAGCTGGTCCTAATCTGCACCAGGCCAAGCAACTCCAGCTCCCTCTGCTGGTCAGATAGTGAAGTACTTGGCATATTGCCTGTATCGAGGACACACATATATTCCATACTGGATACAACCAGAGGATTTGACAGGCTTCCTGTCACAATATATAAAATAAACATCAGTATTTTTTATTTTTTTTGTGTTTCAGATAAAAGTATTTATTAATTTATTAAGCAATTCGGTAAGGGGAAACGAAAACTACTGTAGTAACAGGCTGCCTAATATATTTTATTTATTTCCTTAACCTATAGTTTAAAATAGGTTTGAGTGGAACTGAGTAATGCCTAAGATAATAATAAAGATCTATAATACACGTTAGGTTTCATGTTAGTCCTAGACCCAAGGTATAGAACTATAAACTGGGTGGAAATGCTCTTCAAGCTTTCCCTACAACTTTTGCCTAGACTCAGAACTTAAGGTGCCCATACATACATAGATATGGGCTAGATCGATGGCCCCTTCGAGCGCCGTCCACACTCACGGCCATCTATCTGGCTCATATGTAATTTGCTCGAAAACAGGGATATCGGACATGACCGTAAACCACAGTCCATGTCCGTTACTTTGGATGGAGACCACGACTCTCAATCCAAAGCAGAAGTTCTGCGGCTGGCTTCTCCTCACAGGATACAGCTTCTGCTCTGTGGGTGCGGGGTGCTGTATCTCCGTCAGCAATCCCCCGCAACACCTGAGCAGCACCCACACTGGTTGTACCGGATCCGCAAATGGGAATTGATATGCAAAGGGGTGCACATTGATTACCGTTCGATAGGCTTAGGAATCCAGGAGTTCACTCATCACTGAGAAAAGCACAAGTTTGAGGAAAAGATCTCCTGCAAGGGAAGTTATGGAAAAGCACATCCTCTGTTAGATCAGCTGATTCATTTCTTTTGATATGGCTGATCCTGTAAATGTTTCATGATTTTTTCCAAATACAGTACAATGAATACACCCTTTGGTTATTATTCCACAAGTAATGGTAATAGAAGTACAGACAATTAGCTGACTTGACTATAAGAAATGCAAGGCATTGAGGGATTTACCATCAGCGGAAAGATGGAGAGTAGAAGAGGAAAAGTGAGGAGGGAAAGGAAGGGGATTCAGAAAAGGGAGAGAAGGAAGCAGAAAAGGTAGGATGGTAAGAGCAGAAAGAAAACAAAAAAAATTGCAAATGCCTCCATACACCTTTAGATTTCTTTGTCAGATTTCCTTTAGATCTCCTTTAGTTTTTTCCAAAACCATGTAATATGAGGGACTTTCTAAACCATTAAGTCTACCTGTGTTCAATCACAGAGGACCTAAAGGTAGATCTAAAGGATATCTGACAGAGAGATCTAAAGGTGTATGGCCAGCTTAACAAACAGTTCAAATTTCAACATGTGCTGCAAAAAATTAAAAACATAGGCATATGTTGTGTAGCATAATGTTGCATGGATGAAATTAGTGGTCATTCTACACCTAGTGTGCCTAGGGTTCCTCATAATTACTTGGTATTATACCACACAGTATTTTAAAAGGCCAATATTATGTCACATAATAACACAGCATACCCAAACCTAGACATGAAGTTGATAGTAAATTCAGCTTGATCAGTGGAAGGAATGGAATGCAGTGAAAATAAAGCAGGAGAAAAATACCTATATACTGAGGTTTTCAGCCCAGAAAATGTGCTGAAAAATCCCCCATCAGCTTAAACTCGAGTCAGGGTCAGAGTCAGGGGGCCACTTACCTGTCTCGGGGGTTTTCTGGTTCCTGTGAGCTGGCAGTCTTTGTCAATGATCCGATGCCGCCCAAGATCGGCTGGTGAATTGTAAACAAACGGCACAACACCACCATCTAGTGGACTATTTGTAAATTTTCACTGGAGAAGGTGGAATTTCAATTAGAGTACTCCTCTACTAATGATTCAAATATGAAAACAAGTTTCCATTTCCATTCTATATATTGAACCCAATAATAATAATAATAAAAAATACTTTTTAAATGGAAACTAATTTTCATGTTTGAATCATAAGAATTGCCTTGAAGGCCCATCCTGTAATAACAATAAACCTGTGTTCTCCTAACTTTATTGAGGTTGTGGCACTAAAGCCCCCCATATCTAGATTTTCTGTTCAATCAACCTAAAAAGATACATTTTTGTGGGTCAGGGAAATTGGTGATTGATTGTATGTTTGCCAACTATAGTAACAGATATTTGATCAATTTTTTTGGTATTGACTGAAAGTGTAATGAATTTCAATACAACCAAATAAAATTTACCAGCATGTCCAATTATTTTCAATCAATTGTTTTTTCACATTTTAATTGTTTTACCATCTTACCATGTAGGCTGCCATAGATTTTTAATCAATCAACCAAAAATGTATTGAATTAAATTGATTGGATGAAAAATCTAGACCTGTATGGGGGCCTTTAGAATAATCCTGTTTGATTCATTCCTAGGGGCAATGTTGCTTTCTCTATATGTTCTCAATTAGAAAACTCCACTATATGACTTTGCATTTCCGACCATCGGCTTATATTCGAGTGAATACGTTTTCCCAGTTTTGTAGATATATAATAAGGTACCTCAGCTTATACTCAGATCGGCTTATACTTGAGTATACAGTATATGAACCTTTTGCCAGAAAACACAAATAGAGCAAAACGTCCACATTAAATGGTTAAAGTTTGGTTAAACCCTGTAATAGGGTTAATGGACTATGCCACATAAGATTTTTTTTATTTTTAAATGCAAATTCAAAGGTATTAATTAATTAATTTGGGAGCAAAGCAAATATATACAATATATATACATGTTGTAGAGTATTGTGAAGGTAAACTTGGAGACTCCAGGACATGAGTAAAAAATTCATCATTATCGTCATAAATAATAAATAAAATGAGAAGTTGGAGAGATAAACATAAGAAACCTTTGGAAACCAACAGATGGGATACACACTGAATTCCTCCTCTGTCCCAGGAGCGAAGTACCATGTAAGGGCTTGTTTCCACTAACATCATATTGTGGATTGTGTAAATGATGGATGTGATATACATTTTAGTAAGGATGTTACTGTGTGCTTTTTATAACATGCTTTGTATATGTATTACATATGGTCTGCACATTAAAGAACTTTTAATTGATAAAATACCTGATATTGTTGTGCCGTCGTATAGGAAACTCCATGTAGTTTTTCAGGACATGTGGGTCCAAGTAGGGAATGGATTTAGGTTTTAAAGTGAATGGCCTGCTATTCTTTCACTGTCCAATCAGCATGCTGAGGTATTTTCTTCAACCATTTACCTTGCTGCAGCAAAATGGACCTGACGGTACCGTCTATCCTGGTGTATGGAGGGCCAGTTAAAATAAGTAAAATAAGTGGTAGGTAAATCAGGTTACATTCGCTCCTATCAGTGTTTTTACGTAAATGGCCATTTGTTACTTCCAAAGATTCCAAAGTGATGAAATATTAAATCTTTATTACACTGTACTGCATATAAACAATGTTTACTTTTTCTTTAATTATTAGTATTATTATATTAATGTAAGCAAAGTTTTTTATTGCATCCCTAGCTATACCACTCTGCCTTTGATGCCACCCGTTGAGTATTGCTTAAGTGTGGTCAAAGAATGAGTTCAGTTTAGTGTTCCCTCCTTTGAACCACGCCTCTGCTGCTAGTATAGCTCAGAAGCACTTCAGCTGAAGAAACTAATTTAATTTCCTGTCTTCTTTATAATATTTTTCTCTCACATTTGATGACAAGATGACAAGGCTTCCTCAGCTCCGACTGTGCTCCATCCTGGGTAAGCAGGGCTTGAGCTAGATGATTGATTACAACGATTATTATTTTTTCGTTATTGGCATTTGTGTCTTTGGCATGTTGTTTAAGTCTCAGCTTCCTCTTTAAGGGGCATCATATCTGCTACACGGATCTTTATTCTTACTCAACAAAGCCGTCTTTTATGTTTGTAGCTCATATACAGAGCTAGCACGCTGCCTTCTATGCTGTCAGCAGCTACATCAGTCTGTAATTAGGACTGTAGATTCATATGGCCATTAATGTGAGCATCAGTGTAAGAGTGCTTTCATTATACCGTTCAGTTATTTTTACTGTTTTACACAACTTTTTTGTTGCCTTTTTAAGTGTTAGAGTCCACTCTGCAATTTAATATGTGTTTAGGTAATTGTTGGTTTTTTACCAGTTCTGGATGCAACTAATATTTACTTAATAGCTAATTCCTTTTTATTACATGTGCATTTTGCCAAAATGTTTCATTTAAGCTCATCAACATCTGTATCAGCATAGTAAGAGAGATTTAGGATGTTAACTTGCATAGTGCAGGACTTGCAACATGTGATAATGCTCAGTGTACAAAGGGCGAGCATTGACTCGTAGGTCCGATTAATGTCAAAACCAGATAGATTCTGGGGCTGAGAAACAAAAATTGCAGAAAGTTGGCCGATCTGTGCCGATCTTTAACTAATCAAATTGTTTGTAAACAGGAATTCTGATTTTCCGATCCTGCTGTAACAGATAAGCCCCTTTATTGTGTTTGGTTTTTGAAGACCACTCCAGGAAAGGAACATGTGAAACTAAAAAAATGTGCTGAGCAGTTATGCAGGATGTTGTGTGCTGTACAACTACACGTTTAATAGAGAAAACAAAACATTTGATCTAGATTCGGAATCACCCACTATCTTTTTTTATCTCTTGGGGAAGGTTCTTATTCATACACGTCATAGTATAGTTATAGAAATAAGCAGCTTGACTTGCTGTAGTTTTCTTGAAGATTTAAGTATTGCTAATCTGAGGCTTTCTCAATTGAGATCCGAAATTAGGAAAGCAAGTCGGATGACTAGGCACACTTACTCAGGAACACTACAGCTTTTTTTAGTTGCCCTGACTAAATAATAAGATATGAGCGCTATGATCTATCTACCTGCTGTGGTAACAATATGAGGGCTGCCAGTGGAGTTCTCGTTTTATCATCATGGAAGAAAATGGCAGAGTCAGTATCTCCAGCATAGGCATAGGCAACTCACCACTAGAGTTGGTCAAATGTATAATTACGAAAATTGCCGGAGATGTGTAGAAAAGTTGTGGAAACTTAAACTTCATTTATGCAAAAAGTACATATTCTAGAAGAGTGGTTCCCAAACTTTTTTCCTTAAGGCCCTGCCTGTGTCCAAGACAAGCCAGGCCCCCCAACTCCTACCAACATTAAGAGAAATTTTCCCGGAAGTGATGTCAAATAGCTACCATCCTGGGCTATGTCACCTCCCTCCTAACTCCTAGCATGAACACAACCCTTCCTTGTATTTTCAGCAATTGTGGTGATGATACCATGTTCAGGGGCTTACAGCCCGAGCTGGACTCGGCTTACAGAATAATAAGGGGGAGAGCATGGAGCTGAGCTTGTAGCCTCACTCTGTCAGTCCCTGTTGATGCATTCCCCCATGAACCCCAGGTCAGGAGCCAGTCACTAGAACAATACTTAAATCTTCCTACAACCCTTCCCTACATCTCCAATTTTAGTGATGACCTCTAGTTCTGGATTTTGCAATAAACTACCAAAAAAATATGTCCAAATGTTGCGACCATTGCAAGTCTCCACTGAAGAAGCTAATAAATAGGTGAAAATGTAAAAGTATTAAGGTAGCCGTGCACAATTAAATTTTTCCATTCAATCGATTTTAAAAAAAACATTAGTTTCAAAAGCAATTCCTTAACACCTGAATCAAACGGCCAAAAGTGATAAAAATGGAACATTAAATCAGCTGAGAAGTGATCGGACATGTTGGTAAATTTCAATGGATCATTTAAGTATCTGACAGGTTTTCTAGGTATTTGGATCTAACTTGTATCTCTTGGTAATATGAACATGTGCACAGGGCTAGAGATGGTTACATTTTTCGACTAGTTGACTTTGTAAGCTGATTACAGAGCCCCTGAATATGGTATCATCATGAAGAGAAGGGTCGTGGAAACATTGGAAAAAAATAATTAAGTTCAAAGTTAAAGTTGAAATTTCAACTTTCAAAATGGGCCAGTCCATAGTATCAATACATTTGTCTTGCAGGAACTGCTGACACACTCCAGCCACATGAGGCCTAGCATTATCCTACATTAGGAGGCACCCAGGGCCAACTGCACAAGCATACGGTCTTACAAGGGGTCTAAGGATCTCATCTCTGTTCCTAATGGCAGTCAGAATACCTCTTAAGCTAGCCATACATGTTCCGATTCCATGGCCGATCGATCACCCATCCGATCGATTCCACGATGCCAGAGGGAATCGGATGTCCGATCGATCGCCCAATTAAGCCTGTCCCTACCACCTTGGGCCACCGATTCCTGGACGATTCCATGCCCGATCGATCACTTCACACATGGCAACTCCCCCTGATGTGTGCTGAATCGGATCCGAAAGACCAACATGTTGGTTCTCTGGCAGATCCGATTCTGGGCCCCCGCTCGATCGGACGTGATTGATTGGGCAAGGTGGGCTTCATGCGATTCCGGGACGATCGATTAGCGTGCACGCGCCCGGAATCGATCGTCCCGGAATCCCTTGGGAATCGGACCCATGTATGGGGACCTTTACAAGCACATGGAGGGCTGTGCATCCCCCATAAGGAATGCACCCCCACACCATTACTGACCCACTGCCAAACCGCTCATGTGCTAGAGGATGTTGCAGGCAGCAGACGTTGGGCCCTCATACCACCCTCATGGAGTATGTTTCTGACCGTTTGAGCAGACACATGCATGTTTGTGGCTAGTGATGGCCGAACTGCCTGCAAGGTGGACAGTTCGGCCGCAAACAAGCATGTTCGCCCTCCTTCTCGCCACGGACAGTACGGGTGTTCGACCCGCCCTGTTCGCCGGCGAGAAGGAGCTCTCTATTCTTCCTCCGGTGGGATCATTAGCAGCGAGATCCCGCCGCAGGAAGAATGTTTTCACTGAAGAACCCGGTCTTTCAGTGAAAAACCGGCTCGCAAACACGGATGTGACATCAGTGACGTCACATCCGGTTAGCACCGGAGGGGAACGAGGGGAATTTGAATCTGTCTGTGAATGGGCGGACGGCGGCCTTTTTTAAAAGTCCGTTCGTTCGTGGAAGGACATGGCCGAAGTTTGCCCATCACTATTTGTGGCACACGTAATTTTGCAGGGCAAAAGGTAGCGGTCCTGATGCTGGGTTTCCCTCCTACGGCCTCCTCCACATCTCCTGCATTCTTTAATTAATCAATAATTGCATAGCATTTGAGCAGAATGGGCTAAAGTAGACTTTTGCATTTCTGGCAATATCAAGATATCTATAAATTGCTGAAAATGCTGTCACCACATTTCACTACTGGCAAGCTGCAAAATGTTACATTTGGGTTCTGAGCATTTATCCTTTAAGAATGAATACTTAGGATGCACATAAGACCAAAATAATTGTAAATATAATAGTAAAAAAAATTAACCCCCCCCCCCTTCATTTCCTTTCCTGTAGACACACAGGAAGTTAGGGAATATTCAAAATCCCAATTGAGGATGAAAAATCGGGTATGTAATGCATAGTGCATGGGTCAGCAACACAGCTTGCAGGGGTTAGTAACACAGAATGTAAGAAATGTGTGTCAACTCACTTGGGGTTAATGTTTATTAACATTAACAGCAGGTGATATCCAAGGGCACGCACAGTAGCATGGAAAAAAGTTACTGTGCATGCCCAACAGGTTATATGAGGGCATGTTGATATTTAAAGGAAGTACGCAAGCCCTGGCCGGGGACCTGTCATACATCAGATGCGGAGACTTAGAAAGATATTTGCCCAGAAAGGATTACAGCGGGGGACATTGTTGGATCTAATTAGGTAGGTCTGTTAAAGGGCAGAATTTAATAAGAGTATTATCTTGTTTTATTTCTGGACTTTTATTTAAGTCTTAAGGAATGGGTGAAAGGTTTGGGAGACCTCTATACACATTCCATATTTATGTGTAAACAATTTTTTTCCATAGATATTTTCATTTTCAAGTAGAATTTGAATTCAAAATTCCAACTTTAAATCTGCTGGTGTGGTCAAAATTTTGCAGAATAACAAATTGTGCAGAATTCCACCATCTCTATCAGACAGGAATTTGTGTCGCTGAATGCAGAAGTCAGGAATAAGCACCTTAAAGTGCAGAAATCAGGATAAGTAATCCACAGTGCATGGGGTCAAGATGGTTGACCCCATGGTTCTTGGTCCTAATGACACGGTGGCTCAGGTGGTTAGCACTCTGACCATGCAGCGCTAAAGCCCTAGGTTCAAATCTTGGCCTGGACACTATCTGCAAGGAGTTTGTATGTTCTCCCCATGTCTGCGTGGGTTTTCTCCGGGTACTCTGGTTTCCTCCCACACTCCAAAGATATGCAGTAGGTTAATTGGCTTCCCCAAATAAATATTCTCCTATGTTAGTAACATGTGACCTATGACTGTGTTAGTTACATATACATGACTATGGTAGGGACATTAGATTGTGAGCTCCTCTGAGAGACAGCTAGTGATATATGCTCTGTAAAGTGCTGCGTAATATGTTGGTGCGAAATAAATACAAGATAATAATAATAGTGGCAGAATATTCAGGAAGTCCTGGGCACCCAGTCACTTGGCAACAGATGTGGGGCACATTATCAGGGCACCCAATTCTAGTGACGCCTACTGTATGGATTTTTTAACTAAAAGATTTTTTTTGACAGAGCTGTAGCACACTTATCCTTCCCTCCGGGTGCAGCAAAAAAACTCAAATGTGACTTCAGTAAATTTTCTGTCAGTTGGCATGAGGAGCACATGAAAGTACTTGGATATGATGTTCCTCAACTGACAAGGCTAACTGGAGATGTAAATTAAGGTCAAATGACTTGAATTTAACACTTGAAGGGTTCTGTTTTAGAGAAGAGTGAATGAGCAGTGGTTTGCAATAAAATTCAGTGATTATGCAGAATGCTTCATTGTAAGTCATGGACCAGAGACTCAGACTTATAGATCTAAGATATATTATATCTAAAGCCCCCAAACACCTAACAATCTTCCCACAATTTCTGTACAATCAAATTTTGTTCTACCAAAACCATGTAATATGAGGAGCTTTCTAATCCTTCCAATCACTATGTATTCTATCAGAGAGGTCACTATATTACATAGTTGTTGGTAGATCTAAAGGAAATTGTATGGAGTGATCTAAAGGTGTATGGGGGGCTTTAATTATATTTTAAGATATATAAAGGAAAACGGTTGTTAGCAATAATGTACACCCAACAAGTCTCAGACACTATGCAATTATGGTAAGTGCAGAGGGCAAACAGATAGAATGACCCAGGGTGGAGCTGCATATGTGGGTTTGCTAGGGCCATACATGTTAAAGCCCCCTACGGGTCGATACCTATGCAATCGGGGAACTACAAGCTAGGCATACATGACTCGATTTGTGTACAATCAAACGCCGAGTGCATTCACGGCAATTGATTGTGCTCGTATGGGTACAAAAATCGTGAGGGCATTTGATCCTGCTCAAAGAGACTCGATCGAACAGGGAACCAACATGTCCAATTTACGTTACATTGGACGGGGACTAAATGGATACATTCCCCATTCACTTGAGGAAGCTTAAATGCAGCGTGATGTCATCCGGCTGTGCTCGAGGGCTTCTCAATTGCACAGGCATCGACCCGTGTATGGGGGGCTTTAGTGAGATGTATTTTTTGATGAAATTATTTTACCCTTACGGTTACTATTTCTCACAGCTTAATGCGCAGACAATATACATTTATCATCTTGCGTGATGAAGGATTTGTATTTCTATCCAGCTAGCTCTGATCTTCTCCAGCCCAGCATGTGACTGGACATTGAAAAGAGACATAGCAGACCAATGCAGATCATTTTGCTCTCTGCTATTAATTGATGATTCTCCTATCCCAGTGTGAGCTCTGCTGTACAGGGACTACAAAAGGGTGATGCCAAGTCAAACTCATACATTTATACTCTTGGCTTAAAAAATACAATATAGAAGTAATGCACACAAAGTTGCAATGATTGCTGTTGCTTTTAATTCACATGGAATTCGGCTTTATGTGTTCATTATGAACGATCAGTGGTGGCATCTGGCAAGTCCTAGCCTGTTTAGGGACTTTCCAGGTACATAGAGTATGTTGTATGGGCAAGCAGTTTCCTGACACATCTTATAATTCATTTTACACAGACACAAATTCATTTTACACAAAATTAAATTAAAGAATCTCTATCTCATACATTATGTGATCATTAAGATCCTTATCTTTGTATGTGTATGGATATCAGTCTGATGAGTGACACCAATATAGCTTCTATTATTCTATTTAACCAATCCTGATAAAGGGACTCGGCCACCAGTTATTTATTAAAATATTTCCCTATAAGATTAAATGTGCATTTACCATATTTCATGTTGTGTACCTGTAAAAGGCCATTAAAACTGAGACTGTGGCTTTGTGTCCCAAAACACATATATGACACCTCATAGCAGTGATGGTGAACCATTTAGAGACTGAGTGCCCAAGCTAAAACCGTACCAAGCCATTTATTTATCGTAAACGTGGCAATCTAACCTGAACAAGAATTGCACATATGCACTACATATATACCCACACAAGAGGTAAATATATACCCATGCAAGATATATATATATATATATATATATATATATATATATAAACACACACTACATATATATACACACCTACACACTACATTTATACAAACGTTGCACACATAATGTTCAGCTTTCGGCTTGTTTCTCCCCCAGCCTTTAATTGGCATTGGTAGGAGCACTGTGTGCAATCTGCAAAGAGAGTAAAGGTGCTGCAGATCTCTCTTTTCACTATGCCCCTTAGGCTATGTTTCCACAACATCTAGGGCTCCGTCAACCCCCCTGTGTTAAGCACATTCCTTCACAAGCAGGTCAACAGAGCTCATATATATTACCTGACTGTTTAAAAGGCGTAGAGCCGATCCGCCGGCCGGAGGTTGACGTAGTACCCTGCTTTACCTCTTCATAGGAGTATCAGCTCCAAGCCATGTAAACAGTCAGTGTGACAGGCAGGTAACATATATATATATGGGCTCCATTGACCTTCCCGTGAAGGAATGCACTTAATGCAGAGGGGAGTCGAAGGAGCCCTAGACGTCATGGAAACATAGCCTTAGCTGGGCTCTGGAGTGCTACCTGGTGTGCTATAGGATCGCCACCACTGCTCAATAGCATATACCTATTGCTGTTCTTCTGGCAACTATGGTAAATATCTAGGGAAGGGTATAGTTGGGTAGGTACAGCTAGCAATTGGAAACTTTCATTGGGGAGAGGGCAATGTGCAAGGAGGGAGAAACTGTTCTAGGAAATTAACTATCTCTGAAGAAGCCTAGCCATTGGGTTGAAGCATACACATGGTTTACTACACCCCTCCATCTTTCTTCATTGAAAAGAGGGGAGCATCATCCAGCTTGCTCAGACAATATGCAGAACATTCGATTTTTGTGAAATGTAGGTGCTGTTAGTAAAACCTTGTCAGCACATAACAGTGGCAAAATCAATATTAAATATGTTATTCACGTAAAACAGCTCTGAGCATAATGAATAAAAAAATTCACACTTTTTCAGTTGATTCAGTGAGCGAATATAATTTTTTTTATCTCTTGCAAAAAAATAAATATTACATAAGACTGCAAAAAAATTACATTGTGGTTTACTGTTACTATTTTGTTGAAACAGTGGTTTAACATATCGAAAAGTTTCAACACATATTGCATAAAGGGTGTAGGCAAAGAAATCAGTCCCTTGAATACCTATTCACATAAACATTGCGAAATGAATGTAAGATGTAAGTTCACAATTAGTGCATATACACATATATATACATACTTAACCAAAATAAAGAAAAGTCTGATAAAAAATGAAACACTTTGTAGAATTGTATTATACTATTATACTTCATTTTTTTTGTAAATGCTTTTAATAGAACAAAGATTAAAGGAAGTGGTTGAACTTGTAATGTCAATTTGTTTCTTAATTACACTTCACAAATTATTTATAATATGTCATTTCGAATGCCTTTACAGGCTGTGTCCCAATGACACAAGCTTTGCACACCTGCATTGGTAAAATCTCTGACATTCTTCTTTTCCAACCCCCCAATTGTCTCTGTCAGGTTGGATGGGAACCATCAGTGGACAGAAATTTTCAGGCCTCCCCTAAGATGGTCAATAAGGTTTAAGTCAGGTCTCTAAGGGTTTTTTATCCTGAAAATGTAGGTTTGACACTGTCTAGCATTGATCATTCGTTCTCAGACGCTGATATACTGATACCTGTACAGGGCTGTTATAATACTTTAGTGAAGACCAATTCTTTAATCATCAATACAGAAAATGCGAACAAATGAAATAAGTGTTCAGCTAACTTTATATATTTCATTTACAAATAATCTACCAATGTACTTATCTGATAAAGACATATTATATATTTTTTATCGTATAGACTGCATAGAGAAGGCAGTGACTTTGTCAGATTCTGACATTTGTGGATTTGCCCATGGCGGTAGTTATGTCAGCTGCCTTATTTCTGACTATCAGATGTTGTACAACTGAGTACTGCTATTTACTGCCAGATACAGAACATTGTTTGGTACACATGGCTCATGCCTATGGGCAGCCAAGCCCATTCCCTCTGGCTGGATATTCTCCCAAACAATGTACTTGGTTTTATGAACTAGCTTCAGTTTTAACTGTAGGCCCATTCATAAACAACTTTATCTCTTTTACTATTCCTCTGCCCTTTGCTCTCATTTTCCCTCTAGCTATCTTCTTATTTTCTGTATATCTGCAAGCTACAAGCAAACTGGCCAAGAGCTCTGCAATATTGATTTGGCCAGCTTGTTTATCATGATTGCTTTTGTTTAGATGGCTCTATAATCATCTTCCAAGCCATTGTCATCCATATTTGTTCCTTGCTAGGTTAACCATACTTGCTTCTATACTGGACAGACATGGGACCTCATAGCGCTGCTCTTGAGCTTCCCCGATATCGAGGGGCAGCACTGCTGTATCATTGATGCCACCCTTGGTCACCATCCAAGTTCCCTGTTCGACCGAGCGGAATTGATTGATCCAGCTTAAAGAAAGGCTGGGTGGCTTGATTCACGTTCATTACGCTTGATTGTGCTCGAATCTGTAAAAAAAATCTATTCCATAGAATAGTAAAGCAATGCTACCAACTATTCAGCTTTATTTGATCTAAAATCCAGTTGGCTGCCATTTGTGAATTATCATTGCTTTTGCCTAACCACCAACCTTCACCACTTTACAAGTTATCAACATTTTAAATAAAATTCACACTTTTCTCATTTAGATACAATTTAGATTTTTATGTGTCCCCATTAGGAAAATGTTCTGTAATTGTCACCAGGAATAAGGATAGTGAAAGGATATTTTATACTCCAAGTTGTTCAAAGAACAAAATAAATAGGAAATCTTCCAATAGGGTCACATAGTCATTTGACAAATGTTTAAACAATTTTCCTCAAAAAGATATCGTATCACTTCCAGGTAAAGTCCCCTTTCTTCATACTGAATCCAAAATAAGAGAAAAGGTTTTCGGCGTTGGCAGGCAGAGCAGGCAGAGCTTAGTTTCAGCAGGGCTGAAACTGTAGTATGTGTCTTTACACTAGCAGTGTCCATTTTTTAACCCACTGACTAACTTAAGGAGAGACATATTTTACAATCTGGCACTAACAACTTACCCAGGAGCAGCTATCTACATATGGGAGGAGAGATGAGTCTGTGTCACATATTTCTTTCTATTGAATGTTAATCTAAATACAGAACTCATACTCATTGGTGGGGGCCTTTTGTCTTGGGAAAAAAGTCTCTTATAGTCCTAAAAATACGGTAATTCTCTTTCACTATAATTCAATTCTGCAAAATTCAGTTAGTAACGATCTGTCGCTTCTTAAACATTTATTCCATAACAGATCTACTGTCTGCTGCTTGGGCCATGTGCATCTCAGCACCTGGTGCTGCTTTATACACCAGTGAGTACAAGCTGTAATTCAAACTTAGTAACAAGTGTTTACAATGGTGGCTAGGTGGTTAACTCTTCTGTGCAGGTGTCCTAGTGTTTCCTTCCACAACAATGGTTTACATGTATGTCATGTCAAAAAGCTTTTCTAGTTTAAGAGTGAGAAAGGATTAGAGCCCTCCAGTTTGTACAGCAGTCATGGGGATCAGTTATAGAGATTCCTCCCTTACCAAGAACTGAGGTCACAATACCGACACAAGAAGAATTTTCAACCCCTAAATTAGCTTTAAAACCATTCACTATGAACTTTAGCAGAAGAAAATCTGCCCAGAGTGAATAATAGTCAGATGATCATGTTTTCAAGAGAATTTGTCAACTTACCTAAACTGGCACCTGTCACCTAAACTGCCTAGAAGAATCCTGTGCTGGAATAATAATGGATGTTACCAACCCCATACACCTTTAGATCACTCCATACAATTTCCTTTTAGATCTACCAACAACTATGTAGTGCCAGGTCCTCCCTGACCGAATACATAGTGATTGGAAGGATTAAGGTCCTCATATTACATGGTTTTGGTAGAACAAAAGTTGATTGTACAGAAATTGTATGGTTAGATTGGGGGGGCCTTAGCTGTGGAATATTATTTGCATTGAAAGTAGAAATGGTTGATTTTGATTTTATTTTTACTAGCTGTGAGGACATGCCTACACTTTGTGTCATAGACTAAGTGTCCATATGCCCCGTGGATTGCCTCTATTTTAGGAGCCTTTAGCACCACATTATTATTAGTGCATCGTCTTAAATATATTGGGCATGCTTTTTAGGCATCACACTGACTATGTTTTTATCCCCACATTCTTGGAGCACAGTGTAGACGTGCACCATTTAACACAATAGGCTATGACATGCCTATATGCGGGCGCTCACATTTCACTGCTGCGACGTTGGCCATCACTGTCAATGATGCTCTACACATCCATTGGAAGTCAACGGACATGTAGCGCATCATTGACAGTGATGGCAAACATCGCAGCAGTGTACAGCCACATCATAGCCTATGTGTTGAGTGGTGCACGTCCACACTGTAGCATAAATAGCAAATCCCCTAAACATTACAATACAAGTACCTTGTTCGTGGGCTTTGCAGTTAAATTACAAATAAACGAGTAAAAATTTCATGACCATCTCTTGTTGTAAGCAACACACTGTTTTTTAAATGTGTGGCTCAAGTACAGACACAGAATGCCAGAGACTGGATTTCATTTCTTGATCTGATAGTTTGAACTGACTATCAAGTACTGAAACCACTGAACTGATTTGTTTTGGAAAATGCCAGCTGGCTTACATATTTCCATAGGCCTGTGTCTGCTTTTACAGTTTGCAAATAAATAAAATACTTAATAAGAGTAAACTGATGTCTAACTATATATTTTGTTGTTGTTGTTGTTGCAGGTTTTTGTGAGGAACATCTTATTTCCTGACAATTGTTAAAATGAACGCAAGAAGAGGAACAAATGAGCTCTCCTAAATTAAAGGTAATAGTCAGTGAGAAAAAATGAGTAAATATGTCCTTTATAAAAAAAATATTTAGCTAACGTGGCTAAAATATATTGATATTGTTTTGGTTGTTATGTTCCCAAACATTATTTTGCATTATAACTTAGCTTGAATGTACAACTGAATTTTAGCCCTTATCATCATAACATTTCTATGTTCAATAAGGCAGTTAAGGCTTCTCAACATAGAAAGGGTGAAGGAGGACTTTTTTGGTCAAATGACTTACCAAAATAGAGACAAAATTACAGTTAAAATGCATTATTGATTGAAATTGAAGGGCACAGATCTTGGGGATCAAAAAAGTGTGCAAGAGTTCAGGGACTGGATTTGAGCTTTCAAGACTCAAGTTCAGAAGGTGCACCACTAACCCTTTTGTTTTTACTAGTGATGGCCGAACTTCCGCCAGGTCCGATCGAACTTTTAAAGAATCAGCCGTCGGTCTGTTCGCGGGCAGATTCAATTTGAATCTGAGAATCCGATGTGACGTCAGTGGACCTGGAATGCATAGTTCCTGGTTACGATAGCCGGATGTGACGTCAGTGACGTAACTTATGGTTTTCGAGCCGGCTTTTCACTAGAAGACCGGCTTCATGCCCGTTCTTTAGTGATGGCCGAACATCGGCCAGGACTGTCCGCGAACGGGCGGGTCGGGCCTCTAGGCGGGGAATTTTAAAAACCGGATGTGATACTGAAACGCATAGTTCCTGGTTACGTGAGCCGGATGTGACGTCACTGACGTCACTTCCTGCTCCGACCCGTTTTTTTCACTAGGAGACCGGCTTTATGCCCGGTCTTCTAGTGAAAAGATTCTTCCTCCGGCACGATCACACAGGTTGTGATCCTGCTGGAGGAAGAATAGAGATCATCTTCTCGCTGGCGAACGGAGCGGGTCGAACACCCGCACTGCTCGCCGGCGAGAAGATGGCCGAACATCCATGAAAACATTTTTCCTCCAGCGGGATCTCGCTGCTCCTGATCCTTCAGAATAGAGAGTTCCTTCCCTTCGGGCGGGTCGAACACCTGTACTGCTCGCTGGCTAGAAGGAGGGCAATTCCTAAACACCTAACTGATATTAAGCCCTTAAAACATATCCTTTCATTTATCTCCTAAAAGGCCAGATTACTCAACAGTCGTCGCATAACATTTGCCTATAAACTAGCAGCACCCATACCTAGCTACTGTCCAGCTTATGGAGAGTCACATTTACACATGGCAGGAGAGATATGTCTGTGTCACATAATTTACTTGCTGCAAAGTTTAATGTAAGTGTAAATAAACACAACATATGCCACCTAAATAGCCTCTATTCACTCAACTATGACATGGCTATTCACATATAGGTGGAGTCACATTATATATTCACTGCAACAGCATGAGCGGCTCATAAATATTCTATTGAGGCCGACTTGTTGTGGCTATTTACATTCCGCATTGCAGTAAAAATAATTATGTCACAGGCTTAACCCTCCTCCCATATGTAATTAGCAGATCATGGGAAATTCAGGAATTTACCCATTCCACTTATGATACACAGTAGAGAAAAAGAATTTGATTTGTATGTGCAAGGCCTTAACTTTTTTTATTTCATTCATCATTTTGGGATAGAAATATGAATTATCTGGCTCTGTATTTATGGAAAAAATGATATCGTTAAACAAAGCTGAAGTAGGAAATTTACATTAAGCCTAATTTAGCCTGACCTCCAAGACAACAACCCTTACAGTGGCATGTTTATATACAGTGCTATTTATCTAGCATTGGATTTCTCTGGCAGCAAGACAGAGAGGTGAGAGACAGAAGAGCTGTTATGTAGATTTTCAATGGGAACAATGGCAAAAAGTACAGTTTTTTCAACCACAAGCTTGAAGTCACAAGCCAAATGACACCAGATAAGGCAAGTGTGTCTGGAGATCCCCATACATGCTTGGATTTTCCCGTTCGATCGACTTAAAATGATCGATTTTAAGTTGATTGACCTGAAATCTATGCCTGTCCACATGCTTCAATCTCAATCGACCAGGAAATTTATCGAAAAGTGATTAGACATGTCGATCGAGTATACATTGAGTGTATATCGAATATTATTTTGTTTTGCCTGACTGATTTTAGTTTGATTTAAATAATAAACATACTTATACATCTGGTGGTTTCCTTCGATTGATGGAACCAACATTGATCATAAATTATGATCAAATCTGACATTGATAGAAGGGAGATCGTAGGGAGATCCAAACGTGTAAGAGGGCCATAAGTCATGTGTCCAACAAAAAAAACAGCACTTGTTGGAACGTTTAGTGCCACCCCTCCACTGGGAGAGAAATGGTGTCATCCCAATGTGGACCTCTTTCATTTTATAACTGAGGCTGCATGTCACTGGTAACTTAAACACTGGGCACATTTGGCCCCCAGGCCAGACTTTGGATTTTGCCTGAAATAAGGCCTCTGCCATGTGTTCGACTTGTTAGTACTTTACATAAGCAAAGTGAAATAAGACACGGCACAATTTAAATATCTTTGAAAATTTTATAACATTGGTCACAGCTAAACAATATGCCATGCAGTTTAAAGGTCCCTTGATAGTGCCTCCACATGAAATCAAATATATGTATACTTACCGTATCCAGCCATTGACCTTTAATAAATCAGCTCAGTAACTACATGTTCACATTTATAAACAATCCAACATATAAAATGGGGGATTAGCCCACCCTTAACTTACCTAGCGGTTGAGATGATCCCAGTTCGTCCTGCATTTTGGTTCACCCCAACCACTAGGTCAGCAGGTATCGGATGCACCCAATACACCCGCAGAAATCTGCAGCGATTGTCATGTTAATGAAGGGGCATCTGCTTTCCCAGCCCACACACCCGACATCACTAATGATGCCGGCTGTGTGGACAGGGGCGGGGGGAGAGCGGGAATTGCAGGCAGTGTACTTTGTACACTCTACACTGTACTGCCACGATTGCCTTTACTGCCCTGCAAAAAACGGTGCGCTAGGAAGGTTCATAATCAGATGTATACATACTAGTGACTGCCATAGAAAGGCCACACATCAGACCAAAACCATTTCTTTATACTTTTAATTTCAAAGGCACTGCCGAGGACCCAACCTGCTGTGACAAGAAACACAAAAGTTTATATGAGGTAGACAGTCAGACAGTATAAAAAAGTACAACAAATTTCTTACAAAATAACATAGCAATGAAAAATTGGGAGGGTGGGTGGTTCCTCTTCTCAAAATATCTGAGACATCCCTCACTTCACCCCATTAATAAAACCTTCCCTTAACGCCCTCACATCTAGGGTTGAGCTTGAATATTTAAATTGCGTATATATTCAACGTATTTCGGCTATTTGAGAATTCGCAAATTTCAAGAATATGGTGGCGGATGTTCGTGATTTAGAATATTCAAGATATAATGCAATGGGAAGCGTACAGCCATGCATTGCAAATATATAATTGCATGTGAAAATAGATATGTGAAGCATGTGAAGATAGATAATACATTTTGAAGGTAATTGTGGTTATAATTGTGAATATATTTTCCGAATGCATGGCCATACACTCAAATGTCTTATTTTTAGAATATAGAATTGAATATTATTAGAATTATTCGTTAAATATTGGGAATTCCAATATTTCCTCTGCCACTCATCACTACTCACTTCTAACGTCTACCTATTGCTGAGCAATCCCCCACAAGTCAAATTACCCTCCCACCTAGCTTTCAGCTCAGTTCTGGATATATATTTACATAACTACACTAGGCAAACTAATGTTCTTGCCTAGAAGGTAACATTACAAGTAGAAATGATCAAATTCTCGACCAGCTGACTTTGTGATTTCTTTGTAAAACCTCTGAACATTGTATCATAGCATAACATATGTTGATTTGATTTTGAACTTAATTTATGCAAAAACTATTTGTGGTAGAGCAGCCTTTTCTTTATTGTAGTATACCCTCAACCCTTCTCTACATCTCCAGAAAGGTTGGCGATGATACCATCAGGGGCTCAGGGGCTTTGCAATTAAGTCCAACTAGTCAAATGTAAAAAAAAATTGACCATCTCTAGGTAAGGCAAGGTATTGCACATATCATAATTCCATTTCACATAGGAGAACCTAAATACTCAATATTAAAATAAAAACTTTCACCCAGATTATTTTCTTGACCATTAACAAAAAGAGAAATTTATTCCTCTAATCAAAAAAAAAACCAGGTCATTCCATCCACTGAAAACCTTTAAAGGGGTTCTTGTCCAGGCCACTGGACAAGAGCTGAAATGAACTGGACAGTTATAGAAGTGCCATTCCATCTGTAAAGTCTTGGCCAAAATATTATTTTGTGATCTTGCCAAAGCATTATTGGCTAGCATTTTAAGGTTTTAACCTTCTTGTCCAAGTTCAATAACATCCACATGCTACAGTGTCAGGACAGTAAAAGGATGTATTAAGGTCCCTCTTTCCTATTTCCTACAAGAGATGGGGGATCTGTAGTCCTTGAAAGATTAATGAACATGGTAAATGTTGCAGCAGGACATATCAGCTGATGCTTGGTTGGCTCAGATTCAGTCTGCATTCATTGTGCATGCTAATGCCAACTGTGGCTTTTTGCAGTGAAAAGTGACCCAGAGCCAAACACTAGAATAACGCCAAAAAGGTTAAAGGACAGGTGAGAACATGACAACTGGGCAGGGCTGAAAATATTTTTTGTAAATTAAGTTCAGAAAACCCTGTGCCATGAGCCTACAACAAGAGAATACAAAGGTAGCACATTGTGGACAGGTCTACAGGCACTTGGGTTGGCGCTTGTTGGGTTGGGCCACTTGTTGGGTTTAGCATGCTATTTAAATATCAAAAAACGTTAATGCATTGCAGATGTAATGCTTATGTTTTATTTTTTTACTTTTTCCCTTAACACACGCTTTAAGAAGACATCTGCCATTTGTGTTTGTAAATGTTCCACATCTGCTAGGGTCACACTTTTCTCAAGACAAAACTTGTGTTCTTACCGCAAAACAGAAGTGAGCGATTGAGAACTTAGCAGGTACTTTCACATTCACAAACTGGTGCTGAACTTTTGTTTTGAACATGATGGAAAATCATTTCTGCATGCTTAGGGCAATGTGCAGTTTTTAGCAACTTACAACAGTTTATGAGGACTACCACAATACCTAAAACATTCTTTAAATGATATATATATATATATATATAAGGGGTTTAAAGGTCATTGCCTATTTTTGGAAGCTAGTAATGCCACATTGGGAAATACACCATGAACCATATTTGAATACGTTTCACCTTTGTCCTATTTATTCTGTCTTTGGTAGATTTTTGTACTTGTCCCTCTTTGCTTCTTCTTAATTAGGAAAATATACTTTTAACTGAACATTTTCCCATGATGCAAACCATGTGCTCAGTTCTTGCTCACTCCTGTATATAGTAAATGATTAATTAAGTAGAGGACGCCATTGGACATGTTGCTGAGAAGGAGAGAGTTAGATCAGAGAGCTGCTGCTGCATAGTGAACTATTAGCTAGGCAGTGTTCTTCTACAGTGTACTCTTCCTCATTGCTGTTACTCTGCTGTCAGGACAGAGTCCTGAAAAGACCCCAAAAGCCCTTTTTAGGGCTATTCTTTTGCTACCCTGTTGCCTGCTGGCTGGCATACCAGGCTGCTGCTAGTGAATCAGTGATCCTGCAAGCCACATATTGCACAGTGCCTACTGCCAGTGCTCATATCTGGTGGCACTTTGTTACCAGTTCAGGGGATTTTTTTTACCCTATTTTAGGGTATTAGTACCTATTGCGCGGCTTTCCGTCCCTTACAGCCTTGTGCCAACTATGTGTGCGCCCACACTGCCCAGTGCC
>CM070033.1:144258143-144273282 GCA_036250615.1 Ptychadena robeensis
GCTTAGATTCCCTGTCCCTGGTGCCCCTGCGCTAATCCAGGAGCTGTTGGCACAACAGCCACCCTCTACTGCTAAAATTGTCTGCTAATCTAAGGCCTTTGATACTTCCTAAGAAACTGGCCTGAAAATTTGAAAAAAAAACAAAAAAAAACTGGCCTGGCACATTCATTGTTTGGATTTTATTTTAAAGTAAGCCGAAGAAAACCAATGCATCTTACCAGTATTTTGTTGATTGTGTCTACAGCCATTGTATCTACGAAGGTGAAATGAAGTCACCATTGGTCAACAGTTTTGTACATGCACCACATATAGACAGATACAACTAATTTGTTGTGATGCATCTGCTAACCATTAAGCAGTGCTTTATTTTTTATTTTAACTTTGAGGTTTTAACTATATAAACAACTAAGAAGCTAAGAAAGAAAGATGTGCTGACAGTAATAGTCATACAACCTGTTATGGGTGGAAAAAAAAGCTATGCTAGAGACAGAATATATAACATATCATTAGGAGGGCTTTAAACTGCTTGATGGTATTCACTAGTGTGGCTCTGGGTACATTTTCACTACCAAAAGCAGCAATTTTGATTCACACAGGTAGCTTACCAGTTTCAGGGGATCTGTCGGATGTTGTTGGCTGCTGGTATCTTCTTCTTGTGTACTT
Organism: Ptychadena robeensis; assembly: GCA_036250615.1. NCBI lineage: Eukaryota > Metazoa > Chordata > Amphibia > Anura > Ptychadenidae > Ptychadena > Ptychadena robeensis. The sequence continues at coordinate 144,258,807 of CM070033.1, forward strand.
GTTGGGATAATACAGGCTATAGCTTTCGGGAGGCCCCCATGTCCTCATGGACGGCCTATGTCTGTATTCTCTAAAAGTCTTGGTGCCCCAAGTCCCCATATCCCTAGCTTCATTAATGATACCAGGGACATGGGGGACCAAGGGTACACTAAATTTACAACACACTACTACTAATGTGACCGCCAGGGAGATCAAGACTTTAAAATACTACTACAAATCTGCTGTTCATTTTAGAATAGAGAACTGGTAATCCAAATTATTCCAGAAAATCCACAACTTCTGCTTTATAGCCCAAATTTAGAACTTACCGTATTTTCCTTGCACTTCTGACTATCTAATACAAGGTTCCCATGCAGTAATCTGAGAGATAAATGTGGAAATATTCTGGTTTTATGTATAGTATTTGATTTTAGTTTTGAGTCAGCAACAGCAGCCTTGAATAACCTTTGATAACTTGACATATGTCTGAATTTCGTGTCCCTGGTCTCTTAAAAGCTGAATGTAGAGAAGTCCTTTAACTACCTAGCACAGTGATCTAGTGAAACATAGGAAGAGCGATACCCATAGAATGTTTGTTTTCAATGACATGTAAAAAAAAAAAAAAAAGTTTTGCATCTCTGTAATACATTTTTCGATGCTTTATTCCTTTAAGGACCAGGTTTTGCAAAAAAAACTTTCATTGATCTACAAATATCAAGGCATAACTGCAGTTAAATAACATATATGACCTTGTAGTGGGGCTCCCTGCAATACTACTTTTTCTATCGTACCATCAAAAAGCTCATGTGCCAACTAAATCCCTTATTCCCCAACAACTAGCGAGTTATTCTTCTCTTCTATGCTCCCAGATGTCCTGCATTGTATGTTATGTGAGGCCTGCAATTAATGGGCATAGTGTCTTAGTGGGGAGGCTTTGGGAGGGAGCTTTCAGCGACATAGAAGGAATAAGAAAAGTTAAAGAGATTTTTCTTTTCTCTAAGCCAGTGGTGGGCAACTACGTTGAAATGGAGGGCCACAAGTGCGGCCCTCTGCATCAATAATGGGCCGCACATAACATTTTTAATCTCTACTGACTTGTATAAGCATTTTATAATGAAACAAGGACAGCTGGCATGGCTAGAGGACAATATTTATGTTTTAAATGATACTTCAAGCAGTAGGGTGCACTGTAGTATGGCAATGCACATTTTTGTGTCATATACATAGTCATAGATATCATCAAAGGTTTTTCTCAGGTTATGTTCCGCAATATATATAATATGATTCAGGCACCATATGGGCTGCTTTTACGTATACCTATCACTTAAGTTTATCACCTCTCCACCTTTTCCCACTCTAAGAAGATCCCGGACGAGGACCAGCAGGGGGTGGGCAGACAGATCCTATGCATTAACATTAGGTTTTTTGGGAGGACTGAGGGGCGGACGCCGAAGAACGCTCAAAGAGCACCTGGGATCTAAGCTATGCTATCTACACCACTTTGCTATACTAGTTGGGCACCTGGGATCTAAGCTATGCTATCTACACCACTTTGCTATACTAGTTGGGCACCTGGGATCTAAGCTATGCTATCTACACCACTTTGCTATACTAGTTGGGCACCTGGGATCTAAGCTATGCTATCTACACCACTTTGCTATACTAGTTGGGCACCTGGGATCTAAGCTATGCTATCTACACCACTTTGCTATACTAGTTGGGCACCTGGGATCTAAGCTATGCTATCTACACCACTTTGCTATACTAGTTGGGCAACTGGGATCTAAGCTATGCTATCTACACCACTTTTGCTATACTATCGGACCCTGTAAACTCATCCTAAGCTACACTATGGGATACTTACCTATCCCTGACGAGCCTGTGGCCATGAAGAATATCGACGGACCCACCGATTTCTTCTTCAGTACATCAATGATGCCGGGGATGTGAAGGGGGTGGAGGGCGAGTGTTGAATAATAGCGGATTACAGTTAAAACCAGGATGTGCAAATAGGTGAAGCACTCAGAAGGTTGATCAGCTGATTGTCTGCTTAGGATAATTTAATCATGTTTCACTTCTCTTGAAATGAAATAGGATCATCCTATTGGAGAAGTACTGAGTGATCAGCGGGTCAATCATGCACTGTTCCCAGGTGAACTAGTACTTAATAGTTAGCAAGTAAATGTTATAGATACACAGCAGACAACTCAATCCTGCATTTCTATGGTCTGTCAGCAGGACTTATATTTAACATATTATTAGTTATGTTGCATTGCCTCAATAAATACACTTTTTTGTGCATTTTATTTTTTATGAATAAATTAAAAAATTTTGGAGAAGGTACAGATCAAAAAAAAAATTCTAAATTCCCTCCCCTCATGGTCAGGAATGGGTGTACGGCTAGCTTTAGTAGAGACATTTACAAAGATGAAAATCAATTGCATTTTATCTTTGTGAGCCAACAATTATCTATCCAAAATAGCTTCATACAGAACTCTGTGTCAGTTATCTGAAGCAACATCCTGATATGATTTCACAATTCCTGTCTAAGTACTGGTTTCCTTTATATGTGAAACTTATTGGGTGGGGGATGATAAGAGCTGTTTGATCATTTGTAACTTGCTATGTAGCTATTTTTGGTAATAAAATACCATATACTCTGCGAAACCCTCTTACATATATATCTTAAATTAGGATTAGGATCTGCTATAAAATTCATTAATCTATGTCATTGTGTTATTGTATAAGCCATTCATGTTTCAGCTAGGACACCTATGTATTTCTAGTCCAAATCTTGTACTAGTAGGGTAGAAGGGCTCATGAGCACCAGATTTCTCTATTACCAAGACAGGCCAACTTGTTAATTGTTCTTCCCTTCAAATATTAGGGAATGTCCTGAAGGGGCATCACTACAGATTGCAGGTTCCAACAGCAACATGTTAATGTGGCCTATTTGCAAACACATGCATTGAACGTGTAAATTATTAGCCATATTTATAAAAACAACCCCCCACCCACAAATCTGCTAATCAACGCATAAGAAAATAGTAATCAACTCATCAGAAAATGCGTGCCATCAATCTTGAAACTGTAGCCCCTCCACTGTATGTAGAGTTTTCACACCTCCACACATTACCTCCATGACCCTAATGCAGACATCTGCCAACTGCTGAATAGACACTTAAGGTGCCCATAAACCTGATGATAGCTGCTCGATAGTTGGCCATTTCCAAGTGCTGACATCATGCCATGCACACTCTCGACCATCTATCTAGCAGCCATCTGATGCGGCCACTTCTGTCTTCGAGAGGGATCAATCCTGCTCGAAGAGAGGGTTATCGGACATGACCGTAAATCATGATCGATGTCCATTGCTTTGGATGGGGACCGCGGGTGTGCCTGCAAACTTGTGCAAAGCACCAGCTGAGCTCGATGATGCAGCAGTGCTGTGCCCCTAGCTCCTTTGATATCGGGCTCAACGCGATTACGTCATTGCACTGAACTTAAAGGCTGATCTATCTCATGGGCATCGACTTGTGTATGGCAGCCTTTAGATTCTTACTGATGATGAAGACCATGATAGAAATTTTTAGTACTGACTACAAGACCTGTGGCCAATATATCTTTACCATTTAAAGCAAAAACAAATTTTCCTTACTGCATAATGTAATGGGGAACTGTGACTAGCCAAATGTATTCTAATGCCTGCCATACACACCCCAATGGTGTGCAGGCAGACCTGTCCCGATATGTTCCAGGATGCTAACGTGATGACGTCATCACGTTAGCATCCCGGTGCATTATGGGGCCCCTTCAGTCAGCGGCACCCTTTGTGTGCCGGCCATAAGCTGTAATGAAGACGCCGTCTTCATTGAAGCTTATGGCATCGGCTTCCATCGGCCAGAGATTATCGGACATGTCCGTTCTCTGGCCGGCCGAGCTGTGGGGTGACAGGGATCTGTCGCCCCATGTGGGCACATGCCGATAAGTGGCCAATTCTTTACCTGACCGACAGCGCGAGCGCGCACGCCCGTCAGTCAGGTTAAAAATCGGCCGCTTATCGGCATGTGTATGGCTAGCATTAGTCTTCTGTTGTACGTTTGACATCATCAACTTTTCAACTCAATTGGTAATGCACCATAAGCACAGGGGCTTCTCAACCTGAATGGCAAGAGGGTCAATGATGCACTTATTGAAGTTAGAAAGAAGGTTCTCACTGCCTGGGTCAGCAAATGCACACAGCAGGCTAAAACATTGAAGACAACATAATAATACACCATATAGAAGTGCAGAGTATTGCATTACTAAGTGTTGCAGTGCAGTGTGCATTTGGGTTGTTGTAAATGACAATGAAAATAACAGTTAAGAGCACCAATGTAATGCAAATCATGTAAGGAGGCTCTAAGAGCAAGACAGAATGTGTTACATTTAGAAGACAGGATATATAAACTATAAATTAACAAAATAAAAATTAGCATGTACAAATATTCTAGATGAACATTTTGGTAATCCTTGAATTGGGTCCACCACCCCATTGCAAGAGTTAATTGCTCATTTGTGTCTAGGAGGCAGAGAATATAAGACTCACCCAATGCTGCTCCTCCAGTGTCTTCTTTTCCAGCAATGTGTGTTGGTTGTTCATAATACTGCATTTGCAAGCCATTAATGTGACACTGTTGGGGGATAACACCACTGACCCTAGACCAGCACAAGGGGAACCATAAGAGGTTTCCTAAGTTACAAATTGTTGGTTGTCTTCCCACTAGACCAAAGTAATCAACGCTTGCAGTGAGGTGGTGGACTCTCAGCAAGGGTTAATTTAATTGTTATATAGAGTTCTTATTGACAGTTATCAGTTGCAGTAAGGCAATCACTATTACAGTACAGAAATCATTGAGCAAAAGACCAGAGGACAAATATGCAAATAATATGAACACCAGTAATTACCTGGGCCTGTTATGATGTAACAAAGTCAGACATGCTAGAAAACCTCATAACAGTTATTACATCTTCCTATACCCTGTTCCTTGCATCCTAGGAAGCAGCTACAAAAGTACTCAGCAGCATATTTAATATTTATTAGATATTAATCCTTAAGGTCCTTGGCTGACTGTGATCTTGGAGGTGTTCATCTGGTATCGGAACACAGTTACTTTGTTAAAGCAACAGCTCTTTCAATGTCACTTATGAAATTTACACATTTAGGCTAAATGTACAGGTCGCTTCCTAGGCTACTGTCAGTCCACAGCAGCCTTGGAAACTTCTGGGCACTTTTGCAGCAACCCTTGAAACGACCTTGAACGTCTCGAGCACCTGCACACTTGTGGGTCATTTTGATAATCACTCTATGACAGGTCTATCGGGCAAAAGCCTGAAAAGTGACCATTGGGTGTCTCATGTTCCACCCACCGGGAGGTTGCACTAATTGGTGGTTAACGACTTCTTATTTGAACGGCCGTGTATATGGAGCTGTGTTGATACACTTTACATATATCAGGGGTGCCTACACTTTTTTGTGCTTGCAAGCTACTTTTAAATTGACCGCGTCAAATGTATCCACCAACCATAAAAATTGTGGGCATATATTTATATACAGTACTGTGTATTTAAAATATATATTGCTTACCATACATAACATTCTGAACATATATGGCACAGTAAAATTCAGTAAAATTTTGACCATTACCTAGTGTTAATAAAGATAAGAGAAAAACAAAACAAAAGGCCTTGACTATCTATGGATATATCACAATTTACCTGTTGGGCACTCCTGCACAATTTTCTATGTTTTGCTTCAACTTTCCTTAATGGAAAAAAAATACTATTAACAACAGATTAGACTTTGCCTCTTTTGTTCATTTAAGGCCTCAGTCTCCACTGATTTAGTAGAATGGGTACCTTATTGTACAATGGGAATGTGTACAAAACATCTCGTGATAATCACATGGTTCTCACAATCACACGGCTTTAAAAAAAGGAACATCATTTGTTTTGTTCTTTTATTTGGGTAATGACATGAAGGAAATCATCACAAATCTGGTTTACATTAGTCAGGTCTAGAATTGCAGACCTCAGCTTTCTGATCAGTATATAACTTTTCCAAAAAATACCAAGATCCCATTTGGCGATATCAGGATATATGCATTACATAGAAAACATGTGGTTAGTGTAAATTTAGTGTGCATGTATAAATGTGCATCTAATGTCAAGAGGCAAAAACTATGTATTGGGTACAAAGTAATCTACATGATGGCCATACCATGACTGGTATGTTGTTGCACCTGTAGCCTTACACTATTACTCAATTATATACGGTTTCTTAACTGGGCCAACATTGCTACCCCAGTCATGTGGTAGTTTTTAGGCATTATGGGCTTCTAATATTATACACTCACATGGTAGGAGGTTGCATGCTTCTATATACCTGAAATACCAGGTATAAAGAAGAAAAGAGAAATATGTTTGTTTGTCATTTGAATCCAGGTGGGATTGCTCTAGCCAAAGCTTCTAACACTTGTTCCATGTACTTTTTTGTTATGTATAGATATTCCGCACTCCAAGTGAAAATCCAAACTCCTTTATTGAATATGTAACTTCAGTAAAACACAGACTCCCCTGGAGGTTTCCTTCTCTATGACACGTTTCACCCCAACATAGAGAAAAATTTTATCCCCCCCCCCCCCCAGTTGGGATGAAATGTGTCAGAGAGGAGGAGACGTCCAGGGGAGTCAGTGATGTATCGGAAAGGCTTTCAATTGGGTTGTCTGGGAATTCCTGCACAAATTAGTTCAAACCTAATTATTTTTTTTTTTAACAATTAAGGTATAAGGAAGCTTTTCTATCTCAAGAGACAACTCCAAATTGGTAAAACATTTATCTCTGAGACACAGAACAAGTTGCTTATGTAGTCTTAGGTCCCTATTACATTACCAGATAATTAACATTGAGATGGGCATAGGGTATGTCTCTCGGCAGTTTATAAATTCTGATCATTGATGCAATTTACATTTATATATATATTTATTTGAGCTTCCAGAAATCTGGTTCTCCTTTTTGGTATTTTCTTGTCTGCTATGGGTTCCCCAAAAAAATTTCCTTATTTTAGGATTACATAACATTTCACACTGAATAAGTTTATTAGATAGGAACAATCAGTACTTGATCCACGTCAATCTTCAAATCTTTATCATAGGACACCAATTACTGATAATACAGACATGAAAAGCTTGTAGAGGTTCTAATGCAATTATTCTACTTTCTTAGCTCATGAGTTGTTCTTTTATTGTTCCATCGTCAAAGTAAACTGTGATATTTGATTGCAATCTTGTTACTGACACAGGAAATAGCTGGGCATGCAAAAATACTGAGAATCGAGTAATTATGTTCATACATAGAGTTGTATTCAGTCTTAAAGTATTTTAGATACTTCGTCAGTTCGTACTAAAAGCCCCCATACAGCCAATCTTACCATACAATTTCTGTACAATCAAATTTTCTTCTACCAAAACCATGTAATATGAGGATCTTTCTAAACTTTACAATCAATATGTATTCTATCAGGGAGGACTCGACACTACATAGCAGGGATATATACCTTCCAATCACTATGTATTCTATCAGGGAGGACCCGGCACTACATAGCAGTGATATATACCTTCCAATCACTATGTATTCTATCAGGGAGGACTCGGCACTACATAGCAGTGATCTATACCTTCCAATCACTATGAATTCTATCAGGGAGGACTTGCCACTACACAGCAGTGATATATACCTTCCAATCACTATGTATTCTATCATGGAGGACCCGGCACTACATAGCAGTGATATATACCTTCCAATTACTATGTATTCTATCAGAGAGGACTCGGCACTACATAGCAGTGATATATACCTTCCAATCACTATGTATTCTATCAGGGAGGACCCGGCACTACATAGATGAGATGATCGAAAGAAAATTGTACAGATTAATTGAAAGCTCTATGGTGGGCTTTCATTTTGATTTTGTTTGAGATAGAAATGCTTAAAAGTGTATTTTATAGGTAGCAACTGTCATTTTTTAAAATTCTTTCAGGCTTGTGTTGCCTCAATGACAATGGTTATCAGGACATCAGGAGGGTTAATCTCCCCAACAGTGGCACAGACAACAATAAAACAAAAATGTTGACACTTCCTCAATTTAAATTTAACTTAACCTTTTACCCAAACACATGACTTTAACCAAACTGACAACATAACGGCTTACATGATTCCTTTGTTTCTTCATATGTTTACAAAAATAAATGAGCTCTCTATCCTAGATACATTTATGTTAAATCCTTTACTTCAAATTGATGTTTGAATCATTAAAAGTAAAAAATAAATACTTTTGTCAAATTGGATTGTTCACCAGGATGTATTGTTTATTTTTAAGCAAAAAAAAAATGCTAACATTGTGATCATTAGACCTATGAATTAAGGGATCGTAAAAAGAAAAGTTTTACCTTACTCCTTAAATCAGAAAGAGTCCTCAGTCGCAGAAGCATTTCTTTACTTGCAGTGGCTGAATTTCTGTTCTCAACTTTTCTTCTAATAAAACTATGTATTATGAGGACCTTTCTAAACATTCCAATCACTATGTATTCTATCAGGGAGGCCACTATACTATATAGTTGTTGGTAGATCTAAAGTAAATTGTATGGAGTGATCTAAAGGTGTAGAGGGGCTTAAGGGAAAGTGATTGTGTGCTGGCCTCCTTATCTAATGTGTAACGCCGGGCCCTAGTTCCTCCTTATAGTCTTAAGATCTATACAGACAGTGGATAAAAGTAACCCAGGAAAATCTATTATGATCATCTGCCGGGAAAATCTAGCATATGTAAGGAGGTGGGTCATTTAGCAGTCAAGACAGCAGAATGGCCATCCCATAAGCATGCCATGTCTTTTGTCGGAAGATTGCAGTTGTAAAGAACCACTCAAGAATGACCATTTCCAACAACACGTTTTTAATGTCTTTACATAGCTTTATTGATACATGCCTGCAGTCCAGTGAGTAAGTTCTCACTAGATAAAAACATACCTGTTTGGGCTTGTTCATTCACTCTATTATCCCATTTTTACTTTGGACTGATATAGAGCTAATAAAAATGATACATACAAGCTGATTCACACGTATTTAATGCACCTTCAGCAAAGCATCTAATGGTATGTGAACAGGTCCATTAGGTATAATGTGTACTTCTTAGCAAATGTCAACATTTTGGTCAACCTGCGTTGGGAAAGACATGGTAATGAACCAGGCCTAGAACCTTTAACACACTTGCGTTGGCTTACATTGCTCTAATGTCAATGCAGTGCCCTGATGTGTAGACTTTCAACGTACGTCAAATGGAGGGTTTTAATGCATAGTGGAGCCTAAGCCGATCACTAAAAAATTTTAATAAATAAATATTTCAGGGGTCTCAGTTCAAACAATGTCCTACATACTTCATTCTTTCATTTTAATAAATAAAATCCTAAAATTATAAGAAGCCAAATAGAATGCATTAGTCTTTAGAAATCCTACTATCTTAAGGAAGTTGCACCATATACACTGGTTATGTTATGTCCTGTGTAACTGATGACTGCAAAGGAAGCAGGACATGATGTAACCAAAGGTGTGCATTGGCAGAGCGTGTGATGTGGTTCCTTCTATGTGTTTTTTATAAAATGGGTCTCTTTCTTGTAAAGTCAACGGTACGATAGATCTTTTTAGAACATGCAGTTCCAGTAAAATTGTCAGGTGCAGAGTATGATATGTAAGTTACCAGTTCAACGTACTTCAGTTCCTCTGAAAGCTTTGCAGGTGCTTTGTGTGAAAACACAGGAAGTTCACATCAAGTATACCAGCTCACTGAGTTACTGTACTGTATGTCAGTTTTTTATAATTATTCTGAGCCCACGCTTAACGGTTTCTTATGTTAACTGGTTCAGTGTCTGCAGCTGGCAATATTTATAATATGTATACAACAATATCACTAGTGCAGCTTTAGCCCCTGCTCACACTTGGGTAACTGTGGTAGCATGTGTACACTACCATGTGTGTTATCATTTTATTTTTTCCCAATGTTGTCCACCATAGGTAATTCACGATTGATTGCACCACAGTGTACCATATACGGTATGCAGGTTAAAAAAGAGCACATATATATTCTATGTAGCAAGTTCGAAATATAATGTAAATAGTATTTCTTTTTAATAAGCTATCTTTAAGTAATTCTCTTGACATGACATGACTTGTCATGGCATGGTGGTCGCTGGACTTCTTTAAGTGTAGGTATGGTTGAATTAGTGACCCTACCAGAAGTGAAAAGAAATCCTCTGCTCAAGCTGTCAGATAGTTTTCATTGCCATCCAGACTTCTGCTGGGCATACATGGCTCAATGCTGTACAATCACGCTGCGCTGCATTCAAGCTTTCTCTATATCGAGCCACAGCACTTCTGCCTCATCAGTCCCACTGAATACTTCAGAATAAGTAATAGAAGTCAAACAGGATTTACTAACATGTTGGTTCCCTGTTCAACCGAGCTTTCTACGAGCAGGATCAATTGATCCAACTTGAAGAAAGGATGGACACCTCTATCTCTATGTGTGGGTAAGCCTCCACCCAGCATTTACATTTACAGAATTAAGATTCAATCTGAATTTGATGAATTAACTTTAATCTAAAAGGTTTGGGGGGCATGTTGTGAGGCTTCACACAATGGCCTTGGTAAGGATGGGTAAGGAAGGGGTGCTACATATTTGTGCCTTCTTTTTTTTAATGAAAAGTATTATGAACTCACCCACTGACAATTTTTCCTGGCCACACAACCTTCATGTCTGAAGATACTGGTTTCAAAAAATTTAAATGTAATGCAACAGAGTTCAAGTTGTGAAAATGTACACACTGAAAGGCATAGTACCAATTGACTAAGGAAAAAAAGCTTCATTAGTTTGAAGAACTGGGTTGCTTTTAAGCTTATTTTCCTATCTCTAGCTGGTTTGGAGGCGCCTCCAAATCAGCTTTATTTGTGGAAGTGGAATCCCTAACTCTTGCTTACATATTTCATCCTGAACCTCCCAAAGCACCCCTTACCTAACCTTTTCATAATAAAAATACAACATATAACATGCATAATTTACCAGAAACACCAATAACTTTACGTGTGCTCTCTTAAAATTGTGCCTAGCCTACCAGAAATAGAAGTTGACATCTTTGACTTCAAGGATGAAATGGAAGGTGGTTATTGTTTGGAAGGAGAGACCCCTTCCATAGGGACATCAGGATTCTGGTCTGTAAGCTTTTTGTAGCGAGATAAGTCACATGAACTTCCTTTCCTTCCTTCTACCACCTATTTGGAAGTGGAAATCCGTTATGGCCTTGTAAGCCAATACTTTGGTTGTAAGTAAGTCTTAAGAACAAGGCTAAACTTTTATCAGTAACAGGACATTCTCTTCCTATTTTGGGCATAGGCAATATTAAATTTTTCGCAAATAATTGTACTAAATATTAAATTCGATATTTGAGAATATTTGCAATTGTATGTGTATGGCCATGCACTGCAATAATATATTTGCAGTTATAATCACATCGCATTTAACTTAAATTTTTTTTTCACATTGCGAATATATAATCGCAATGCATGGCCATAAGCCTCCCAATGCATAATATCGCAAAAAGTTGGGTTGGTGAATATCAGCTGTCATATTCGCAAATATTCAAGCTCAACACTGGTCTTAAGACAAGACAGTAGCTCAAGGGTCCACTGTATATTTATACTATGGAGATAAGAGCATTTATTTAGCTTGGTTAATACAGCAAATCTGTGTTTATGTTTAATATCTAATCACAAGTAAATAAACAGGATTTGTTCTGCATATATTGATAATTAAAATGAGCTAACCGTCTACCTATTCAGTAGGATACATGGTCATTTACTAATTATGCTGCAAAATTACACAAACAAGAGCCTTTGTGACACTCAAGGTGTCTTGAGTTCCTTAATCAATTTAAAAACAATTTTTGAATAGTGGGCCATGTAAATAATTCATTTCTGCTTTTTGGCCAACTGTGCATTCAGACCTGCTGGTTTGTAGCTGCAATCCAGGATAATATTATAGTTTTATATCATGCATATAACCTGCTTAAAGCCGTATAATATATGTTGGCCATCATAATCAGAGTTCATTAAACCATATGTTTATAGAATAAGTTGTGTAGATCAATGAGAAGGTATAACCTTATTATATGGCGACCTCTTGTTATGTGGATTGCTGATGTAAGTGTGACATGTCTTATGTGTATATCAACTGTGCTTGTCTTAGTTCAATTTGTTTATTGCTTTAAGGCCATCTCTATAAATTGTTTACTGTTTTAATAACTTGACCCTTGTGTTATACAACACTTCTGTATTTCCATGATATAGTTTTACTTATTTTATATCATGCTTAAAATATGGATCTCCTGTAGATTTACATTATTTTATTTTATTTTTGCAGGGGTCTTTCTTCAAGCATCTGTAAAACGATCCTAACCTTAAACCACTATGGATTTATACAAATTGCCAAATGATTCCTCGCCAGACAATGACACTTTAGACATGCTTGAGAACAAACTCATCTGGATTGCCTTGCCTGTTGTGTATTCACTGGTGGTTTCGATTAGTGTGCCAGGCAATCTTATATCCCTATGGATTTTATTATTCCACTCTAAACCAATAACATCTTCGATAATCCTCATGATCAACCTCAGCATCACAGATCTTGCCCTTGCCATGCTTCTTCCTTTCCAAATCAACTACCACTATAATGGGAACAACTGGATTTTTGGAAAAGACCTCTGCAATGTTGTGACCATCATGTTTTATGTGAATATGTATTGCACAATACTGACAATCATGCTGATCAGCATGGAACGGTATGTCGGTATTGTCCATCCCATGAAGTCAACTATCTGGAGGAGGAAAAGATATGCTGTTGGGGCAATTTTTATCATTTGGATCTTTTTGCTTGCAGCTTTCTATCCTATGGAATCTACTGACCTAACCTATGAAGTGAAACATCTAAACAAAACAACATGCTTTGATGTTCTCAAGTGGAACATGTTACCTAACATAATATCATGGGCAGCCTTCATTACTGTACTTTTCTTCATTTTATTCCTAGTTCCCGCCATAGTAACTATCGTTTGTTATGTTCGCATTATTCGCAAGCTGATTCAGACATCAAACAGACATGGAACTGGACAGGAGAGGAGATCCATCAAGCTTGCCATATTTGTCCTCATAATATTTATCACTTGTTTTGCTCCCAACAATTTCATTCTTCTTATACATACAATTGTTCGCCTGTTTTTTAAGAAAAGCTACTATCACGCTTACAAACTCACTCTTACGCTCAGCTGCTTAAGCAGCTGCGTAGACCCTTTTCTTTATTATTTTGCTTGTAAAGACTTTCGCAAGAAAGCTTTAGATCTGTGGCATGGTAGATTGGGAAGAATACAAAGCTTAGAGACCAGACGTGGTAGCTTGTTCTCAGCACTTACATTTTCCAGTGGGCAGGTTGAAGCCTTAGAGAATGGAAACAACCACATACATGAATATAAAGACCGTGAAAGTGATATGTAGCCAATGTGATTTGCAAGACTTTTATAGGGTAGAAGTGATTTCAGTCTAACAGCATTTAAACAGAGCACTTGGATACTGAACCAATTGTTTGGATAAAATGGACATATGAAGAATCACTTTATGCAGGATGTCTAATAAAAAAAAGACTTAAATTAAGTGTAAATAGACAACGATATGAGAGCAATTTCAAGATATGGACTATTCTAAAATGCTGGACCACAATGCTTGCTCTGGTGTACTTAGACCTTATATCCATTTACCAACACACTGAAGTTTTAATCGCAGCACAACTGTTGATTGCTTATAATTCAGTACTTGTTCAGGTTTAATACTCTAAACAGCCGGAGAGGTTCTTTTAATAATAAAGCAAAGTGCTTACAAATCTAATGTGTGTGTAGTTGTTCTTGTTCTACCATGATCAACTAAACTTCCATTTGTTTTATATGGTGTTATGGTATTTTATGTTTATGGCTGAATTACATATATGTGACTTGTTGACACCTTGAAAGTAACCACAATATGGCTTTCCAGATTACCCTCTTCCTCCTCAATAAGTTTTTCTATTCACATTATTTCCTCTAATTCCTGTTCTTACATCTGTAAAGGTGATGAAGTTAGTCAATGGTGGGAAATGACTGTTTGAGCTGCAATCAATAGAGGCATATGTTTTAATAGTTAAAGTAAATACATCATAATTTAAATATAAAGGTCTTTTAGGCAGTATCCCTTCTTTTTTTTTTTGTATTCTCAGTTTTATTAAGAATTTTTTTTCAGACACACACAAAAAGAAAAACAGGAAACAGCACATATCGTATACATCAATACAAGGCGTCAAAAAACTGCGAGAGTTGCAGTGCACTATCACCAC
>CM070033.1:144286330-144298394 GCA_036250615.1 Ptychadena robeensis
CTTTGGATGGGGACCGTCACACATTGCTTTGGATGGGGACTGTCACACATTGCTTTGGATAAATTTAAAAGAGAGGGGGCGGGTCGAACTTGCCATATGTTTGCGAACATGGGGCGAACGCGAACATGCGAAGTTCGCCGCGAACAGTTCGGTCCATCACTACTTGGTGGCTACAAACGGACCAGCTTCAGTTATTGCTCTCTACTGTGTTATGCTCTCCTTTAACAAATCAATGAAGAAAAAGAAGAATAAACATTTCTTAAATGTCTTTTTTACATTTATTTTTCTTCTTTAATATTTCTATAGCAAAGTCGCTGCATGACCCTTTTCATTACAGGTTTTCACTCTCATTCTAATATTAACACTTACTTCTCACTTACGAGTACTTGCGCTTTTAGTTACCTGAAGGTGTGATTGTTTACGTCAACTGAAACATGGCTCATATATAATGTGAAAAGCCACAATTATAAGTTAATAGGAAACTGCTTGTTGGTTTACAACTAATTTAGGGTGTCAATGTGGGGGAGTAATTCATTGCCATTGATGGGGTATGAATGTCCCAATGTTGGTACCTTTATATGTAAGTAAAGGAATCAGTTTGTGGGGTTTTGACCCCACTTAAATTTTTATCATCTTCATTACAGTGCATCTATTAAGTATTTAGATGCTCAAGTCTGAGCTCTGGCTGGCTACTCAAGGGCATTCACAAAGTTCTGTTCTGAAGCTACTCCTTTGATATCTTGGCTGTGTGCTTAGGGTCGTTTTCTTTCAGAAAGATGAATCATCACCTCAGTTCAAGAGAACTCTGGAACAGGTTTTCTTCCAGAAATTTCTGCTGTCATCTTTCCCTTTATCCTGACTACTCTCCCAGTTCATGCAACTGAAAAACATCCCCACGGCATGATGCTGACACCACCATGCTTTACTGTAGAGATGGAATTGGCCTGGTCATGAGAGGTGCCTGGTTTCCTCGAAATGTGACGCATGACTTTCAGACTAAACAGTTCAATCTTTGTCTCATCAGACAAGATAATTTTGTCTGAGAATACTTTAGGTATCTTTTGGCAAACTCCAGCCTGCCATGTGCTTTACATGGCTGATTGTTGGACTGCTGCAGAGATGGTTTTTCTTCTGCAAGCTTCTCCTCACTCTCTACCGAGGACCTCTAGAGCTCTGACAGAGTGACCATCAGGTTTTTGGTCAGCTCTCTGACTTAGGCCCTTCTCTCCAGATTGCTCAGTTCACAGACCCAGACAGAAGAGTCGTTAGAACAGTAAAAAAAAGTATTCCTCTAGCACATGTAGTTTTTGCATAAGTTAAGTTCAAATTTAATCTTAATTCATAGAATTATGTAATGTTTTCACTTCCCTACATTTCCTAAAATTTAGGTGTTAATACCATGCTTAGGGGTTTTGCAATGAACTCACAAAGTCATGTAGGATTCAAATATTGTTCTACATACTAGAGGAGGGCCTGCATTAACACCAGGACACTAGACAAGTCCTAGTGGGGACTTTTAAGGCACGATACAAATATTCAGTCAACAATACAGATTAAATTATAAAAACAATTTTTTTTTGCAACATAGTCCATGCAGGCTGTCAATGTTTACAATGTTTCACAATCAGAAGCCAGTATGAATTCTCTAGTGCAATGCACGGTGGCACATAGTATATAACCATTGTGCATTGTCCCTTCCATTCTTAAATTCAAATACAGACCAAAAACACATGAGATGGAGGGGTAACTTCCTACATGTTTAACCCCAATGGGGCTTCTTCGGGGAACATCCAAATCTGTGTATTGATTACAAATCTATTGAAAAATAGATTGATAGAAATGGGTCAGTCAAAATGTTTTAAACGTGGTGCATTCAACAGCGCGTGCCCTTCAGCGAATTAAGACTGCACCTCTATTCTGGATCGTCCACCCACCCAATAGAACAACACTTACCCTTGACTCTCCAGGTCAAATAGTCACCACGGGGACCCTGTGGGTGAATGGATCAATCCCAAACCGGGTGGTGAAGATGGAACTCCAGTGGGGGTGAGGAAAAAGAGGCGAAGGGGGGAAGCCCCTCCGGGGAAAGCAAACCCCATGGTTAGCACAGGTACTGTTAACTGAGGTAAAGGACTGGGGCAGGTCACACAAATCCTTGTATTAAAAAACATCACAAAGTCATGTAGTCAAAATTTTGCAACCATCCTTATTTAGTAGCACAAAATGTAAACAAATACAACAGATTATCAACAAAAAAATTATCGTTCAACTTGAAGGAATTACAAAGTTACATCAGTTACAGTTGCAGTAACCAGCCTGTTGAGGATGGGTGGCTTCAAATACACATCCAGATTGATTGAATCTTACAAGGAAGTTGAAGGATCACCTTCCAAAGAGCACACCATAGTGTGAGCTGCAAGGCTTGATGGAGACTTTGCTTTGTGGCTGTCACTTGGACTTTTAATAAAACATGCTGCAAGGAATTCTGGCCAATATGAGATAAGCTTTGCTGGTCTCCTCTTAAAAATGCATTTAACTGGTTCTCCTTAAGACATTCTAGCTCAGCGCTACTAAAATATAAATTTGAAAGGTCCACTTACCAAATTTCCATTCAGTCTGAGGTCCGGAGTTTGGAATTTTCGTTTCAATAGATTTTTATTAAGGTTTTCAAACAATTACACAATAAATGCATAAGCATAAGAAGTGTGTACAGTAGCAGGTTCAACAGACTCCTTAGTTACATAGCAAAGAGGTCAAGGCTTTGGGAGGTAAAACCCACTATACATTCAATTTACATAGTGCGCTACCTTAGCCTTGACATGGGCCACCGTCGGAGTGCCGGACCACCATGCCTTGGCCAAAACCAGCTTAGCGGCCGTGAAAATAGGTGAGCAGTTTTAGTTGGGTGTACGGGCATTCCCTGGGCTTGAGCGTCAAGAGGGCCTCAAAGGGGTCTTTACGTATACTGTGGCCCAATACTGTGTAAATGAGCTGGTAAACCCCCGTCCAAAAGCATCTTATTTTCTGGCAGTCACACCAGATGTGGTGCAATGTGCCATCAACCGCACAGCCTCGGAAATGTGGCTAATGGGGAGGTTCCCGGGCTCATTTTGGCTGACCGAGAGGGCACCAGGTACCATCTCATCGGCAATTTAGAATTAGCTTCATTCAAGGAAACATTGACCGACTCTTTGCTCGTCGTCTCCCAGATCTGCTGCCAGCGGGGAAGCTCAAGGGAGCGACCCAAGTCCGATTCCCATCTGGAGATATATGACATGGGATGACAGGAGTCTAAGCCTACCATTGATTTATATACCAAGGACACCGCGCCTTTCCCCAGGGGTGTCGAGAGACAATACCGCTCAAATAGCGTGAGGGTTTTGGGAGAGTCAGTATGCTTGAGCAGGGAATCGACAAAATGTTTAATTTGGAGGTAGCGGAATACTTCACCTGCTGGGGCCTTATGATTGGACCGGAGCGCCTCAAAAGGCATAACCCCGTCCAGGGAGGAGAGGTGGTAGACCCTCCTGAGGCCCTTACTTGACCACCAGTGGAAACCGCCAGGCTAGTCCCACCCCGGAAGAAAGGACGGGTTGTTCACTATTGTTGCCATTGGGGCATGCGGGGACATGAGGTGACACGAGTACTTGACATCGTCCCACACTTTAAGTGAATGTCGCAAAATGGGGTTATCAAGTTTGCGGTGCCGTGGAACCACCCAGAGGAGGGTGTCAATGGCCACCGGCGCCACAATGAAAGCTTCCAGGCTCACCCACAGGGGGGACGGACCATGGCGTGATAAGCTGTTAACAGGGCAATTTGCGCCGCTCTGTAATATAACTGCAGTCGTGGTACACCTAGGCCCCCCCTTAACTTTTGGTTTGAAGAGCACCGATTTGGATACACAGGGGACCGTGCCATGCCAAAGAGCTGAGAAACAGACGCTGCAAGGTGTTCAAAATGTGCGGGGGACTGCCACCGGGAGAACCCGGAACGGGTTCAAGAGCTTGGGCAGGAGCGTCATTTTGAGCGCCGAAATACGGCCCAACCATGAAATTTGGTACTTTTTCCAAGCCTCCAGCATAGCTCTGGTTTTAGACACTATGGTATGGTAGTTCACTGCGTACAGGGAATCGTACGAAGCCGTCAGGTAGATGCCCAAATAAGCTTATTTGAAGGGTTCCCAAGCAAAGGAGAACGTCTCTTGCAAAGTCGCTACAAGGGTGTTGGATGAAGACACATTCAGCGCCGTGGACTTAGCCGTGTTAATGTGGAGACCAGAGACCTCGCCAAATATTTGCAAAAGCTGGAGCAGATTGGGGAGGGAGACCTGCGGGTTGGAGAGGGAGAGGAGGACATCATCGGCAAACAAACCAATCTTGTGATGATACCCCGCCACCTCCAAGCCATTGATATCAGGGGATTGCCGGATCAAAAGGGCTAGCGGCTCTATGGCCAGAGCAAAGAGCAGAGGGGACAGGGGGCAGCCCTGCCTGGTGCCCCTGTCAATGGGGAATAGAGAAGACCGAAAGCCTGCATACTAGACATAGGCTTTGGGGCTAGCGTAAAGCACCGCAATCCATTTCCGGAAGTTGGGGCCGAAACCCCACTTTTCCAGTATGTACCATAGGTAGGACCAGGAAAGGGTGTCAATGGCTTTCTTTATATCCAGTGACAGGAGAAAAATGGGTATTTGCTTGGCCTTAGCTACTTGCATCACCTGGAGGACCCTGCGTACCCCATCCCCCGCCTGGCTCTGAGGTCATAACGCCCACCTGATCGCCTCCGATCAGCGAAAGGATATCAGTCTGTAACCGTGAACACAAGATCTTGGCTAAGATCTTGACATCCAAGTTTAGTAAGGAAATTGGGCGATAATTCCGGGGACAGGTGATCCATTTCAGGTTTAGGGATCATACAAACCCCCGCCGTCAACATATCTGAGCTCAAGGGCGTCCCTTCTAATAGAGCATTAAACAAAGACGTGAGATGAGGCACCAAGACATCCTTGAATTTCTTATAATAGGCGGCCGTGAACCCATCCGGGCCTGGCCTCTTGTGGAGGCGAAGCTGTTTGATCGCCCTGTGGACCTCCTCGCCCGAGATTGCTGCTTCCAGGCACTGATGTAGTGACTCATTAATAGGGGGGAGGGCCAGGTCTCGCCGAGGGGCCAGTTCAGGACCGGGGAGCAACCCGCCCGTAGCCGAGTACAGGGACCTAAGGAAAGTGTGGAATTCACCCACAATACACTCCGGGTTGTTAGACGGGCCAAAGGAGGCGGGAGGCCAGGAGCGTGTCCGGCTTGTTCCCTTTAGTATAGAACTTGTTGTGGGCCCAGCGGAGCTGCTTCTCAGCTGCATCCGTGAGACATAAATCAAGCTGATTGCGGATTCTGTCAAGGCGGTAACGCAGTTGGTGAGAGGGGCGGTCCTTGAATTCACCCAACACCCTAGTATATTACAATTCCACGTCAGTGAGGAGACAATTACGTTTTGTTTTTTTGTTTTTTGTGAGGCAATTTGTATAAACGTCCCTCGGATGACTGCTTTATGAGCCTCCCACAACGTCCCAGGAGAGACATCCGAGGTGTCATTGATAGAAAAATAGTCCTGAAGGGCCTTTTGGATCCTTGGGACCTGCGGGTCGCTCAACCAAGTCATTGAGAGACCAGCATGGTCCACCTGATTTGGGGAGCGCATGTGACAGCGTCAGGAGCACCGGATCATGGTCGGACCAGGGGACATTTAAAATATCGCAGGAGGCAACCTGTGGGTGCATGGGATTCGGAAGCAGGAAGTGATCAATGCGCGACCATTGTTTATGCGGGTTTGAGTAAAAAGTATAATCCCTCTTGTATGGGTGGAACTAGCGCCATGGGCCTGAAAGAGACCAAGACTGCAGCAGTTTGGCCAACCTGGTAGGAGTCATCGGCAATGGCTGGGTATGGGAGGCTCCAGGTGTCCCCTTCTTGTCCAGATAGGGGTGTAGGACCTCATTGGAATCACCACAAAGTATGAGAGTGCCTCTGCAATGAAGCTGGGACATATCTAGCAGATGGCAGAAAAAGGGAAGCTGCTTAGTATTGGTTGCATAATAAGTCACAAATGTGACGTCAATGTCAGAGAGACGCCCAACCACAATTAGGTATCGTCCGTTAGGGTCAGAGATCTGCTTCTCACAAATAAAGGGTACCGAGCGCCGAAGCCAATGAACACCCCCCTCTGCTTAGTAACCGCATTAGCCATGTATACCTGGGTAAAGGAGGACCCGAAGTAGTTCGGGCGGCTAGTGGTGGAGAAATGTGTCTCCTGGAGGCAAACCACATCGACTTTGAGGAAGCGAAAATATCTAAAGGCCTTAGTACGCTTGGGAGGGGAATTAAGCCCCTGTACATTCATCGACCGTATTCGTAAAGGCATGGTAAAAAACACAACTATGCAAGCTCTAGACCACCACCAGGGCGCTAATGATAGCAGCACAGAACATCCATCCCCAGCTTGATTTATGAAATATTCATATAAATTCAAGCTTTTATTACCCTCCTGTGCAGGGCCGCCATCAGAAATTTCAGGGCCCCATACTAGGCAATTTTTGCCTAGCACTCCCTTTCCCCCTGGCCTGAGGCCTCCAAAGAATACCTATCTAGGGGTGCACATTACTTTTTAGTGAGCTACCAGGAGATGCTTTTTGGTACTCAACCCATATGTAGGGTAGTCTCCCTCACTGTCCTCTGCGTCAGCCTCCTGCATGGTAATTGAACCTGCTGCAGATGGACCTCCCGGTTCCTGATTAAGCCTCCGATTAGCTGTCTGCATCCACAGGTCACCAGCTGGCTTTGGGTCAAATGTAAACCCCAGTAATGTTTAAACCCCCAGATCTCATATCTCAGTAGTCAGATTTTACTCTTAGGCCCGTTTAAGTCCACATCCGCTATTGGATCCGCTGGCTTCCGTCAAGCCTACACCAGCCCCTGGACAAGGGCTCTGACGGGCTGTGGAGCACATAGACTTTACATGCTCGGTGGATGCTGTGTTTAGACATCTGCAGATGGAGAGATTCAACATACTCCACTATGTTCATCCCTGCACCGGCGGAATGGCTCAGTGCTGTGAGAACAGAAATACGCTTAGTGGAGGGGTCCCTCATTGCCCCATCGCCCTTAAGCATTGCAACAAAATCTCTGTGTTCAACACAGGGATTTTAGTGGACATGGAGCTAAGGCTTTACATATGCCTACTCCCTGACTTTTGATCCCCAGATGCTCCAACACCCTTTTTTGGATTAGTCATTTACAATTTGACACCACTATCTGCAACCTTTCATAGCTATTAATGTTTCTCTGTGGTTATCTAAATTGTATGCGTTTAACAATAAAAACTGAAAAAAATTGGCAACAGACTACATCCAAGCAATATTTGATAGGGGGCTTTTTAGTAGGAATGATTGTGCTAAGGGACCTGAAAATTTACATTGATGTAGTCTAAGGGGTTAACTGGTAACCCCCAAAATGACAAGGTTCTACCATGCAGGGTTTCAAAGATGTATGTGTTCAAAATAGGATAAGTGAAAGCGTGTATGCACAGCGAAGTGCTTTATGCTCATGGGGAAGCATTATCTGATAGCTGAAACTCGAGGTGTAAGTAGTAGTAGGGGAGCATTGCTGACCCTGAAAGTTTCATGATTATACTTTGAATGGTTTTCGTGCTATGAATGTTCAAAGTTAGTGTCATACAGGTTTATTTAGCCTAGTTTCTACAGCACAGAGGAGAAGAGGGTATGTCCTGTCCTGCGTTTTGATTGGCTGGGGAGGATGCATCTGCAGGAGGAGCTACAGGAAGCACAGAGTCTAGCTTCAAAGCATCGGCTCTCACTAGTGAGAAAAGAGGGGAGGAATGAGCCAGGGGCAAGCAGCAGCCGCCGGTCCACATGTGATCCTATTTGGGTCCGGATCCGGACCAGGGTCCGCCTTTTGAGTACCCCGGTTCTAGCTTATGATTGCTAGCATAAGGCTATTAACTATTTGAATTCTCTTCTATAAGAGACCTGTAGGGACTGGGTTAGTTTCTTTCTTTTTCTTTACAAAATATTTAGATGCAAATATGTCTACTCATCACTAATATTTTTTTTTATATATTATATAAATATATATATTAATTTTAAAAAGAGCAAGACAAAATGATTTTGACATGAGACTTAGTGGATGTCAGCAGTCTAAAAAGCCAAGAGTTATATTTTAGGTAGTTCCCAGCTATTCCACAAAGGCAAGGCCATAAAAATATACATCTTGCAAAAAGTCACAAAAGTCACATGTCCTTTACTGCTTTCTACACATAAATAACTTCCATATCTATTAGAGAAGAGAAAGCATTATATTACTGGTTGGCCAACAGTTGGGTGAGATATTTATGATACGTAGTTGGCAAAATTTAAATATCTGGATGGTAAATCTACCTTCTTATCTCACTCATTCACACAATTGCAATGTATTCAATGGTTTCCAAACATTGACAGAAAAAGCATTTGAAAAGTTTGAAGAATATGCGCACATGTGGAGCACTTACTGACAGATACCTTAGTACCAATTATAAACTATTTGTTAAAGCAGTTAGAGCCCAGGTGCCCAAACTGCAGCCCTTTGGGTGTTCTTTAGCAGCCCTACTTATCAGTGCCTATACCTACACTATTTCACCAACGAACAGCGGATGATTGTATAATACATATTGCAGCACATAATCTAGAATAGGGACACATAACATTTGAATCAAAGGTTATGTGCCCCATAGATATCATCAGAGGCTTTAATTATATATATTTGGCACATAACCTTTGATGATATATATGACACAAAATGTGCATTACAATGTTTTGTTATTTAAAAATGGAAAATAATGAATTCTAGCTATGCCTGCTGTCATTTCTAAACTATAAAATGCTTATACAAGTCAGTATAGATTGAAAATATAGTTTAGTGATTCCCAGGGCTGCACTTGTGGCCCTCCATATCAACTCAGTTGCCCACCGAGTTAGAGAAATATAGTTACTTGCATAGACAATGCCTATTTTATTTATTAGTCCTTCCTATGGGTTTATATAATTGTAACCTATGTTGCCCAAGTCTATCGTATGGTCAGAACATTGACCAATACAAATGCATTCTTGCATAAAGCAGACCTTCATTCAAAAATGTGATATCTTTATACAGTGACTACCTATTAAATAAGGAAAACATTAACCCACATGCTATATGTAGGAGAAAGTTGACTCATAAAGAAAAAATATAATTACTTAACCCTCATCTTCTGACCCTATCCTCTGAAATTATGAAAAGATGCTCCAGTCCATTGTAAGAAGATGGTCAATGAAAACTTCTACATTAGCATGCAAATTGTATGCAGACTGAAACTGGGCTAATCACATTCAACAGCTGTTGTACTTTGCGTGCATGTGAAAATGTTGCCATCATATTGACCATCTCTAGTAAGATATGCTCTTCAAATATTTCCACAGGACTCCAACTAGAAGGTCCTTGACAATAACAGGCAAGCACAGGCAGAAGATGGACTATCTATCTAGTTTGTGATTTTTTCCATCTTTTAAACAATACATGATTTAGGAAAAGATAGTGGATCTAGATCTTTAATTTCTGATGTAGCATCTGCTTTACTATATTGCAACTTGCCACCCTTTAGATGCAGAGGCTTTATTTGTTTACCTTTAATGGTTTTTTTCTCCAATAACCTTCTTAAAAGGTAGGAATACACATAGATTTTTGTACAATCAGTGATAGATTCGATCAGGATGTTGGATATTTTTATTGAAAATCGATTGTGCTTTTATCGAATGTATACACTGTATTTTCTCTGAACCGAAATTTTGTTCGATTTTTGAACAAGAAATGGCTTCATTCAAATTTATTAGATCAAACCAAAAATTTTAAAATTTACCAACATGTCCAATCAGATTTCGAAAGAATTTTTGTTCAATATCGTTCACTTTTGTTCCATGTTGGTCGAATGAAACCGTTGTTTGGTTTTAGATTAGATTAAAAAGTCTATCTTTATTGTATCCTTGATTTTCCAAGTAACTTGTTATCCAATAATAACAATAGTAAGAGAGTTAGTCTCACCTATTCCCAACATGGTGCCATCATCCCAACAAACAATAGAGATAAAAAGGATACACTTCAAGGGTCATATTGGTTCTATTTACTCTTATAGCCTTTGGACACTGATGGGTATACTAATGCCTCCTTTCCTCATCTCCCAGTTACTTGCACAGTTGCAAATTTCTCCTGATGAAGCGAGCATTCGCGAAACGCGTCGAGGTGCAATTATTAATGTGAAGAATCACGTGGTGGATCAACTTGTTGTTAAACGGACTTCATTAAATGGACTGCTGAATTTCTATTTACATTGTTACTATATTTGATGCCTTGAAAATCCCATCTCCGCATTCTTGTGTGGAAGTGGGAAAGCTTGAAGTATATACTTTTTATCTCAATAATAACAATTCTCATTGTTGAACTGTTTTATATACATCTCTGAAAGTTTTTTGCTCACTTCCTTTCTAGTAAAATCTGGTGAGTTTTAAGAAGAAGTAAGGACAAAATATATTTGCTGGAGCTCCGGATAACAGAAAAAGCTAGCAATGGCTTAAATGCTTCCCTGCTTTATTGACAACTCGTGACTTAATAGGCAACTTAACACTACCATAATTACTATGCCTATAACATTGTATACAATTGGCATTAATGTATATATTTCCTCCTACTCTTAAAGTGATTCCTTACTGTAGAAAATCCCCCCAAAACATATACACATTACCTTAATGTATTCTTCATTGGGGCAACCTATCACCCAGGTAAGTGTTTTTTTTTATAACCAGCGATCTGCTCTATTATGGACAATAATAATTTATATAATGATATTAATAGAATAGAATAAACACTGTATTTTCTGGGCGTATAAGACTACTTTAAAACCCAGGATAATCTTCTCAAAAGTCGGGGGTCGTCTTATACGCTGAGTGCTGAAACTTCTGAGCCAGACGAGTCTGCCTGTCAGACATCGGAAGCGCCTCCCTCTCTCCCTCCTCGATGTATAAGATGAAGGGGACGTGCTCACTAAAAGCTGTGACTACAGTGGCTGAAACTGGTATTGCAGCTCAAACACATTAAAACACCTCTGTATCATGTGACATGATATCAGTTACATTTTTGATTGCCAAAATTCTTTGAATTAAAAGTATACAATTTATTTCAGGTGGATAACGGTAGGTAAAAAAAATTATATAAGAGGTTGCAGTTAGGGGTGTGAAATTAGGAATGTAAATTACTAAACAAAAAATGGACTTTTAAGGTTGTTGGAGATCTGGGGGGTGAAAGTAAGAGTAGACATATGTAAGGCCATGGGTCCACTGCGGTTTCCCTGAGCTGGCCAAAAAAATTACATGCGTTGACACATTTCCCGTGACTTGCAGGCAGTTTGCACATGTTATAAGAATTTAAATAACCACATTGAAAGCAAATCTTATATTTATTTAAATTTGTTGTGCATTGGAAGAGGGGTAGTCTTATTCGGTGAGTATACCCCCAAACTCTATATTTTAACTGGAAAAGTTGGGGGTCGTCTTATACACCCAGCCGTCTTATACGCCGGAAAATACAGTAAATATATTATTTATAATAATAGAAAGTAGAATGGGTGTGATAGGCCTGCTTTAATAGAGCTGGAACTGTTCTGAAGAGAACAAGAATTCTCTACATTTAAATCAAATACATGAATATAAAAAGGAAGCAAAATCTAACAAATAATCCAGACCCCCCATCTGTAAATTTTCTTGTCTGATGTCAACAAGCAATCCATAAACTAACAGTATACAGAAGAGCACACACTATTTTTGGAAGGAACTTTAGTCTGCAGAAAGTAGCACAGGAAGGAACTGGGCGAGACAGATTTACAATACTGATAAACAAGAGGTGAGCAGATCACTAGATAGACATGTGGCACAATAATGTGGAGTTAGTAACATTTTATGATGATTGTTGTCAGTCTCCTGTTCGTA
>CM070033.1:144298494-144311530 GCA_036250615.1 Ptychadena robeensis
ATATTGCATTCATTGAATTCATTGCATTAACCCAATTGATGTGAAAACGTATGAAATCTTATAAAAAACTGGGTGCGCCTAGAACAAAAAAAAACTTAAAAAAAACCACATGTACATAAGTATTCACAGTCTTTGCTAAATACTTGGTGGATGCCCCTTTGGCAGCAATTACAGCCTCAAGTCTTTTTGAATATAATACCACAAGTTTGGCACACCTATCCTTGGCCATTCCTCTTTGCTGCGGCTCTTAAGCTCTATTAGGCTGGTAGGTGCACAGCCATTTTAAGATCCCTCCAGAGATGTTCAATCAGATTCAAGTCTGGGCTCTTTGGGACACTCAATGACATTCACAGTGTTGTCCTGGAGTCACTTCTTTAGGATCTTGACAAAATGTGGAAAAAGTGTTACACTCTGATTACTTTCTGGATGCACTGTACAGAGTAAATGCATATGAATATATATGAAGAGATAGTACTACTTGAATATTAAAAGTATCCCTATTGCCCTTAAGAACTATTACATTACTAGACATACTTTAAGCTATATACACTAGTATTATATATCTGTTACAGCTTACTTCCTTCTGTTTTCCTTAGCTGCCAAGAACACATCCTGTAGACACTTTGTTTGTTTGTTTGTTGTCACTTCCTCCACATACTTGCAATTTCCACCAGAAGCTGAACATCTTAAAGCGATTTTAACACACATACATGAAATAGGCACATTACTTGTCAGCAGTTCAGATCCTAGAAAACTGCTACACAAATACAAATAAAATGACTTACCTTCTTCGTGTTTTATCTGATTGTGGCAGCATGTTGAATAAGGGCAGAGAAGCCACTTCCTGACTGATTCTTCTCCGGGCAGCAGCTGACAACAACCCCCTTCTCCCCCGCACACCTACACAGACAGAGACCCCTCTGCAGCTCCGTGGATTTGATTTAAATCAAACCGATTTAAATCACTAGTCTGTAAGGCGCGATTTAAATCAAACTGATTTAAATCAATCAATCTTGCTGGTATAACTTTAATATGCAAGTAGATGAAGATATTTAGAACAAAAACTTTTCAAATTAGTTTTTTTTTATCCCCAGTTTAGGTTAATCATTAAAATTTGGACAACTTTTCTGTTGCACTTAGTTTTGAGAACTGCAAAAGTAAACTCAGCATCTGTGATAATATCTTGTAGGCAGAGAAACTGCCTAATAATGCCGAAGTTGATGATGACATAAGCACATCACCCAAATTTCCATGGTTGAGGGAACACAAAAGCAATACATTTATTATACACAGTGCAAAGAATGAAGTAATGACCCTCATATCAATCAAAAACAATGCACAATGTTGCGGATTTAAACATCTGTACACGTGCTTAGACAATTAAAATAGTCCAAATGGCACAAATTTCCCAACGCGTGTTTCGTTGAAGACTTCTTCAGGGGGTACGATGTCATTTCATCGGACAAATCTACATAACACAAAAAGCCAACACAACGTGATCAGTCATATCGAATAACCAAATCAACATAAGAGTGGACACAGACCCTCAGGGGCTACTCACGTCCATAGATCAATATAGGGGGAAAGACATGGTTTCTAAAGATGCCGTCCCCTCTGGTGATCTGCATAACAAGACCGACCCAAACCATCAACCAATCATGTTTACCAAAATAAATGTTTTAAACACTGGTCTTGTTGTACACAGATCACCACGGCATTTTTGTGGTTAAAGTCTGTCTTGGCTCTCCGTTCCCCATTGGTGTCAGTGCAGTGGGGACACCATCTTGAGAAACCATGTCTTTCCCCCTATATTGATCTATGGACGTGAGTAACCCCTGAGGGTCTGTGTCCACTTTTATGTACATTTGGTTATTTAATATGACTGATACCCTTGTGCTGGCTGTTTGTTTCATGTTGATTTGGCCTGTGAAATTACATATCGTACCCCCTGAAAAAGTCTTCAACGCAACGCGTGCTGGGGTGAAATTTGCACCATTTGCACTATTTTAATTGTCTAACAGGATGTGTACAGATGTGTACATCCGCAACATTGTGCATTGTTTTTTATTGATATGTAGTGATGGCCGAACTGCCCGCAAGGCGGACAGTTCGGCCGCGAACAAGCATGTTCGCCCTCCTTCTGGCCAGCGGACAGTACAGGTGTTCGACCCGCCCTGTTCGCCGGCGAGAAGGAGCCCTCTATTCTTCCTCCGGTGGGATCATAAGCAGCGAGATCCCACCGCAGGAAGAATCTTTTCACTGTAGAGAACCCGGTCTTTCAGTGAAAAAAACGTCTCGCAAAGCCGGATGTGACGTCAGTGACGTCACATCCGGTTAGCACACCAGGAACTATGCGTTCCAGGTGCTGGATGTGACGTCAGTGACGTCACATCCGGGTTTTCCGATTCAAATTCCCCGCCTAGAGGAGGGGAATTTGAATCTGTCCGCGAACGGGCGGACGGCGGATTTTTTAAAAGTCCGCTCCGCCCGTTCGCGGTTGGACATGGCCGAAGTTCGGCCATTACTGATGATATGATATGTCATTTCTTCATCTTTTGCACTGTATATAATAAATGTATTGCTTTTACATATTAAGTGGCCCATCCCCTCGCCCTTGTCTATTCAAGGGGAAATTTGGGGTGTGTAGTTTTATTGATTATTACATTGTGACTGGATTAATGGAATTTATTTACCAAAAGAATAAAGCATACACAACCTTATTCTACATTATTAAAAACGAATCTTCATTTCATCATGGAACAACCTTGGGATGGTAAGATATTATACTCAAAAAGCATTTTATTTTTAAAAAATTCAATTTAAATCAAAAAATCCGATTTAAATTAAAAAAATCAAATTTTTTAGATTTTTTTTAAAAAATCGTTGATTTTTATCCACCCTGGCTCAATGTAATATCGCCTTCTAAGCACAGCTATCCCATCCTCCGCAGGACTTGGAATAGCCAAGGGAGACTTACATTGTCAAATGCCTTCTCGGCGTCCAAAGAGAGAATGGCAATATCCAACCCTGGATGTGACTTGGCATATTCCATTGCCGCAAGTACTTTGCGAATGTTAGAGACCGTGATCTGCCCCTGATGAAGCCTGCGAGGGATGTTTAAGCGTGGGGAGAATGTCAGCCAGTCGGTCTGCCACAATCTTTGAAAAGAGCTTGGCATCCACGTTCAATAGTGATATATGCCGGAATGATCCAGTCTCCTGCAGGTCTTTGCCCGGTTTGGGCAGCACTGTAATGTGTGCTTCAGAAGCTGTAGGAAAGTATGATCCTCCCTCCCAAACCGATGTAAAGAGGACTCGCAGGGGTTCTCCCACTAATGGTTGGAGAACCTTGTAAAGTTCGCCAGGCATTCCATCAGGGCCAGGGGTTTTAGCGTTGGGTAGAGTCTTAATTGCTGAGATTATGTCTTCCAGTCCAATTGGAGCGTTTAACTGCTCCAACTGTTCTGGAGTGAGAGTTGGCAAGTCAGCCGCAGTCAGGAGGGTTTGCCCCTCCTCTTGCGCTGTGTCAGGTTCTCGGTATAAGTTCTCATAATAGTGTTGGAAAGCTACGTTAATTAGTTTGGGGTCAGTTTGGGTCACTCCCTTGGAGTCTTTGATGCTGGTGATTTGGTTTTGAGCCGGTCTATCCCTTACTAGGTTGGAGAGTAGATGTCCCGCTTCACTGCCAAATCGATGGTTTTTGAGTCACATGTGCGATTCCACAATCATTTATTTACGTTGTAGCCAGAGATCAAACTCTTTCTTGGCCACATACCAAGTCTGTCTATTTGGGGTTGAAGGGGCTGCATTAAGAGCAGCTTGCGCTGCACGCAAAACATTGCCCGCTGTCACAAAATTGGTGTGCGCCAGTCTTTTTTTATGTGAAGCGTATGATATAATTTTACCTCTAAGTACTGCTTTTCCTGCCTCCCAAAAAAGTTGTGGATTGGACGTGTGTTCCTGGTTTAGTTGTGCGTATTCCCCCCATGCCTGTAGAATAAAAGTGTGACATTTTTTATCTTGCAGCAGAAAGGTAGGGCAACGCCAGGATGGAAGACGCATCGGTCTCCAGTGGTCAACCATGTCTAGTGAGACTGGGGCGTGATCTGAGATCACTAAGTCTCCTATGTCTGTGCAGGATATCCTTGGGATCAGTGAGGGGGACACCAGTAGGTAGTCCAACCTTGCTAAAGATCCGTGAGCCAGGGATACAAATGTGTATTCCCTGTCTATTGGGTGATACGTGCGCCAGACATCCACTAGGTCTGTTGTCTCTGCAAAGAGAGCTAGGGGTGAGGGAGCCTCCAGAAGCCGATGACTGACTGTATCTGTTTTTGTGTCACTAGATTTTCGGTCTTCCAGGGATAACATTACCGTGTTTAAATCCCCCCCAAGTACAATTTGCGTTCCACTTGCAGCCGTTACCCAGCCCGCAAGAGACTGGAAAAAGGAGGGAGGAGGGGAGTTTGGAGCATACACATTCAAAACATTCAAAACATTATCCTGTTGTTGTAATTTAATCCACACCCTCGTCCCTCTGGCAAAGTGTCTGAGGACAACACCCGACCCTGCAGGGGGGACCTCAGGAAGATCAGAACCCCCGCTTTCCTACCCGCTGCAGAGGAGCCATGCACCTCCCCCACCCACTGTTTTTTCATTAAACGGAAGTCCGACTCACATAAGTGAGTATCTTGTAATAGAGCTATGTCCACTTTCAGTTGGCCAAGGTGACGTAAAATTTGTGTACGCTTCTGAGGGGTACGTAGCCCTTTGACATTCCAGGTTACTATTTTCATGTCAATTCAAAGTAAACAAATGGTGAGAGTGTCGGGCAATATCCACAGATCGCAGACCCAGGAGGTGCAATCGGTGAGATTGTCGGGTACTTGAGGCAAATCTCCTGCATCGGCATGTGTTTGGTACATTTGGTAAAGGTAGTATGAGGCAACAAAAACAAAAACAGAGAAAAAAAAAACAGAACATCATTGCTCCAAAACTCACGCAATGATAGAAGGTGCACAAAAACTGGAAAAAATCTGTAAGCAACTTCTCTTTTTTCCTCATGTGGAAACATAGTGGTAAGGGGTGATGAGAAAGCCACTCCAAAGGGCTAGAGCAAAGATGTCCTAGTCTTTCCGGTAGTCCACCATCAGTAAGTAGTAAAGAGCGTGGAGTCGCATAAAGGGGGAATTAAACCTTAAATGGCATAGGGCAAGTCAAGTCAGAGTTCACAGTCAAAAATATGGTATAGAAATAAAGGGATATTACCCATCTAGCAGCCATGTAGTCCGCGTCTCAGCCAGGATTCTCTTCAGTATCCGGGAGGGTCAGGGAGTCGAGTAGCGCCATAGCTTTTTCCGGGTCGTGGAATGTGTGTCAAGTGCCATCCGGTGCCTGGAATCGCAGGATTGCTGGATATGCCAATGTAAATCTGATTTTGTTGGTCACCAGCCTGGAGCAGGCCTTGTTAAATTCTCTACGACGCACGGAAACTTCAGCCAAGTAATCGGCGAACATCAATAACTTGCGAGCCTTCATATGTGACTCCCCTTTTTTGATGGTAGGCTTTCAGTATCACTGACTTGTGTGTATAATCAAGGCATTGGACTATCACCGGTCTCGGAGTGTTGCTGGTACCTTGCAGATGGTGGTAATGCCAAGTTCCCCTGGAATGGTGTAAGAGCACAGCTCGGCAAGCCTAGCGGGCCGCACTGCCTACGGAATGCCCAAGATGCGTAGATTGTTCCGTCTCGAGCGGTTTTCTATGTCATCTACCTTGCTGGCCATATTTGCCACTGTGCGTTGCAGAGATTCAATCGTTGCTGCCTTTTCCTGGGCTGCATCCTCAATAGAGTAGACCCTGGTCTCCACCTCCGTCAGGCGTTTCGTGTGGGCCTCCATGTCTTGCCTCAGCGTGCGGATTCCTTTGGCTACGGCGGCATCTACCGCCTGCTGAATTCTCAGTGTAAGCAGTTTTACCACAGCATCAGCGATTTTGGCGTGGCTGGGGTCCCCCACCTCGCTTTCCGATTCAGATTGGTCCGAGACCGCGCGGGAAGGCGCCATCTTGTTCTTCTTCTTGCGGTGTTCAGGTGATCCGCTGTGTGATGCCAGCCTTGCTCTAACCTTCGGCAATCGGAGGAATCAGTCCATAGGCAGTGCCCGGGAGCATTCCAGGACATGAGGGGTGTCAGTTGGTGGTTACCCGGTTTTGTATGCAGTTTTCTGCCCTCTTAGAGCGGGAGCTTCCCTGCGGTGTTACTGCCGCATGAGGCGCCGGAACCGGAAGTAAGAGAGACTTTTTAGTCGGGGATCTCTGCAGTAGCTTTAGGCTAGCCATACACACATCAACTTTTGAGTAATCATTCTTACATTTGATTGGCTTGTGCGATGGAAATATCAACTGTTAAGGTCCATCCCTGGCTCGATTTTTTTAGATTTGAGCACAATCACAGCGTTCGCAGTGCTCGATTGTGCTTGAATCTATAAAAAAAACAAGCTGTGGATGCCTTGATGGACAGGTCTGTCAAGCAAGTAACAGACATGTCCATAAATCCTGCTTACATCTCATTCCTTGGGATGGGGACCAAGAATTGGGCACCTATAGTGGTGCGCCTTAATTCCCATCTAATCGGCGGGTGCCCGAGCTCAGCATGGTGACATCATTGTGACATCACCACGCTGTGCTCAAACGGGTTATCTGTTGAGCCCATCGGGACGTGGATGGGGACCTTCAGTCTAAAGGTCTCCAAAGATACCCATTCAAACGATGGCCCACTCAAGCACAGCTTGAAAGCGTCACCTCGTTGTGCTCAAGCATTTATTGATTGAATGGCAATCTGTGTGTACCACTTTGTGCAATAGATTCCCGTTCAGTCCTGTTCAAGACAGGGTGGCCGCAAACAATGACCCGTGTGATCGCCTGAAATGACACCATCGATTGCTCTGGTCATCGATTGAACGGGTATCGACCCATGTATGGGTAACATAACATTGAGCGATCGTATAAGGACACAGTGGGTTCTATTCAAACCCTAGGACCTGTGTACATGTGCCATATGACCATCATATACAAAATCCATCACTTCGTGACTAAATCGTAAAGCACTAGAATGTTGTTCATAGCTTGTAGAATCAAAAGTGTGACAACTGCAGCTAAACAGTGTATATGTTATCACTTCACATCTTGCTGACAATATTTCACTAAAATGTTATTCAAATTTACCAAAATATAGTAAGAGATTGTAAATCTGCTTTGTAAAGACCAAGTGCCTTGGTAGGCACAGCTGTAAAAGCAGTAATGGCATCATCATCAGTCATATACAGATAGATAAGACATTAGGGTTAGGATTTGTGCATGTAGAGCAGCACTGCATGGTCATTTCACCAGGAAATACCTGGATTCATGCAAGCGCTGTGTAATGCGCTTCCTAATCTGGAAGATTCAAGTAAGAATATACAATGCTCTCATAGTTAGACAATATTCGTTTACAGCAGCATTAAAAGTAAGCCGTAGTAGACGTACAAATATCCCTGTGGGCTCTTGGATTTTGTACAGCTGCCAATTCTTAATTATTGTTCCATTGGCCTCTGGAATACAGTTTACAATGCACCCATTTACCAAGGCTCCACAAACAATCCCTGCAACATGTGACTTGGTGTATAAGGACTTAAAGTGTCAACACAAATCTTGTAACCTTTCCTTCTGTGCATGGTCACCACAGCTTACAAATAAGGTTCTTCATGAATGTTATGCATTAAAGCCCCCATACACATTTACATTTTCCCGCTCAACTGCCTTAAAAGGGAAATCGTTACCTGTCACATGGTTTAAATGTCCTAAATCAATCGAAATTGACAAAAAAATTTATCGAAAAGTGATCGGACATGACAGAAAATGTTGATTGATCGAGTATACATTGATTGTATATTGAATATTATTTTGTTTTACCCGACCATACCTAAACATATGGTGGCAGACATTTTGGTGTGTTAATGATAGACTTCCTTTGATTATGCTTTTGATCAATCGAACCAACATCGATTAACTATCAGTTTCTCCATGTGGGGGTATTTTGATCACAATTCAATTGCTCACCAATTCTTCGATCATAAATTACAATTGAATCTGACATCGATTATAGAGAAATTAAAACGTGTATGGGGGCTTTTACTCCCTCAAAATGTCTACATAATCTTCTTTTTTTATGATACCATGCATCCAAACAAGGCTCCCTGTCCCAGAGGCTGCAAATCAGCCCCACTACATGATGCTTCCAACACAACACAAAGCAACTTCCAAAACTCATCTTTACCATTTAAATATTCACTGGGAGGCCTCAGTATGGATGCGATGTGCCCCTCTTTGAGTGAAGGGTTTCTTCTGGGACGATGGAGAGCCATCAAAACTGTGTTCCTTGAAACATTAACTCCAGTAGAGGTCAGGTCAGCAACAATCATCTTGGCCGATGTCCGGGGATCCTTGTTGACATCTCTAAAGCTGGGCATAGACAGTCCAATTTCTGCACGATCCGATCCCCGATCCAATGCATCCCTTAGGGATTGGGTCGTGCAGGAATTGGATGCAGCAACCAACGAGGATTGGGCTGAAATCAGCCGTCCTGTCGGATCGCACAGTTATCCGACAGGACGGTAAATTTTAACCCGGGTAAATTTTAACCCGGGTAAATTTTAACCAGGTTAAAATGAATGTAATGAGCTGCACATAAAGAGTGCCGTCCGATTCTCGGCACTAGCGGGCTGGCGTGATGACGTCATCATGCTGCTCCTAGTGCAGAGAATCGGATAAGGAATAGATGGTAAATCGTACTGTCTATTCCCAGCTTAAGGACTTTCCTCTCCAGAGTTCTTGAAATTGCATTTGCACTTATATTCATATTTTGAGAGAGAATGTGCAGAAATCTCTGGGTCTTCCAACAAGACAATGTCCCAAAGCATACATCGAAATTAGTCCAACAAGGATACCAAAACCAATATACTTGATTAGCCCGCACAGAGCCCAGTCCTCAATTCTATTGTGAACCTGTGGTGGGTGCTCAATGTAAATGTTAGTGCTCAAAAACCATGCAATTTGGACCAGCTAGAACAATTTGCAATGGGATGTGCCAAAGTCCCTCCGAAAACCTGTGCCAACCTAGTAGAGAACTACTCGAAGAGACGGTTGTCAGTTAATGGCCAGGAGGCTAATATTTTTAGATGTTCAATTTTTGCCCTTTTTTTGTTTCAACTGGGTGTATCAATGAATTATCCTTATAAAACTTAGTGGACATCGTTTTTAAAGTGTATTTGTTTCCAAAATGACAAACACTTATTGATAATGGTAATTTTCATGGAGAAATCAAGAGTGTTGTCTAATTTCATAAGAAGGGATAATAGTTTCGGCCTCAACTGTAGCTTGAACTGTGCTGTAGTAGCACTTCCCTTGCTGTCTGCAATGTCACACTAGCCATGATGGCCAACAATATACAAAGATAATGGCTTTTATGGATTATTTCTTCTCTGGCGATCCCCAGGAAGTGCACATAAACTCTATGCAACACACTCACTTTTTTAGTTGTCAAAATAGCTGTCCGTATTTTATGAGCACTTATCTTTAAATATCCAGTGGTGGTGTCCATATAAAATACCAAAGGGGAATCAGCTTCATCCTTAACAGGGCCCCAAGCCCAGAGATTTGCTTTATGTATTTACCAGCCTATAGAGAAGAGAATATTAGAAGTCTGTTAGTTCAAATCATTTTATAATTATTATTATTATTTTATACTTATGTGCTGGGAGTCTTACTATGATGCTCTGTACCGTTTCCCCGACAACAGGCCTTCCCCAAAAATAAGGCACCCTTACATTTTTGCCTCATGCTGAAATATAAGGCATCGCCCCAAAAATAATGCACCCCTGAAGATACGGTACTGTAACTCTGGACAGGGGGGATCAGAGGGACAATCAGAAGGGGTTACTAAAATGGTAATACCCCCTCTGAGTCTTCTGTGCCATTTTGATTCCCCCCTCTTTGTCATTTTAAGTGATCCCTCCCCCGATACCCCAGTGCCGTATTCTTCTTCATGGAAAAAATAAGACATCCACCAAAAATACGACGTAGGGCATCTTAGGGAGCAACACGGTATTACAGTGAGTATGTTTACTTTGCATTCAAGTTTCTTATCAATTTAATGTCAGCTTAGGTGAAAAAAAGAAACAATGAATACCCACATACACATGGTAACACAGCCTGAAGACCCACATTTGATAATAATAACTTTATTATTCTGTTATTTATTTCCTGATAAATAGGCCCTTTTGATTACAGTTTTTCCAGCAGCTATTTGTTATACATCTTATGGTTACAAAAATAGGTCAACTTTAAAACGGCCAGACTTCTTCTTTTTGTTTGAGATCAATGACTCATACGGAGTCCAAATAAATCCAACAATCCAATGGCACTGCAAGATATGTAGACTTCGTGTGAGGGAATATGTCATATCTTGGTTTAAAGCACACCCAACTTAAAAAAAAAAACCCAGAACAAAAGTTGCGTCAAATTTTTACTTATCTCAGTTGTCACAAAGGTGGAGAGTCCACAGTCCTAAAAAATATACTCACCTGCTGTGCTCTCATCTGTTACATTGGCCAGGTTTAATCTTCTGTAGATGCCAGTCTTCTGGTAGTTATTAAACTGCGGTATGGCCACTAGATGGCGCTATTAATAGTTTTGAATGGTAACGTTTGTAAGGGGATGTGATTGACTTGTTTATCCTCCATACTGTGTGTGAGAAACACACACTACTGTGGAGGGGAAGAGTGTGAGGGAAAAGCCAGGATTATTTATTTCATTACGAGTAAAGATTTTGTAATCTTTTTTTTTTTTGACAGATTGTCCCCATAATGGGGTGTTTTTCAGTAAGGGACCTAATTTATTAGGTGAATTTAGGTGCACTTTTGCAGCACTAAGGGCTTAATAGAAAACACTTTGTTACCCACAACATTAGATGACTAGCGAATTAAAAAGCCTCACCATAAAACAGATTTTGTATTGGTCAGTGCACATTATATTTCTTTTTTTAGATTTAGATAGCCTTAAGCAGGGTACAGACATGCAGATATAAGCCAGATCGATGGCTGCTTCAAGCGCCGTGCACGCTCACGGCCATCTATCTGGCCCATATCATATGCGGCCATTCCAGTTTTTGAGCGAGACCAATCAATCCTGTTCAAAAATAGGGATATCAGACATTAATCGGACCGTTAATCACCGCGGGTCTCCAGGCAAAGTTCAGCTGAGCTGGGGAGCAGAGCTGTCTCTCCAGCTCCTCCGATATCTGACAGCAGAGTGATGACGTCATCACGCTGCTGCAGGGAACATCGGACGGCTCTAATATCCAGCCCTCTGTTCCCTGCTTTAGGGAGATAGAACCATTGTTTTATAGTTGTGTCTCATTTACAGTAATTCTGGTCATGGAAATCACAAGGATTAAAAGCGAGTAGAAATCCAAAAATAGGGGCTTCAGAGTAGAAAGCAAAAGTCCTTGGAAATGGAACACATGTTACAAAATAACTAAAGGCGGTTTTAAATCATATCTCTTTTATCTCTAAGCTAAAACTCTTTAAAACAGACCTATAGGCTCCTTGCCCTGCAGTTAAATATCCTGCGAAATGAAATAAAAACAGTTCCTAATAACCAGTAATTACCTGTGCTACATTGCTCCTACCCTCCAGTGACATCACGCCAAGGTGTTGACAGACTCTATTCTGCCTGGTGCAGAGACACTGGGGAAGGGACACATCAATTACATAACAACACTTCCCAAGCCTATGGAGATACCTTTTCAGCAATGAAACAATTATCTAGCACTATCTTGTAAACATTTATGTTGCTGCAGTTAATTAGCCCCCAAAGGACTACTAGAGAGGACTGGAGATGGCAATTTGCACATTGCTTGAGGTATGATTGAGCTAGCAAGTATATCGTTTTTAGGATTGTGGGGTGCTTTTGCACCACCGTGCCAGCTCAGAAGTAAAATTGACTACATTCATTTCCAGTATAGTTCTGAATTACTGTATTTTTCGGACCATAAGACACACTTTTCCACCCCCAAAATTGGTGCCTGCGTCTTATGGTCTGTATGCGCGACCCCCACGGCCACTTGGCTGCCGACGGTCGCACCTTGGCTTCCCGCCAGCTCTTCAGGCACAGAGATTAGCGGGGAAGCTGCAGTAGCTGTCAGATGTGAGATGCCGGCAACGTCCGGCTCTCCCATCTGTACTGTGTATTTGCCTATGCCAGCAGAGCTCAGAGCCCTGCCATAGGCAATGGAGAGAGATATATAGATTATCATCTATATCAGGGCTACTCAAATGTACATTTGAAAGGTCCACTTACCAAATTTCCATTCAGTCTGAGGTCCGGAGTTTGGAATTTTACCGTGCACTGCTGGCGGATTGGCAGTTTTCACGGCGCTGACCCGGTCCGCCAGACAGAAGCATGACGTAGTCGAGTACATTTATATAAATATTCTCCCTATCGTCTATACAGGACACAGTCTCAAACATATGGGTTTAATTACTAGACAAGGGGCACCTCACAAGCATATATTGAGGGGTCAGTGGAGGGTGAAAGGGGTAGGAGGACCTGAGGAGCCCTGGGATGGCAATTTTCTCTGCTCACAAAACTTCCTTTAGGAAATATTGATATCAATTCAAGCTTTTATTAACCTTCCTGTGCATGGGGACCACTACAACTAGCACTCCCTTTCCCCCCGGCCTGAGGACTCCAGAGAATGCCTATACACATAACTTTTTAGTGAGCTCTTCAGATGAGTACCAGGATATGGTGTTTGGTACTCACCCCATATGTAGGGTGGTCTCCCTCACTGTCCTCTGCGTCAGCCTCCTGAATTGTAGATTCTGCTGCAGATGAACCTCCCTGTTCCTAATTGAGCCTCCGATTAGCTGTCTTTATTCACAGGTCACCAGTTGGCTTTGGGTCAAATGTACCCCCAGTAATGTTTGAACCCCCAGAT
>CM070033.1:144311630-144322267 GCA_036250615.1 Ptychadena robeensis
ATGGTTGTACTATGAATGGTTTTTGTGCTATGCATGTTTATAAAATTAGTCTCACACAGGATAATTTAGCCTAGTTTCAAGCTCAGCTCAGCTACAGTGGGAGAGGGCGTGTCCTGCCTGCGTTTTGATTGGCTGGGAGGACGTATCTGCTACAACACAGATTCTAGCCTCTCTCCTTCCCTTCAAAGCATCGGCTTTCAGTAGGAAGGAGGAATGAGCTGCAGCCGCCGGTCCACATGTGACCCTATTTGGGTCCGGATCCGGACCGGGGTCCGCCTATTGAGTACCCCGGATCTATATCTCTCTCGCCTGTCCATGGCAGCTGCAATCACTCTGCAGCTCCCACGGACACAGTAACAGCTGATCGGCAGAGGGAGAGCAGAGAAGAGTAAAAGACTCCCCCCTGCCCCCCCCCCTTCCTGCAGATCAGCATAGAGAATGACGTTGTGCTGAGTGTACTACTGCTAGTGACACCTACTGGCTGAATTGAATATTGCATTTATTGAATTCATTGCATCAACCCAATTGATATGAAAACTTATCAAAATGGATTTCCTGCCCTAAAAACTGGGTGCGTCTTATGGTCTGGTGTGCCTTCTAGTCCGAAAAATACGGTAATGGCAAATTTGAAAATGTTGGAAAACAAATGGTACAAATTAGGTCTTTATCTGACTTCACAGTATAATATATAATATGTATTGTACAGCAATGGGGTCTGTAATATAAGCTACTAGTTTCCTCATCCTCCATGACTATGGCTTCATACTGTCTTTGGTGAATTCACATTGGTTGGTATTCATGTGATTCTTTCATTACAAAATTCAGCTGTTTAATTTAAATCACTCCCTTCCAATAGCGAGTTGCAGCAATCAATTAGTACAAATGTAGTAAAACAGATGTTCCTAATCCCTTAATACTTCTAATGAGGAACACTCTTCTCAACTCAGTTCCAAGAAGGCTCATACTCATGTTAGCAAATAAAGTAATTTTACTGAGAATTTACTGAGATCTCATTTGTACAGACACATGGTTTATTACAGCTGACAGCAAAGTCTTTTTCAGAAGAAGATTTTACTCTGCCAGTAAGTAAACAGAAGTACTGTACAGAAAATCGACAGTTTGTCTTGTGTGGGCTGATTTTTTCTGTTCTGTTGTGGAGGCTACAATGAGAGCAACCTTCCAACTGCTGTTACAGTGTCTACTCTTGCCATGGCTTTTCAGCACCCACCTATCCATAGTGGTATATCCATTGGGAAATAAATTCTACTATGCAATTTAAAGCAAGAGTAAAGGTGCCCATACACGGTTTGATTTTGTAATGGATTCAAGCACAATCGAGCAACGTACATGATTGAACCTGGAACAGACATGTCCATAAATTCCAGTCGATCTGACTGGGTGTCCCAGTCGACTGATCTGAGTGCTGTACAGCCCCCCACTCGCACACAGCCTGGGACTGGCTCCCGGCAGAGGAAAGGGGGTGGAGCCTTTCACAGCTGTGTAAACTAATCAGACAAGCCCCCCCCCTCCTCTGTCTGGCTTTCCCCGCAGCAGCCAGCCAGTGTTGGGAGCTACAACACTGGATCAGGGACCCCATTGAAAGGGAGTCACTTTCTATAACCATCAATAAGCTTCTTCCACCTACCAGCTGTCATTTTGGACCACTCTTCCTTTGCAAACTGCCCAAGGTGTCTCTTATTGGGGCTCCTTTTCCCAACAGTAATTTTAAAATCTCACCAGGTGTTCAATGGGATTTAGATCTGGACTCATTGGTGGCCACTTCAGAACTCTCCAGTGCTTTGTTGTCATCCATTTCTGCGTGCTTTGTGATGTATGTTTGGGGTCATTGTCCTGCTGGAAGACCCAGTCTTGGACACAAACCCAGATTTCTGACACTGGGCTCTACAGTCCAACCCAAATTTCATGACAAAGCACCCACTGCCAGAGGCAGCAACCCAAAACATCATTGAACCTCCACTATATTTCACTGTAGGTACGGGGTTCTTTTCTTTGAAGGCCTCATTCCGTTTTCAGCAAACAGAAGGATTTTGGCTTACTCAAGTACATTTTTACAAACTGTAGTTTAGCTTGTTTATGTTTCTGTGTCAGCAGTGCGGTTCTCCTGGGGCTCCTGCCATAGGGTTTCATTTTATTTAAATGTGGATGGATTGTTCGGGCTGACACTGATGCTCCCTGAGCCTGCAGGACAGCTTGAACTTCTTTGGAACTTGTTTGGGGCTGCATATCCACCATCCGCACTATCCTGTGTTGATGCCTTTCATCAATTTTTCTCTTCCGTCCACAGCCAGGGACATTAGCTACAGTGCCATGGGATAATGTTGCACACTGTGGACAAAGGCAAGTCCAGATCTCTGGAGATGGACTTGTAACCTTGAGATTGTTGATATTTTCCCACGTTTGGTTCTCTAGTCCTCAGACACCTCTCCTCTTTCTGTTGTCACACACAGACACACAATACAAAGACTAAAGCCCCCCATACACCTTTAGATCACTCCATACAATTCCCTTAAGATCTTTTAACAACTATGTAGTGCTGGGTCCTCCCTGACAGAATATATAGTCATTGGTAGGTTTAGAAAGGTCCTCATATTACATGGTTTTGGTAGAAGAAAAGTTGATTGTACAGAAATTGTATGGTAAGGATTGTAAGATTGCTTAAGTGAACTTCTCTCCTTTTTATCTGCTTTCAGGTGTGATTTTTAGATTGCTCACACCTGTTACTTACCCCAGGTGAGTTTAAAGGATCATCACATGCTTAAAACAAACTTATTTATCCACAATTTTGAAAGGGTACCAATACTTTTGTCCAGCCCATTTTTGGAGTTTTGTGTGACATTATGTCCAACTTGCTTTTTTTCCTCCCTTTTTTAGTTTTGTTCCAATACACACACAGGGAATAAACATGTGTATCGCAAAACATGTGTTACTGCAATACTTTTCTGTTAGAAATACTTAATTTTCATGAAAAAATTCTGGGGTGCCAACAATTTCAGCATTGAATGTATAGAGACATTAGTGTCTCTCTTCACTTTCAAACTTTTCAGTCATGCATGAATAGTTTCATCCCAAGACCCAATCAGTGGTAGCAGGGTTCTATTAGATAAGTATTTGCATGTAGCTGGCATTTTAGCATTGAGAGGTCTGTCCAGGGCCGCCGTCAGGGGGGGACAGGGGGGACTCCCGTCCCGGGCCCGGGTAGCTAGAGGGGCCCGACTGTCAGCACGTGGGGGCCCCGGCGTGCTGACTGATGGGTACAGCAGCCGCTGCTCACTGTACATCTGCCTCTGCACAGCCCGGACTGCCACTACTGTGTGCGATATGCACTGCCGGCAGTCCGGGCTGTGAAGAGGCAGAGGTACAGTCAGCACGCCGTGGCTAAGGTGGATTCCCCCCACCCCCCGCTCAACAAGTCCTTCCATGGGGCCCGGACATTTTTGCTGGCCCCATGATTTCTGACGGCTGCCCTGGGTCTGTCTATAAATAAGAGGTAATCGTCTCTGCTTCAGTTAACAATTTTATATATTGAGTAATAGAAGTCACTCTCTGGTAAGTGGTTATAGAACTTATGAGCAGAAGTTTAGTGTGACACGTAAAATACATTACAAAATTTGCAGAACCGTTTCAAAAATGATATATTGTTTGTCTTTTGCAGCCATTGTTAAACACAGATGGTGTGTCACAAGTTTCCGGAGGTTTTGGGGCTACTTAAGAAATTCTAAGGTGCCAAGCTGCCTATATAAACCAAACAGGAAAGATTAATTGCCATGCGTTACAAAACCATTCTTTCAGATCTTGTAGTAGGTAGAAAAAATAGCTGTACTCATAAT
The DNA here is from genome assembly GCA_036250615.1 of Ptychadena robeensis. Classification (NCBI taxonomy): domain Eukaryota; kingdom Metazoa; phylum Chordata; class Amphibia; order Anura; family Ptychadenidae; genus Ptychadena; species Ptychadena robeensis. The sequence continues at coordinate 144,315,479 of CM070033.1, forward strand.
CTGCTAACCAGATACCGTGGCTGAATTTGGAATTTGTGGACCAAACTAATTTTTTTTATTTTGGGCACATATTTAAAATGCTTTTCTTTAAGGGGGATCTTGATCTACAGATGGATGAATAGCAAAGCCTCACTCAGCAATATTAAAAACTGGTAAACTGGTAAAGAGAGTTAATGAAGAAAGCTGGAAAGGTGTCAGGCCTAGCCGCTTGGCACTCTTAAGCCCCCATACACACTGCGATCCGCGGGTGCCCCCCTGGAGGGGCCAATACAAGTGGGCAAAAATCTTGATCGGCCAGGGAGCAGACATGTCTGTTTTTCCCTGGCCGATTGCATTACTTTGAAGGGGAACCAGCATTCCCATCCAAGGTATTGGGAATCAATGTAATGTGTATATATATATATATATATATATATATATATATATATATATATATATAGCGTAAACAGGAAACCAGGAACATAGAAGCATCTGTCTGCACTGTACAATATTACAACATCTCTACTATGTTAAAAAAAACATGTTGCACAAAACTGAACTTCCTTTGCACCTGCTCACATCTAAGGAGTTGGCTTTTATTTAAAAAAAAATCATGTGATGCATCAGACAACTCATCTGTTTTTTCTTTACGATTCCTTTATTTTTTAAATTCTAAGATTATCCCCACAACCATGTTAGATAACACAAACTGTTGATGTATGAGTAAACCATAATTGACGAAATAGATGAAATATTGTTCACTTAGGGCCTGCTTGGGCAACACAATTTTTTTGCATTTACCTGACTATTTCTATAATTATGCAGGAGAATGGACCTTAGTGGACACCAATGCAACACATATAGTGAGAACATTTACCATCAGCGGACATATCAACAGCAGGCTGCCCCTTGCTTTGTGTACGCTTCACTTCAATCTGCAAAGGAAAGAAAGCTCAAGAAAATTGCGTAATGCAATGGACTGTCTTCACTTCCCAGATTTATAGCAATAGACTAGACTTGGTTGAATTTCTTTTAACTAATTGTAAAAGCCCCTGAACATGATAGGATCTCCAAATTGCAGAAGATGTTGTTTTTTTACTTATGTTTTTTCTTATGTTCAAAATCATGTCGAAATTCTTTTATTATTGCATAAACGACATGCGCTAGAGCAATACTTTCTTTTTTTGTACTGCTCCCACGACCCTTCTCTACATCCTCATGCCATGTTCAGGGGCTCTGCATTTAACTTCAAATTAAACTAATTAAAATTTGGTGACCATCTCTACAATGGCCCAATGATCAAACATTAGTGTTTTCAAAAAGGGCCACCATATTTAAGTCTATGAAGCCTGACTTGCTATCTTTCTTTGTATGCATTGTTCGATGTTTATTTACAATAAAAAAGCTATTTCAGCCAATTAAAATAAAAAAGCCTTACGTTTTTAGGATCTACTTTTCACCATATTTCCTTTCCTGTTTAAATTTTTTTTTATACATTTATAAGCAAATCTTTGCTTTGACATTTTGTAATAATATGAGAGCTTCTCTATAAGGTGGCTGTGGTGTCTGATTTGAATGGCAAGCAAAAATGATAACCACAAGGCCACTATATTTTATCTTCCTTGTCTAAAGATCTTGCTGATGTCTAAGAGGAAATATACAGCAGGCACAAGACTTAATAGAAAAAAAGCAAAAGATGTGATTGCATTTATAACCATAACAGATAATGTGTTGGGAATCTAAGTGACCAATATTTCATGCTAAAATGAAGAAGGTAGTATTCACTGACTGGTTATATACTACCTTGGAAATGTATATATATATATGTGGTAATAGGATCATTTCTAAAGAAAGATAGAGATCTGATACTGGACTTCATTCTTATGGAAAATGCTGGCGTCAACGCCTGAGAATTTATATTGTCTCCTGAAATGAGGAATGGAGGACTAAGGCTGGCCATACATGGGTCGTTCAATTGATAAACCCTCGAGTGACCCCTGTGTGGCTAGACTAACAGTAGAATAGACCTTCCATTATCATGAAATAGGGTACTTTGCCAAGATAAACCTTCATATCTATTTCAGCCAGTGCAGTATGTTTAGTCAAACAGTGCAAATACTCAGATTTTTCTATAAAATTGTGTTTATAATCTGTTAAGTTAACATTATGTGAGCGTCTGTTACTGAAAAAATGCTAAATCATTGGTCCATACCATACATCATCTCAAGATGTAAAGTTGTAGCCAGTGGAGTTGATTTTATAATAAGTTGTTGATCTTGTTGACTTGCAATGGTAACAAATTCACTTTGTAAGAATAACAAATTATGTAACAGATGGAAGTTAATAAACTAATGTGTGGAACAGGGATAGTTATTAGGTGCAATTTAGTTAATGGTATGGTATGTTTTCAATCAAAAAAATTACTGATGCCATATGACCCTCTAAACCAGTGGTTCTCAACCTTTTTAGATCTGCGACCCCAGAGGTGATATTATGAAATATCACTTCTTGTATTTGGAATACCAGAAGTTAGACTCCATGACCTCACTTACAGCACAATTAGGTAAGTGCAATGTCCAATCCCTTATATTTTCCCACCCTACTTATGTGTGGGTTGGAAAGTGATATGGGCATAACTTGTGGGCATGACTGCTGTTGCTTGTTGATGCTTTCAGTGAACACCCTTGGGAAATGGTGGTTCGACCCCCGAGAGGGTGCCAACCCACAGGTTGAGAACCACTGCTTTAACCATGGGTGTCAAGCTCCAGCCCAAGGGACCAAATCTAGCCCACAGTAAAATTACAGTATATTTGGCATTAAAGATTTTTTTATGGTATTTAAGAAATCAATGCCACATATGTGTCTTTATTTTGACTTCATGTGTGTTATAGCATTACATATCTTATGGGAAGGAAAAACTTTCACAATTATGTTTTCAATAAATATACAAAGTAAAAAGCTATATGAACATAGATAAAAAGGGGGACAAAGACATGTAACCCAAGTATTTAAACTAACAAACCCAATAAAGATTTATGACCCTGAATTGCTAGAACACAGCAATTTATGGCATCCAGAACAACATGTGCACCTGGTATATTATGCTGCAATTACTAATGATATATGGATAAGTGCATTTTAGAGGGTGAAAGAGAACAACAAAGCGCATGAATCCTTGCTATAAAAAAAGGAGGAACTGTTACATAAAGAACGAAGTACTACTAGCAAAACACAAAAGTAAAAGAGCATCCATAGGTTTGATATAGAGTTCCAATGCTATACAGTTGATTGATGGATATCATGTTCGTATTACAGTTACACCAGTACCCACTCTGAGCTAGATCACCAGAGGCCATTCCAGCTTACCAGGAAGCAGAACTAGTGCTAACTAAGCACTTTACATGTGTTTTCAGGTCTTTCCTTCTAAAAGTCCCCATGTGATCTGGTGTGCTCTTTTACAATCCAGGATGAAGCTGTCTTCTCAGCTCATATTGGGTAAATGAAAATACCACAATAATTAATAATAAAATAAATAATATAGGATACCTACAGCCAATATATAGTACACTGCCAACATCCCTCACGTTATAAATATTATCACAAAGGAGAAAGTTCCTGGCACACAACGGGACTTTAAGTGGCAGTTAAGGTTCAATAAGTGTAGTATCAAAACACAAATATAAAGCGTGCATATTTAGTGTTATGTTTATTTACATAAAAACAATAAAGAGTATATAGAAGAATAGCCAATACATTGCAGTATCACACATATGCCCTGTATATTGGTCTTGACGTGTTTCGTGGTTACCTACCACTTCATCAGGAGAGCAACAGGATTATTCTTAGTATGGTGCTACGTGAGTGGCCAGTTTGGAATCAGGCATAGGGGAAGAGGAGCCTGACGCCATTATCGGGAAAGGGGTGCCATAGCTTTACAGAGTCCTCGGATCACACGCGCTCATCATAACAAGTATATGTGGGTACATTAACTGCCAACTGGTCATTCAGCTTAGTCCCTGTAAAGTAAAGGATATAGATCTTGTGGCTAATCCATATTGTGTCATATACAGTGCCGGGGTTTTGGGCAGGCTATGGGGGGCTAGGCCTGCCCAGTCAGGTCTGTGTGCCCGCTCGATTGTGCCCCCTACCTGCACCCACCAGACCTGTGAGATGTAGGTGTACCCCCCTGATTGGCCACCAATGCCCGTCCGCTCCTGGCACGGACCCTGGTCATATATACAATTATTAGGTAGGGGTATATCAGAGTACCTCTCCACTCTCCTGATGGATCTCTTATAATACTAGGATAAGGTTATGTACAGAGCCCCGGGGTCCCGTTTATGCAGCCACATAATTAAATAAAGAGGCAATATACAAAGATATTATATACGGGTAATGTTCAGTAGACCAGCAAGCCTCTTTTGAAGATAAAATATTTGTGATTCAAGTGGACCAACAAAAGCAAAGCAATACATCATAACACTCAACTAATAAGAACCATGTGAACAATAACCTAGTATACTGTAAGTGCAGGCACAGCAATTTTTTAAAGCTCTTTAGCCACAGTGGATAATTAAATGTTCATGGCAGTTAATTAGTAGCATAAGCACATTTGCAGGGTGATGTACATTTTAAATCATACACTTAGAAAATGAAAAGGATCAATGTGTTTCCAAAGGAGAAGCTCAACCAAAAATAGGCAGTCACGTCAAGCAGGAGAGAACTGAGGATACGTTCCTTTATTAGAATAAGGAAGCGAGTAACGGATGGGCATGGCTGTAAAGTAAACCTTTTTTTTCCATTTACTTTGTACTGTTTATATTACAAAAGGGGTTCTCAAGTAAGTATTTTGGAAGAGGTGTTTTTAGGCATAAATCCCACATGTGCCTATACTGGAAAAACCTGGTGGAGAAACTGAGATGATAGAAGTTCATAGCGGAGTTGGACAGAGGCAGCAGTTACAGATAATGAAGCAAAGGAAGAGAAAGGGGACAGTGAGAGCAAATGGGGTTGGTGGATGGAGGGGTGAGGGGAATTGACTCTGGATTTTGCAAGGGGGAGGGAGAAGAGGTATCAATTTGAGATGTATGGAACACACAGAGGAAACAGTAGACTGGAAGGAGAAGAGAGGAAACAGGGAACAAAAGAATGATAGTTTGGGGGATCCAAAATGCAGGAGGAAATAATAATAGTGGATTCTGAAGGGGTGATGGCACAGAGGGACCTGGCTGGACTCTAGAAGACCTTAAGTTGTACATTTATATACAGCACCAAGGCTAGAGCAGCAAATTTGTTTTATTTTTTCACCGTGGATCAGTTGTAATGCTCACAATTGTAGAAGCTTTTATCAGTGGACAGGGGTCAGCTGGCATTCCTATGCAGAGCCATACATATCTTGATTATCTCTTGTTGCTTCTCCCCTCTGATGACACAGTGCCATGGCAGAGAAAACCCCAATAAAAACATAATCCAGCATTGCATACCTTAGGGGTAAGTAAAAGTTTAATAACCATTTTTTCCGGACCATAAGACGCAAAAAAAATTTAGGGGCAAAAAGTGCCTGTGTCTTATGGTCCGAATGTGCAACCCCCCGCAGCCACCGGTGGTCGCACCTTGGCTGCCCGCCAGCTCTCCCGGCACGGAGATTACGGTATATATATATTATAATATTTTCTTATTTTCAATATACATCTACTTTTACTGTACCTATGGAATGATTCATTGACCACAAGGAACTACTTTCTCAATATGTTTCCTAAATGAGGGACAAAGGGACTTTTAAGGCCAAGATATATAGAATCAAGTACCGTATTTGTTTTGTTAAAACATGACTTAAAAGTCCTCTTGTCCCCCATTTGGGGAACATTTTAAGGAAGTAGCTCCATTGTGGTTTGATATGTAAATTGGGATGTTGGTCAATAATCATGCCATAGGGAAGATTATTATTCTTTTTGTGTGTAAAAAGATGTTATATGGCATCCCGCTGCTTGGTCATAGCAACGCACTCCATGAACTTACCAGTGCATAATATTTTTCTTGGAAGTTAAAGCGGACCTACCACCAGAAGTACACCATTGCACGTATGGCACTTGAAGTACCAATTATAAAATAAAAAGCATTTAAAAAACTTACAATGGGTAATTTAAGAAGATCCCTCCTAGCATCCTCTCACTTCCTGGTAGGGCTGCGGCCACTGAGATCTCTGAGTGCAGTGTTTGCTGGGTAATTCTATGATCTCAGCTCTCCATTCAAAGTATATTGAGGAAAATTCCCATAGAAAACCACTGAACGCCCCCATTGGCCACGCGCGATACTGCACCCAGCGTTAACCCTCGGAAACCTGGCAAATAAATATGGAATCGCTTGAATGATTCCACTGGACAGCAAGTGGGTATATGATTTTAGGATCCAGGAGCCCTAAGCCCCCATCATACCAGCTCAAAGGTAAGTCAAACTTTAACTTTACATACGTCATTTTTACATATTGAGTTTACATCTGCTTAATTGCCAGAGGACATTTATATCACTTCAGTTATTGAGTAAAGGAAGAATTGACAATGTTTATGCACTATGGACCTCAGCATTCAGTGACCCCACTCTATGACTTCATGTAGTCTGACACTTGGAGGTTGAGTTATAATTGTTACTAAACACTTTTACTTTTTATTATTATCATTTATTTATATAGCGCCAGCATATTACACAGCGCAGTACTATACATTAGAGTGGAGATACAAACACACGATAACGCACAGGTACAGGTTATGACATAGGAGGAGTAGAGGACCCTGCCCGTTACAATCTAATAGT
>CM070033.1:144342057-144358576 GCA_036250615.1 Ptychadena robeensis
AATAAAATTATTCCTCAAAAATACCACTTGCCTAATAATTCTGCACTCCCTGTAATGAAATCTAAAATGGCATAGGATCTAGACCCTAGGTGCCCAACCTGCGGCCCGGGGGCCACATGCGGCCCTTTGGGTGTTCTTCAGTGGCCTCCCTCAGGCCACCACTTGCGGCCTCCAAAACCTAACTGTTATTTAAGAATGAAAAATATTGTCTTCTATCTATGCATGCTTTCATTCATTTTTATTTATAAAATGCTTATACAAGTCAGTATAGATTGAAAATGTTAAGTACGGCCCTTTAGTGATGCTGAGGCCCTCCACATCAGCTCAGTTGCCCACCACTGATCTAGACTGTGAGTTACATAAAAACAGAATTAAAAAATAGATAACCATACACAATAACAACATAATCACGGGCATCAAAGTAACCTCTCAAGAGGCCAGTACTGAGGAATGGGCCTGTATAGCATCCTTCAATAGTCGTCTACCGACGTGTTTCGCCCCTCATCCTTGGGCCTCATCAGGGGGAAAAAAGTCTCAGATTAGGTCAGTGAGAAAGTTAATGGTGACCCGAATATGGTAGTCTGCATTAGAACAAACAAGTCAAATGATCACTAGCAATACATACTTTATGTTGTGTGCTCCAATGACAAAATCATATACATAACAATACATGTATAAATATATGCAATGCATGATACTCCGTCAAAACCTGGCAATAGCCATGTGTACATCAGGCATAACCTTATTCAGATACTCCAATGGCAACCTAGTATATGTAAATATTGTCAACCTACATGTAGCATGGAGAGTCCACTCCAAGGGGTTAGCGGTGATGCCAGCAGAAGGGCGCCCCCCACGGACAGGGGCCGCTGTGGCCAGCCTGGTCCCATCCTATTTTCCTAGTCTCCCACTCCCAAGGGGAATGTATGCTGAGCATACCTGCCCCAGACATCGATTGGAAGGCCAGCATCAGGGAAAGGAACCTCTGTATGCAGCAGTCTGGAGGAAATCTGCAATTAAAGGGGACACATCCTAATAACAACTAGGTTGCCCACACATGTTAATGTAGGGAGGGAAGGCATAGGGAGAGAGGTCAGGCCGAGCCACTCTGAATAACCGCTCTCTAACCCCCAGCCCTGTAGTCAGGCTGGACAGTTATGTCCCTTATACGTGGGTCCCCTGCAGGACCACCTACATTGATGACAATTGTGTTTTTAAAATGATTCTCCGCCGTTTTGTCCTATTTACAGGGTCTTCGCTTTGAGGTGGTTCCATCATGGTTTAAAGAAACTCTTGATAAGTCTTTGTTTTCTGCACCACAAGAATATGCCGTTGAAACTGCTAAGCAGAAAGCACTGGAAGTGGCAAAGAGGATGCACATGGTAAGTTTAGGATTTCTGATGTGGTGATATTGTATTACTCTTGGGGAGCCTCGTACTTAGCAGCCACAGTGTGTGCATCTCCACATCATTGTTTGACACATGCAAATGCAACAGGAAAATCAGCCACATGCTCTTGGGACATATAGTTCCTGAGAAGAAGCCCTTGCATAGACAGGTCCAAGGGTCCATAACCTCCCTAGGGCACTGCTGAGGTCCAGATTTCTGTGCCAAAAGCGCACCATAGACATGAATGGAATTTTTTTTTGTAGGCCTGTAACTTCCCAAAATATGTCTGTACAAGAGTCTAGTAGACATCCTGAATATAATAATGTTTGAAACACAAATCAGTTATGAAATTTAATGTATCTTTAATTTTTTCATTTTTGTTTTACGTCACTTTCGGTACCTGAAACACACAGTTATCAGTTTCTCTATCCGGACGTGACGCTACTTTGATGAGACATGGGCTTCTCTCTGCGGTCTCTTGTCAAAGAATTCTTCCAATGGCCGGATCTTTCTGCTCCTGATCCTGCCAGCAGAAGAATAGTCACCTTCTTCCCGCCTGTGAACAGGGCGGGTCGAACACCCGAACTGTTCGCCGAGGGAATAAAAGCAAACATGTTATGTTTGCGTCCGAACTGTCCGTCTCGCGGACAGTTCGGCCATCACTAGTAATTAGTAGAGATGGTAGAATTTTTTTGATTTGCTGATTTGAGAGTTATTTGCAAAGCCCCTAAACATTGTTGGGGAAACACTACAAAAAAACAAAGCATTGTTCTAGCATGTGTAGTGTTTGCATAAATTTAATTAAAATGTAAGTGGAAAATTAAACTCAAACTTTTTTACATGACTAAAAATTTTATTTATAAATAAACTACAAGCGCTTTAGCAAAGCTTTCTTTTGTGCAATATTGTTCCATCCCTTCTCTGCATCTCCAGCAATTTGGGGGTTAATACCATGTTCAGAAAATCATGTATTTTAATATAAATTTAACATTTAAAATAAGACTAGGAAAATTAGCACTTCATCCACAAGATGGCAGTGTGATTTACCAGTCTCCATAGGAATACATTGTAGTACATTGAAGTCTGTACCGCATGCATTTCCCTATTGAACTTGGAGCTCCGCCCCCAGGTGATGTCACCAGCACTCCGGAGAAGAGTGCACAAAGAGGAGATCGGACACAGCATGGACAGCAGCTGCTGTCCAAGGGGATGTTCTTTTATTTTAAGATAGCTTTAGGATCCACTATACATGACATATGTTATTGTTAAATAATAAATATTTCGTTTATTACATATCTGGTTTGTATTTTTTTAGAAGCATCTTAAAACTCCTGATATTGTTATTGGAGCGGATACTATTGTGGTAAGTTAGCAATGAAACTAAATGTAACATTATTTTCTCATTGTTGAGGTCAATTAGGGGTCTGCTGAAGAATCAATATTGGTGAGAGATATATCTAGTCAGACCATTTTAAGTCAAGTGACGGAGGGTTTGAATGCTCTTATTGGCACATCAAGTACCGTACGATGGAGACCCAGTTTCCCCAGTCCCCCCGAGTCTCTCCCCTTCACACACACAGCAGTTTGTGCGGCTCAGCTGTCAGCCCGTCCATTACATTAGATGGAGACATTCAATTTAACCCTCTGGGCGGTTTGAGGTTTTCCCGCCGTTTTTTATGGCACGAAAACCTCATGTCACCGGCAATCGCGGCGGAGTACACTGTACTCCGCCGTGCTTGCCGGCTCTCCGCCCAGCTCTCTGCACGCCTCCGACGTCAGCGTGTGGAGAGTAGAGCAGCGCCCCCTCCATTAACACAGATGACGCCAAAGACACGGGGCCGGCGGTTTTGCCCAATCCCGGTACGGAACTGAGTTCGGGCAAACCGCTAGGGAGGTTAATGGATTTTGACCAAGGTTTTCCATGTTGCCCGATGTTGCTCTAATCTGTTTCTTTGACGAGCCGTGTATGGCCAACTTTACTTGAATCAACCCAGGACTATTTATCTGCACTCCTTATGTAGATATAGTCTTTTCTCTCTCTTGGTCATTTCTTAGATAGGCCCAGTCTCCAATGCATCAAAATTTTGTCACAATGTAGATGAGACCCATTGTAAATAATGGGCTTTTACATGCCTGTATATGATTATGACACGTCCATTTACTATAAGCTTTGACATAGCTGTTAGAGATGGTCGAATTTTTCGACTTGCTAACTTTGTGAGCTGATTGCAAAGCCCCTGAACATGGTATCATCACCAAAATTGCTGGAGGTGTAGAGAAGGGTTGTGGGAACATTTGAAAAAAAGAAGTGTTGCTTTAGCACATGTACTTTTTGCATAAATTAGGTTCAAAGTTAAAGTCGAAATTCCGATTTTCGAAATTTGTACTTGACTTTGAACTTAATTTGTGCAAAAACTATTTGTGTTAGAGACATACTTTCTTTTTTGGAGTATACCCCCAACCCTTCTCTACATCCCCAGCAAGTTTGGTGATGATACCATGTTCAGGGGCTTTGCAATTAACTCGAAATCGGCGAAATGGTCGAATTTTTGAAAAAAAAAATACGACCATCTCTAATAGCTGTCTCTACAGACATGTCAAATCTTGCAACGCAATGCACTGGTATCTATTCAACACGTTACAAGCTATGTCTGGAAAATGATGCACTACGTGCCTAAGGGGTGTGTCCATGGTGATGTCATAATACTGTGCCCTCCGAATCAATGTGCACATCAATTCCCATTCAATGCTTTGGATGGGGACCCTTGTAAAGCCGATAGACTGGGATTTAGGGACATGTCTATTCCCTGTTTGATTGACCTTTCTTTCAGTGGGATCGAAGAAAAGGTTTTTCTGTTCGATTCACAAACAAGCGAACTCGCACATGGCAAATGATCCGTGTATTTATATGGTCACAGATAGCAATACATAGCAGCACATGAATAGTAAGACAATCTTACAATCGTTTTATAATATACTTTCCCTATTCAAAAAAGTTTCTGACGCCACCGGACTTTAGTTATCATTGTATGTCACACCATTTAGATTTTTACCATTGGTACAATTAACAAGGATTATGCAATTGTTGGCTATAGTTTTGTGCCATTTTAAAAAAAAAATGTTTTTAAGCTGCTTTATCTTAATATTTGATATCACTACTAAATGACCTCATTTTTGTTGACTGCATCACAGTTTAGCTTTTTTTGGTGCAGGGATTTTGCAGAATAATAGTGTTTATTTAGTGCTCATTTACGGTGGCCATACACGCATAGATATGAGCTAGATCGATGGCTGCTTCAGTTGCATTTGGATTTATTCTTTTAAAGTTTGCCCTGTAAGTTAAGCCTGCCTAAATAATCCTTCCAATCCACAATTTAATAAATGTACTGAGAAAATAGCTATAGATAAGAGGAGGCAGTGGTTGCACTGTGGTGGTGAGCACTGTAAAACTTTTACACACCTATTTCCTCATGTACATGGGTATGGAAGGTGAAAAATCAGTGGTGTAGGAACCACCATAGGAGCCATAGCTGCCGCTATGGGACCCATCACCACAAGGGGACCCACCACCCCTGGATGCCTGTTCCTTTTTTTTTTTTTCTTTTTTTTTACCTGACGATTAATTCTTAGTTCTGGCAGATAGGGAACAGAGAGAGTATGAGGACCAGGAGGGGTTCATGAAAGGTCCAGGTGGAAGGTGGGGATTGCAGCATCGCTGTCATGTTTTCCCTTATCTTATAAAACTTACAGGAAGTGATGTAGCGGAATGTCACTTCTGGTATTTGAAACGCAGGGGTGGAGTGTCACTTTCACATTCCAATTGTTTAAAGCTTTGCCTCTACAAGCCTAACAAGTTTTTAATATTTTATGTGGAGCTTAACTAGGATATCCTTGGGAGGGGTGTAGCAGCTGCTGTTTCCAGGACAGTATAAACAGAACAATCCTCAGTGTTTATAAAACTTTTATAATCGCCACCATGGGTCCCCAACGCAAACCAGGTAAACAAGCCTGGTTTGTCTTTTGCTCAGTTTACTTCCTAATCATGTTGTGTCCCATCACAAATACATGGGAATATTAAATATAATGCACACATTTCAGTCTGTATGTGATGTTCAGTTGATGCACAAATGTATGAACCAACCCTGACATGAATGCTTTGTAAATGTATTTTTTGTTCATTCTAATGACATGCTGCTTTTTCTACAGACACTAGAAGATGCGATCCTTGAAAAGCCTCTTGACAAACAAGACGCGTATAATATGTTATCAAGGTTGGCAACTCTTCTAGTAAATGTGATTTCTCATTCAGAATATATTGTACATTTTTGACTGTCGGGTCGATGACATAGATGTAAATGTTTCAACTGAAAATGGTTTCTTAACCTCCCTAGCGGTTTGCCCGAACTCACGCACCGAGATCGGGCAAAACCGCCGTCTCCCTGTGTGCCGGCGGCTCTATAGAAGAGCCGCCGACACACGGAGCCCTTCCGGCCCCGTGTCTTCGGCGTCATCTGTGACGCCGAAGGGGGCGGGGGGGGCGGCGCCATAGACCTCCATGTTAATGGAGGGGGCGCCGCTCTCCTCTCCACACGCCGCCGGCGTCTATTTGACGTCGGCGGCGTGCAGAGAGCTGGGTGGAGAGCCGGCAAGCACGGCGGAGTACAGTGTACTCCGCCGCGATTGCCGGTGACATGAGGTTTTCGTGTCATGAAAAATGGCGCGAAAACCTCAAACCGCTAGGGTGGTTAAAAATCTTTTGTTCGTCTTGAATGATGTTGTTAAAAAGAACAGTGACAGCAATTGTTTTCAATCTCTTTTAGGTTGAGTGGCAAAGAACACAGTGTCTTCACAGGTGTAGCCATTGTGCACTGCAGAAGTCAAGAAGGTGATTAACTTTTGTTTCTCTTTCTGATGTTAGAGCGACCAAATTAGAAATATCCTTCTCTGCCCTTCCATTCATAAATCATGAAGAGCATGTGTTTTAAACTCCCACCGTCTCAAGTTCATACCTCTACCACCAGGGAGGATACCTAACTAGACACTCAACTAATCCTTGGGAAATCTCCCAGTGCGACACCTGGCACCTCTACCTTGTCTTGGATTCTACCATCTCCTCCTTCCCTGGACCTGGACTCTAACTTTTAACCAAACACCTTTTAAACTATTCCTACAACCATTCCAGCGGAGGCTTTTTTTCTTTATGGGGTGGCATCATCTGGAAGCTCCTCGTTATTGACTTCCTCCCAGTGGGCCAGATTGAAGGTCGTTTTTACAAACGACCCTTTGGGATCAGCAAGCACTTATGTGGACCCCCTGATGAAGGGTTGAAACATATGTCGGGCCCATCTATACCATCTGCCTTTAGGATCCTGTCAGCATTTCACCCATATCCCCACTGGAGGAAGGACAGTTCAGCTTATACGACGTTTTACTAATGGACATTAAACTTGATGTTTTTAAACTATTAAGCTATTTGTTCTAATTGATCTATTTTCATTGATTGTTTTATACCTGCACCTGTATGCAACTATTATAATTTGATACGCAATTCTGGATATTCCCAATGGTTTGGGATATTTACAGAGCTGGCCCTAAAGCTGGCCATACACCTTCAGATTTCTCTGTCAGATTTCCTTCAGATCAGATTTTGTTTTACCAAAATCATGTAATATGAGGACCTTTCTACACCTTCCAATCACTATGTATTCTATCAGGGAGGATACTATACTACATGATTGTTGGTAGATCTGATCTGATCTGAAGGAAATCTGACAGAGAAATCTGAAGGTGTATGGCCAGCTTAAAAGTCCCCTGGATCCCATTTGTACATGGGAAAAAATTCCTTCTCTTCTCGGGGGACATACAGGAAGTGACGTCAGTGACTTCACTTCCGGTATACTGATCGTGGTTCTTCCGGTACTGGGCTTAATTCTCAGCTGATCAAGCAGGAAATTCAAGAATCCAGAAAACATCTAAGATTTCTTGAAATCGGGATTTGGCCACGTAAAAAACATTACTTTCCCGACCAAAATGGGAAGGTTGACAGGTCTGCTCAAGTTATGTGAGCTAAAGAGGTATGGGAGGGTAAACTGATTTTTCTGTTCTGTGGGAACACATTTTCCCAAAGCTACTGCAGATTCTTCTTCTCTTATATACAATCAGATAGGAAACAATGGCAGTTTTTTTTTTGAGAAAAAAAAGCCTTAAATGGTTACTAAACACTCCGCAAAAAAATATTCATGCAGAGAATAACATCCAAAATAAAAAATCTCTGAAAATCTTCAGTAAAATTGCATCTGGTCTGCAGGTTCAGAGTTTTCTGTTTACCTATGGCAGTGATTCCCAATCTACCCCTCTTCTGGATAGAAACTTTATTGTGCACCCCCATTGAAACTACAGAGGTTTGAATGGGACGGTATTCACTTCCACATTGTCTGTGTTTACAATGCCTGGCCCCAGATTGTGATCTTGCAGATTTACAGCGCCACCATCAATGCTGCACCACGTCCATTGAAAATCAATCAACATGTCTGAATCAATTCCAATGAATAGGATGCTGTAACGCATCGCGCTGGCTCAGGGGGTTAGCACCCTGGCCATACAGTGCTAGTGTCCTATGTTTGAATGTCGGTCTGGAAGGAGTTTGCATGTTCTCCCCAGGTCTGTGTGGGTTTCCTCAGAGTACTCCAGTTTCCTCCAGCACTCCAAAGGCATGCTCCCCCAAAAAATATTCTCCTGTGTTTGTTGCACGTGACTTGAATTGTGACATATGATTGTTAGTTACATAGACATGACTTTGGTAGAGGACATGAGATTGTGAGCTTCCCTGAGAGATCGTTAGTGATATGACTAGCTGTAAAGCGCTCTTTAATATGTTATATAAATATGAGATAATAATAAAAGGTGGGGTGTCATTGGACATGAATCTCACACACCAATCATTCAGAAATATGAATTATTCACATACTCACACATTAGATGCACTGTACTTATGTTCTGAAGCTCCTGACTTCTGATTAGCTGGCATTGGTAGGTGACGGTGGCTTACTTTAATTCTCACCCCCCCCCGGAACATGTCCACACACCCCCTTAAATTGGGAACCTCTAGCCTATGGTAACACCAAACCATCCTCCCTTCTCTTATTGGCATAACAAACCATAAAAGTAAATTTTTATAACTGCAGTTATAAAATATGTCAGGCAATGTCATAAACTAAAAGCATAATACTGGCACTACCCTCTCTTGTTTTAAAAGACCAAAAAAGATTCAAGAGAAAAAAAATATTATCAAGTGATTTATATATAAAATCTGAAATCCTAAAAGCACTTCTATGATTTTGTGCCTAATGGCACGCTATCCTTAAAGTGGACCTACCACCATAAATCTATGTTTTTATGAATTGCACTAGAAGTGCCAGTAATAGGGAGGAATGCAGAAAAAAACTCAAAAGAGTACCTGTAATGACCATTTTAAGAAGATAACCCTCACTTCCTGGTTCGCTGAAGGCAACACATGAAACTGGGGGTGCAATATCGCTTGTTGCCACTGGGGGCGTTCAGTGATTTTCTATGGGAATTTTCCAAGAAGATCACTGAGAATTTAAAGCTTCCTGTGACTTGCTGCCTATTTCTGCCTAAAATGAACAAGAAAGTGAGAAGAGCTGTGGGATTATCTTATTAAATTGGTCAATGCAGGTAGGTTTTTTTTTTTTTCACTGCACTGCATTTTTTTCTCCCTATTTTCGGCACTTCTAGTGCCATTCATGAAAACATGTACTGAAACATATACATGTACAGTACTAAGAGGAGTTTCTGTATTGAAGTGGTTCACTTATCCACATTTCTTTATTTCAGATAACCAGTTAGAAACCGATGTTATA
Organism: Ptychadena robeensis; assembly: GCA_036250615.1. Classification (NCBI taxonomy): domain Eukaryota; kingdom Metazoa; phylum Chordata; class Amphibia; order Anura; family Ptychadenidae; genus Ptychadena; species Ptychadena robeensis. The sequence continues at coordinate 144,351,326 of CM070033.1, forward strand.
GATTTTTACGAAGAAACCAAAGTCAAATTTGCTGACCTATCAGAAGATCTTCTGTGGGAGTACATTGACAGTGGAGAGCCAATGTAAGTTATTGTTTTTCAACCTACATCTGCTATATGATTTTTATGTTTAAAGTAAATTGTATTTAAAGCATAACTTTAATTCTGAATATTGTAGTTAAAGGTTAGGTCTTTTTATTTGCAATCTAGTCTCCCTGGCAATTACCCAAACTAAACCCCCCCCCCCCCCCCCCCCCCCCCCCCCCCCCCATACACGGATCGTTCAGGAATCAAACGCGGAAACACTTGTTTGATTGACCCTGCTTAAAGAAATGTTGATCGAACAGGATACTAACATGTTGGTAAATTCCTGTTCGATCACCAAACGGTAATCCATTGCGCAAAGTGATGCGCATCAATGAACAATAATTCGGTGATCCCTGGTGTCACCATGTGGCAATCAATCATAGGTCAATCACACGGTTATCAGCTTTATCCTCTGGGTTACTTACCTGTAGAGATGGTCACATTTTTTCGCATAGCTAAATTGATTGATTGCAAAGCCCCTGAACATGCTATCATCATCCAAATTGCTGGAGATGTAGTGAATGGTTGTGGGAACATTAGGGGAAAAACAGTATTGCTCTGATATATGTAATATTTGCAAAAATAAGGTTCAAAGTCAAAATTTCGCACATTTGTGTTCAAGCAATACATTTTTTTTGTAGCAGACTCAAATTTGAACTAGTTCTCTCTACTTACCTGTCCCTTGTGATCCCGCAGATTTATTCTGTGGGGGGGGGACACCATTGGAGTACATGTTATTCAGACAATGTCATCCCCACATTAATGACACCGGGGATGTGTGAAAAAGAATTCCTTACGTTTGATAGAGTATAGAAATTTATCTGTTTATGCTTTACAACTGGATACAACTCAATCGAAAAAAGTTAAACAGGTCCTGCACTGGCAGAACTAAAGCATATATACACATTTTTTACCTTCCCCCTCCTCCTTGCTCCTGCACCGCCATACTTACAGGGTCCTGTCCTCCAGGCTCCAAGATGGCAGACTGTGACGCTCCACCATGCCAGATCTACAGCTGCCAATGCTCTACTTCTGGTGCCAAAAATGAAATGTAGAAAGTGAGGTGATGGGTCCACTATAAAAAAACACCCAGTCACATCTTTTAGAAAAATGTAGAATAAAGGAATTTGATTAGACCCCTGGTGCCCAACCTGTGGCCCGGGGGCCACATGTGGCTCTTTGGGTGTTCTTAAATGGCCCCCCTTGGTCCTCCACTTGTGGCTGCCGAAACCTTACTTGATGCATAGGGCATAGGAACTCATCTGTCCACTGATCTCCTGTTTACACATCCTCACACAGGATCTTCTTAGAGCACCCGAACAAGTCCTTTGCCTCTTCTCCTCTTCCTGCTCTCAGAAGATCCCGGGCAAAGACATGTTGACAGGGATTGGCAGACAGATGAGTGCCTATGCTACCAATATCCCACAAATGAATAAGGCATGATTGTATAATATATATTGCGGCACATAACCTCAGAATAGGGGCACATAACCTTTGAATCAAAGGCTTTGATGGTATAAATTGAAAATATTATTTGCAGTCCTTTGGTGATACCAAAGACCAGAATATTTTACCTGTGTACGTCCAGCTTTTTCAGATTGTCAAGGGAGGTGCTGCTCCAAGCTCTGCCCACCAGACAGAGTTTGACACATTTCTTTGCCTTCCTGTAAATTGGTCTTCCCACAAAAGACTCAGTGGTATCATCAGTACATGTCTATGATGCAGGAAGCTGGCACTGGCATATATGATGATGGCATATATTCCATAGCTTCATTAAAACAGACAGTGGCCACAGTATAATGTAGGACTAATTGTGATATCTACTTTATAATTAAGGCTTTTGTGTAGGGAAATGTTTTGTGAAGTTTCTGTGGGTTTGATGATGCTCTGTAAAGTGAAGCATAATTTCTTTGTACTATAAAAAAGCAGTATTTTGTCACTATTTGTTACTTTGTTTGTTCTTGTCTATTACAGGGATAAAGCAGGAGGGTATGGGATTCAGTCTCTTGGAGGAATGTTAGTAGAAAGTGTTCATGGAGACTTTCTAAATGTAGTTGGCTTTCCCTTGAATCACTTTTGCAAGAAGCTTGCAGAGATCTACTATCCGCCTTCCAAACAATCCATACATCGAGTAAAGCATGATTCCATCCCATATGTAGAGAGCTTTGAGAACCTGAGCGATGTGGAGAAAGATTGCTCTTCTCCTAATAAGACCACCGACAAGAAGAAACCGAGGAGAGACTGTGACAGTAACCCGTCTAGTTCTGGTCTCTCCTCACAGCATACAGCAATTGTTCAAAATGGAGTAGACCAGCAGCCTAAAAGCAATGATAAGTTCCCCTCAAAACTTTTTGAACTTCTTGATGGCTTTAAAGCATCAAAGGTATGTGGTTTACATGATATATTTATGTTCTGTGTATAAGTCTGGGTTGTCATTTTGTTCAGCAAGTCCTTGTCCTGGCATTGTGGCCAAGAAAAGCGCTGGCACTATCAAAGAAGATGTATACTCAAAATCTAAAAATGTATATGTAAAATTAAAATAAAAAGTTTCACTTTCAGCTGGTATGATGATGTCTTAGCGCCCAACAATACTAAAATAATATACTTACCTGCTGTTCCTTGGAATCATATGAGAGATTCCATCTTTATTTGGCAGGCTTCCGGGGGTAACTCAGGTTGCAATATCGTGAGTGGTCACTGGGGGCTTTTATATTGGTTTATGGGAAATTTGTCTGTGTACATTTCAATGCAGAGTGGAGATTTGGGCCTTACCTGGCTGTCACTGTGGTCAGATATGTTTGTGTGTTAAAAGAAAAGGACCTTCTTAAATTACTTATTACAAGTACGTTTTTTTTAATGTCATCTATTATCAGCACTTCTAGTGCCATTTGTGCAAACATGAACTTCTGGCGGTATGTCCCCTTAAATTGCACACCCACAACATACTGAATGCACAAGTTTGGAGCTATATTAAGCTGAGGGACTTCCTCTGCATACTCGGGGGCATTTGATTTGTTGTAGAAATACCTAAAGCTGGGCATAGACAATTCCTGCCCGACCCAACCACCGATCGGATGCGGGAACGTGCACGGCATCTGATCGGTGGTCGTGTCGGGCAGGAATCGGCCCGTCTGTGCCCAGCTTTAGGTATTTCGAATCAAATGCCCCCCAGTGAGCATCAGGATCGGGTCGGTAAGGAATGGGGTGTGCCAACTTGCGATCCGACATGACGGATATTTTTTATCCGATCCCATTAGTTCGGATGCGGACAGCTGTCCCCAGCCGAAGTAATGGGCGGCACACAAAGGATGCCAGCTGATTCTTGGCACTAGCAGCCGTGCGTGATGACTTCATCACGCCTGCTAGATCGGGTCAGGAGTCGACGGGAAATCGTCCCGTCTATGCCCAGCTTAATAAAGCTGATATTTGGAGACTGTGGCTACCAAATTTTAGGCCTTTTCAGTTGCTTGAAAACTTAAGATGGGCATACATTGTCCGATTTTTCTGTTCTATCCACTTACTTATTAAGTTGATTGCTTAGAATTTTGATCATTTTACCAAGTAATAAATTACTTTGCACATGCTCCATAGTACCACCCGCTACTAATCCATCTACATACCTAGAAAAAAACATCATATACTTGATCGATCAGCTGATATTGGCAAACATATCCAATCACTGCTCAGTCGATTTTATGTATGATAATCACATTTGGTCGATCAAAAATAAAAAAAGGAATCGCTTTAAAAAAAATTGGCTTAATACATTTAGTTTTTAAGTCGATCAAATGGGAAGATCAAATCGTCTTAAAAACTGCTTTTAGAGGTTTAATCTTGTCTCGAGTGAAAAAATAATACTAAGTGTTTTTTTTATTTATGAAGATACAGTTTAATGCAGTTTTCTTTTGGTCGTACTGAATTTATATGGTTGCCCCTGTGGATAGTCACCTGCACACTATGTGCAGGCACTTGGGAGGGGTTCATAAACTCCACCCATATTAATAAGCCTTATGTCATGTTCTCCGGGTGGCTGCAGTTTTTCAATGGCGGAAAGCAATGCCTGTGCAAAATGATCCCAATTATAGCATTAGTTGTCAGTTTCAATGAAACATATAATCAAAGTGATATTTTTCCTTACATAGATGTGTATGAGCTATATTTATTTGTATTGTAAATGCATATGCTCAAGCTTTGCACCACCTTGAAGAAGACAGAGAGGTGCATTTAATTACCAGTATTTTAAACATACTTTTAACTTTAAATTTAAGGCATGTTTCCACTTGCTCACCCTAAATCTCCTCCTCCCCCAAGCAATTGTAGTTAACTTCAACACTTGGTTGCCATAGATAGCAATAGTGTTTGGATTTAGTAACCAATTCTGTTTTTTGAGTAAAATCAAGTGAAATGGAGATGGCCACAGGAAATATTGCTGGAAGTTGTTACAACTGGCCCATCCTCCAGCCAGAATATTAAGCAGCCATTTGACAGGCAGCAGCTTTAAATGCACAATGTGCTATGAGATTAGTGTTAGGGGACTCATACACGAGTCGATTACCAGCTTGATCGTTTGTTGAATGTTGTTCTTATCATCTTTTAGAATATGGGGCTCCAAGCTTTGTTCAGTGCAGGTAGTGTGGCTATAGCTGTGAAACTTAAGCTACATCATCTCTGCTGAACGGAAAAATCTGCAACTTTTTATTCAATATGCTGAACCTTAAACAGAATTTTCTTCAAAAAGTAATTGACAATGCTGATCAAAAATATCAGTGGCCCCTTTATAATATAAAATAATATATAGTTATAAAAACTCCTTACCCCTTAAACTCCTCCTAAACTAGGTGACCTGATCTCTGATGCCATTGGTTTAAAATAGAGTTTTGTGAATGTTGAAGGCAAAGCCTTTGAGGTGGATACAGGGAACATAAACAACTAGATCAACATTGGTTGCCATCCAGACATGCACAGTACGCTTTCTGCTGCCTCGTTGGAGCCTCATATGTAGCCACCACTGTGTGTGCGTCCCCAAAAACACTGTTTTGTATATGCATATCCAGCAAGTAACTCCTACAAGTGTTCAGGTGCTGTTGGTAGCCATTGTATAGACAGGTGTGCACCCTCCCTATACAGGTAGTTTGGGGCAGCACTGGCACAGAAAGACAAATGAATAATTGTAATGATAACCTAATTAATGCACAAACTACACATGTTCTAGAGCAAAACTTTTTTTCCCGATGTTCCCACAGCCCTTCTCTACATCTTCAGCTATTTTGGTGATGTTACTTTTTTCAGTGGCTTTCCAATCCGCTGACAAAGCCAGCTAGGCGAAAAATATGACCATCTCTACACAGAAATCATTAAGCACACCCATAAGCTAGATTTACACGGTTGCTGCTCCAGACTGACAGCAGCCTGGCAAACAACTGGTCGCTCCTGTAGCAGACTGGGAAATTACCTGTCCTGAGCGCCTGCACAAGGTTGTTTTTTTATTAACGCCCCTATGACAGGTCTCTTGGGCAAAAGCCCGAAAATTCATTGCTCATCTATCGGGCAGTTAAAAAACGATCTTGTAAACAAGCCCTAAATGTGTGCGATATATATATTGTGACAGACCGGTGGTCTGTTATGGTGTACAAGGTCCATGTGCGGCAGTGAAGGGGTCTGCTAGTGTGTCCTGGGAGGAGTCCCGGATAGTGTTGGGAAGCGACAATAGGTTGCTGTCCAGTTTTGTTATGTTTTTGGTTACAGGGATCTGGAGTGGGGATGGAAGGAACTGGGTGGGCCTTCCCACTCCACCAAGATACACCTGCTGGACCTAATGAGGTTGCTGGGTGTGTCTCCACAAAAGGAGCTGAAACCACCCAGTCAGGGCTCTTGTTAAGGTGGGGAGACACTGTGCTGCCTGAGCAGCGGATACTGGAGGGCACACAGGGAGTGTGGGGCCCAGGCCTGTGAATCAGGCCATTTAGATGGACTTTCCTGAGGAAAGGAAATAATTTGTGTTAATGCCTGCAAGCCAGTAGGTTTGGCATTTTCCTGTGAGGACATTATTTGCATCCCTGCTATTAACCCCTGCAAGGGTATTTATTTGGACCTGTTGCTAATAAACGCGGGCCGGAGCCCTTAAGAGAAGCAGCGTGTGTGGACTGACCTCATTGCGAGTGTGTGTATATATATATATATATATATATATATATATACATTTTTACTTGCATATACTCTAAAACATTATTTTATTACCCGTTTTTTGTAGATTTTTTAAAATTTTGCAAATATATTTTTACATTGACGGTATTTTTCATTTGCTTCACATATAATGTGTATACAGCAGACTAGTCCTTGTCTGTGTACACAATGTAGATAAATGTCTAGCTCTGTGATTTCCTCTGTTTGTCTTTCTGTTTACAGACATTGTTTGCAGCATCTAAACTGAAGGTCTTTGATAAGTTGAAAGATAAAGGTGCGCTGAAGGCCATGGATATTGCGGATAAGATTAATGCTTCTGTACATGGAACTGAAAGGCTTCTTGATGCTTGTGTCGCCCTTGGCCTGCTAGAGAAAACTCATCAAGGTGAATCTTAGTGGTAATTTATTTCTGTGTAATGTTTTAGTCTTGAAAACTTTAAAATGAGAGCAAAGTTTCAGAATGTGGTAGTGGTAGAATGAGGCCGTTTCTAGGTTTTAGGAGAGTAACAAATATTAGGGGGAAGCCTTCTATTTGGGAAAATGGGGACAGAAGGAAAATATTCGGTATAAACAAAGGAGACCATGTAGCTTTTGTAGAAAAAAATATCCAATAGCTCTTTAGTTGCACCCCCAAATCCTTACCTTTTAATCAGGAGGCAGATTGCTCTTTTGAAAACCATTGTCCATATTGATGCTTCCTACATCAATACACGGATAGATAAATACATGGTCGCTCACAATGTAGATCAATCTGTGCAATTATATTGATTATGGGTCTAAAGCCCACCATACACGTCTAGATTTTCTGATCAATCAATTTAAAAGATCAATTTTTTTGGTTCAGGGAAATTGGTGATTGATTGTATGTTTGGCAACTGTAGTAACAGATATTTGATCAACTTTTCTGGGATCGACTGAAAGTGTAAAGGCTGCCATACACCCACAGACGGGTGCCGACAGACGAGCTCCGATGAGCTCTGGA
>CM070033.1:144358676-144372115 GCA_036250615.1 Ptychadena robeensis
CCACTCATAACCTCTTCACATGCACGGCTCCAAGACTTCTCTAGGGCCGCTCCTACTCTCCGGAACTCCCTCCCTTGCCCCATCAGACTTGCTCCTAGCTTTGCCACCTTCAAAAAAGCTCTAAAAACCCACCTCTTCAGCCTCTCCTACCCATCTTCTCATTCCTAACATCACCGCCATGCCAGTCCCATCCCCCCCACCTATTGTATACCTTGTCCCCCAACCTATTAGATTGTAAGCCCGTCCGGGCAGGGTCTTCTACTCCTCCTGTGTCATTACCTGTACCTGTAGGTTATACTGTGTTGTATCTCCACTCTAGTGTATTGTACAGTGCTGCGTAATATGCTGGCGCTATAGAAATAAATGTTAATAATAATACAACCAATTAAAATTTTCCAGCATGTCCAATCAATTTTCAATAAATTTTTTCCCCAATTTTAATTGTTTAAGGTTGATCTAACCATGTGGGCTGCCATAGATTTTCAATCAATCAACCAAAAAATTTATTGAATTTAATTGATTGGATGAAAAATCTAGACGTGTATGGGGGCCTTAACATCGCTCGCATTTTTCATGAATAAAAAATATATTGAGCACAAAAAAACTATATATAAATTTAACAGTTGAAAATTTTCTGACCAAAAAAATGTTGTTTCTTCTTTAACTATTTTTTTTGCTCAATATAATTTTTATTCATGAAAAATACTGGCAGGCTTAAACTGACACTTGTCGCTTCTGCGGCTTAAACCCCCTTGTATTTTTCAATAATAAAAACCTTTATTGACCAAAACGTAAAAACAAATTTGTGATATTTTGTTACAACCTTATAAAGCAGTGTATTAGCCGAGTCGGGGGGTCAGAGTTAGGGTACACTCACCTGTCCCGGGTGGCAGGTGGCTGAATTTCAGGCAGCGCAGAGCTTCCTCTTCAGCCTCTGTGAGCTCCGTGTTTCTGACAACAGCTGATCTAATGTAAAAAAACGGCTCCACACTGCCATCTGATGGATGGTTACTGGTATTGGTGCCTGTGTATTAATTGTTACTGGAGAAGGAATTTACATAGGCATTCAAATAGAACACTTCACAACCTATGATTCGAAAATGAAAATAATTTTCCACTTCATGTGCTGGTTCCAATAATAAAAGCTTTTTAACCCTCTGAGCGTTTGCCACGTGGCACGGTTTTTTCATAACCGTGCCACGGGCAATCGCGGCGGAGCACAATATGCTATATAAATAAAAGCTTATAATAATAAAAATAATAATACAATATTTTCGTACACATGTGTTTAAATCAGGGGTCCTCAAACTAACCGGATCAGGCCCTCCATGGTGTTCTGATCGGCCCACAGGTGGCCAGCATTTCTTCCGCAGCTTCTCTTAGACTGGAAGCTGCGCCTGTAAGGCACATTGGTGGAGGGGGGTGTGTCAGGTAGGAGGAAGCTGAACACTTCTAGTAATCCAGCCCCCAACAATCTCAGGGACCGTGAACTGGCCCCTTGCTTATAAAGTTTGAGGACCCCTGGTTTAAATAGTGTGGGGATATTGATACCTGTGTTGTGGTCTCCTTGGTGTCATCACTGCAGCTGATATCATGTGATCAGTGTTAATGTCCTTTACGATTCTCCTTTATAACTCTTTATATTTGTTTTTTTTCCCTTCCACATAGCATACAGTAATACGGAGTTAGCCAATAACTACTTGGTATCCGACGCTGAATTCAGTATTCATAGTTACATTAATTACTGTAACGATCATCTGTGGCCCTATTTTACCCATCTGGAATCTGCAGTAGTAAAAGGAGCGAATCCTCTCCATAAAGCCTGCCGACGGACAGCGGAAGAAGTGCACGTAAGGATATACCATATCTGTCTCTGTCCTACACTCTGCATGCTTCCTCAGTGTGGCAGCTTTTCATCTTGTAGCTTTATATTTTGTCTGTAATCTTTTTAATTGACTTGTAGGTAACTAACTGGCATTTTAAAAACGGCTGCCTTAAGGTTTATGATGAAGCTTTTATTGTGTATGTAATTTCATTTTCACTTCAGAGGATTAGTGCATGACAGCATTGTTTGCACCAGTAGAGAGCAGCAGAGGATTCATATTCGTTGCACAGATGTAGAAAAGAATTAAAGCGGAGTGTCTCTTTTATATTATTATATTATTATTTTAATAACATTTATATATCATATTAATATTATAAGCTCATTCTCTCTCAGCGGTAGCTGTATGTTCTAGCACAGAAGTGGCCCAGGGGCCAAAACCGGCCCTTTATTCTTTAATGTGTCCCTTTGTCACCTTGTTGTCCAGACGCTCTGGCTCCCCTCATTCCCTGCAATAAGTGAAGATAACACCTAGAGGATAGTTGTTTGAATTGTTTCCTAGAGGCCATCAAATGTTTAAGCTTCTCTATCAAAATCTTATATTTATAAAAAAAATTTAAATATTTTCTATATTCTATTTTTAAATAGGCTGTCCTGGCTACGAGGACTTGGGAACCCTATGACGGGCAGCCCTTGCAGGCTCTTGGTCCAGCCCCTATGTCATATTTAAAAACTCATTGTGGCCCCCAAGTCAAACATTTTTTGCCCACCACTGCTCTAGCAATAAAACTTATAAAACCCAGTCCTTTCAAGCTACATCCCTGAAAGGAGATATTGAAAAGGTTTATCTGTATTCTGATGATATAATTTATCTGCTTCTCTTTTGGACCTTTGCTACAATATCACAGAGAGGTTAATAAGTATATTAAACAAGAATATAGATATATTAAACATCACTTAAAATGGGACTGCATGTTGTTATGATTACTAGCTGGGTTTCTCCATTCCATCTTTAAGGCTCGTTTACACAATTGGTTAACGAGCTATTACCGGAACCAACTGGCAAGGTGTTCGCAGTTCAGTTTTCCAGCTTTCACCCTACATGGGGTTATTATCTCATGCACAAGTATGCAGGTCGCAGACGGGAGGGTTTGGTCCTTTTCCGTGCTGGCACAACTGGCACCAGCCTGGATAACAACAGTGTAAATGTAGCCTTAAGGCTGCCATACACACCGTTCTCTGGCCGGCCGAGCAGTGTGTCGCCCCATGTGGGCACATGCCGATAAGCGGCCGATTTTTAACCTGACCGACGAGGCAAGCGCGCACGCCCGTCTGTCAGGTTAAAAATTGGCCGCTTATCGGCATGTGTATGGCTAGCATTAGTCACTTCCAAACCTTTTAACATATCTCTTGAGCAATAATGTAAATGCATGGCTAATATTTATTCTTTTATGAAAGCTGATGTGGATGGATGGACTACTTGATTCAGGACTTCAGCTACTTAACTGGTTTGATCACATCTGTTTAATATGTAAGGTATATCTAAATATGGTGGATAAATACCATTGAGTGGTTTGATCCCTTGAACTATTTAGGTTTCTTGACATTAATGCATTAGAGCAGGGGTTGGGAACCTTTTTCGGCTGAGATAGCCACCTAACACTGGAAGTGACCTCACTGCAGGTGATTGAAATGCGTTTCTTCCGCATTCCAAATGTCATGAACACTAAGATATGGCAGCGAGCCAGATGCAGCCTTTAAAAGAGCCACATCTGGCTTGTGAGCCATAGGTTCCCGACCCCTGCATTAGAGTAATGTACTGTGGTCAGTGCATTGCCTTATGCGTAATGCATCCCATAAACACATGCTTTTTGATGTGTATTAAAATAATGAGTAGTATCTGGAGGTGTATTGAAACTAATGAGCAGTACTGTACTTCCTTACAAAAATGATTGCTGAATTTTGTTCCGTTGGTGGGCGTTGACAGCTCATTAAAATAGATTGAACTGTGATCTATACATTAACTATGTTGTTGAAATATAAAATAGTTCATGCTGCTGCATCACAACTGTAAAGCTAGCCACACACGGCTCTGTGAAGTAACAGATTAGAGGAACATCGGGCGCCGATCTGTTTCTTCATCTGAGCCTAACAGGTTTCCAACGTGTTCAGCTAGCTGCTCTGTGTGTGTGATTGTGAAGGAGGGCATGGTCAGCACGGAAGGGGGGGTGCTGGCTAGAGGCTGTCTGCTTTATCCAGGTGAGACCCGGGAAACCGGGTCCCCATCGTGCAGTAATTGATGTGCCCATGTGGTGCACATTGATTACCGTACGATTGACTTGCAATCAATCACAGCGTGGTGACGTCACCACGCTGTAATTGATCACCGGTCGATTGCACAGGAATCTACCCGTGTGTGGCCAGCTTAATAGTTGGTTACATGCGCGGCCGACAATGTTTTCATTATCAGATTTGTAGGTCAACTATTATAGGGATCTTGATCTCCTTGGCTACTGAGATGTATCAGCAAATAGTTTTGAGTGAATCAGATGTGATAGATACTTAAATTTGAAAGATAAGTAGCAAGGTTTAACTACTATTTGACTCTAAGGAGAAATAAACAATAACTAATACCTAATTATAAGATAATCTTACATCTCTCTAAGTGCAGATCTAGCCCTCCTGAACTTTACTGGGCAAAAAGTAAGGGTTCATTCCTCCAAATAGACATGGGGCCGGAAAGGCTCCGTGTGTCTGTGGCTCTTCTACAGAGCTGCAGGCACACGGAGAGGCGCCGTTTTGTGCCCGATCCCGGCATGGGCACAGTTTGATCAGCGATCAAACTGCGCCCGAACTGAGTTCAGCCATAGGGCCCAGGAGGTTAATAGGAAAGGGGGGCCCTGCAAGGAAAGTTTCTGAACCCACGCCACTCAGTAAAACCAGAGTTTTTGTCTGAGTTTAACTTTTTTACTGCCCCACTCATGTTCTCTCTTGTGAGATAATGTAGTGCAGGAAAACTTCAGCTGGCTTTATTCGGAATGCTGTGATGCTGGCAGAGGATTAAGCAATCAGCTGACTGCTCTCTGTATACAAACTAAAAGCAGAAGTCCTCTGCTATTGTCCTAGTGACAAGTGGCCATAAATACATATTTCACAAGTGGCCTTGTACGCCGTATTATCTCTAGATACATTGTTTCAGGCCAATCAAAAAGAAATAAACAAGAAGTAAAATTAAAAATGACACAGTTGTGTCTGCAGCAAAATCACACTTGGTGAAAAGTTTAGGAGAGAGTCTAGATACCGTATTTTACAGACTACAGTTACTTACACTTTTTTACCTTTAAATTCAATGGGAAAGTGTCCCTGTGTCTCATGCATCCCAGGAGGCTGAAATTTGTTACATTCCATCCAGCCAAGCCAAAAAGCCACTGCCAAGAGGAGATCTTATCTGCAATAGCGCAAGCAGTACTCTTTCTCTGAACACACTGACCAACTTATGGAGAGACACATTTTACAATTATAAAGCATGAGTTGTGTATTTACATTAACAATCTACCTTGCAATAAATACATTTAGTAAAAAAGACTTTTATCTCCTCCCATATGTAAATAGCTGCTCACTGGTAAGTTTTTTATTGCCAGATTCTAAAATGTTTCTCTCCATAAGTTGGTCAGTGTGTTTAGAGAATGGGTAGTGATAGTGCTAGTGATAAGACACATTGTAAAGTTTAAGCCCTGCAGCCAAGACCTCCCTCCTGGCACTGGCCTTTTGGCTGGAGGAATATAGAGTGAATACTGCATGGTCCTATCCTGCCTACTTCGCTGTAACATTCTGTATTTTCCCTAATTTTCTCTCCAAAACTTTTGATGTGTCTTATAGTCCGAAAAATACAGTATGGAACGTAATGGGAACAAGCCTGCATCACATCACAATACAAACAAAATTCACTTTCAAACTGACATCAAAGTGAACTGTTTTATGCAAAGAATTTGTTGTTTACAAGTGAAAATTCTGCTGAACTTCTTAGGCTTAGTCACAATAGCTTGTTTTTACAGTTAGGTTTTCTTTGTTGTGCAACATTGAAGACATTTTGTATTCTCTTCTTGAGTAATAGTGAGTGTAAGGAACTTGCAGCGGGTGTATATATTCCTGGTCATTACTTATACTAAAGAATTAATTTGGATTTGCCACAAACCATCTTCAATATAATAAGTTGAGCTAGTTGAGACTATATTACTAACTGTCAATGTTATGTATTCTGTTTTAAAAAATATTCCAGATGTCTATATGATATATAGTTATAACCATTTCCTTAACCACTCCCAGGGATCTGAATGCACGAGGGCCATGCATTGCACACTTAAAATAACAGCAAGAGCTATAGCGACAGCCTTTGACCTCTCCAAGTACAGTACTGCATGTGATTTAGGAGGTAAGCTTTTTGTTCTTTCTTTTCATCCATACAGCTTTTATTCATGTTGTGAGGTATTTATATTAAATATACAAATATATTAAATGTAAAAAACCTATATTATGTCTGCTTTGTAACCCGAAGGTTAGCCAATAATGGGGCAAAATATTAGGTCGCTGTTTCCTATCTATTTGAGTAAATTAGCTGTGTTCTAAGAAATGTGGCGAATTTTTAAAAATGTTATTACTCTTTTAGAATTATTTCATATATTACTATTAAATGTAGATATGGTGTCAAAAAACATTGTTTGCATTTTCAAGGTGAAGGCAAATAGGAGTTGGTCAACTAACTGAATTTATGATAATTCAATTTAACTATAAATTACCCATTTTACAGTCTATAAGATGCTCCACAGCCGAGTGTCTCATCTTGGTAAAAAATACAGAGAACTACTGCTCTGCCAGTCGTAGCTTCATACTCCAACTGGCAGAGGGGGAGTTAAAGGAGATGGGGCAGCTGTCAGATGCTTCCCTGCCTCCTGGTCCCTCAGATCTCTGTACAGAAGCAGGGACAATTCACCGGTGAGCAGATTTTTCCCTGCACTGTATGTGACTGTATGTGAGCTGGCTGAAGCAGCTTTGCACATACACACTGCAGTTCTGCAGATCTATTTTTGTGATCATCTGCTTGAACCTGCCCACACACACAGCTTTAATAGTTTCCCGTTGGGGCAGGGCTCAGGAAATGCAAATGCGTGACCACCCGACGCCATGTTCTGCTGCGTGTGGTCACACATTCACAATATAAGGCACAGATTCTCCTTGATTTTTGGGGGGGAAGTTCCTCTTATAGTATTAAAATAAAGTTCATAAATATTTGGACAGAGACAACTGAAATGTAAGGAACTAAAGCCTTCTTAAAGCACAATCACATTTCTGGGGTTCAAAAGTAATGGGACAATTCACTCAAAGGCTGTTTTGTGGAGGATTCCTTTGTTATGCTATAATCAATAAAGTATTAAGAAAAGGTCTGGATTTGATGCGCAGTGCTTGTATGTGGATTTCACTGTAAACAGACAACATGCAGTCAAAAGAGTTCTCCATGCAGGCCATCCTTTAACTGCACAAACTGAAAAAAATATTCTAAGAAATTCATATTAGGAGTTCAGATCTACTGCTTGATCTATTCTGGGTAAAACTGGTAAACTCTGTAAACCAACAAGATCTGTAAGACCAAAAACATACAACCCATGCAAACTTTTTCTGTTGAAATAACCTCCTGAGCGTTTCGCCGAGGTCCAGATTTCTGTACCAAAAGCTTTACGCTCTTTATCATTGAAAAAAAAATGTAGGCCTGTAACTGACCAAAAACACGGGTCTAGTAGACATCCTGAATATATAAAGTTTTAAACGCTTAAATATTTTTAAAAAATCACCGCTCTGCGCCGGGAACAATGTCGCACGCTGGCACATTTGACAGTGGATTACCTGCTGCTTGCAAGTGGCTTAGGGCTCGCTCTTGCCGCATTGGCGGGAGTGCACCCTATTGATTTAGCTGAGCCAAAATGCAGAAAAACTGCGCCCATACTGCATTCATACATGCAGTATGGGCGCTGTTTTTCCGCGTCTTGGGACACCTCCGTTGATCTCCAATGATTTGAGGTGTCTCTGGCGGCAATGTGCGGTGCTGCAATAAATTCCACAGCTTCATATCATCACTGCGGATGCACCACTCAAATAGCGCAGAATGGATACTGTGCCATTCATTAGAAAGGGAAGTGTCCTCTCTGTGTCTTTGACAAAAATGACGCAGTGGACGCAAGCCCTTACAAAGTATTTACTTCTTATGCGTTTTCCTTTATTTTGAACTTGATTGCATACAGAAAAATCAATCCAATGAAATCCAACATGAAAGAAAACTTACAATAAGCAATACATGTTTTTTTTTTTTTTTTCATCTTGAATTGAATTGGAGGCAAACAAATCGCTCCAATCAATGTCAAAATGAAAGATAAACCATAAGGAGCAAAAAAAATTTATTCTTTTTTCACATTTTGAACTGCCCGCCCCTCCCCCTCTCGATGATGTCATCGCGCACCCGCCAGCGCGATCCTGATCAGCAGCATCTGAAGATCAGACAGCGGGGGACACGGAGGAGAAGAGCGGCAAGCCTCTGGGCTGCCTGCAAGCCATCTGGCTGATCCTTTTCAACAAATTTATTTAGCCCGAGATAACTCTGGCTGAACACCCAGAAGGTTAAAGCTGAAAATCTGCAGTTCAACTTCATCTGAGTTGTTACAACGGTAATATATGGAACCAAATTTAGTTTAAAAAGTTGTCATATTCATGAAGCCAAGGGTAAATAACTGTGCTTACTTAATATACACCTTACTTACACAAGGTACTTCCTACATTATGTTTTTAGAAGTATAGCCTCTGTAATTCTGTATATCTGGATAATAATCATTGTTGTATGTGTTGTTCTCTCATACAGGCTCGACTGGTACTCTTGCTCATGAACTGACTTGCATTTACCCAGAGATGAAAGTCAATGTTTTTGACCGTCCTGAAGTTATTAAGAATGTCTCTCAATTCCAGCCAGAAGAATTGGACTCCAGTCGTATAGTATTTACTTCAGGTAATTGATTTTTGCAAATTTCAAATGATTGCTTTAAAGCCCCTCATTCATGGGTCAATACCGGTGTGGTTACGTTGGCACGCTGTGGACTGATCGAACGGCAAATCGATGTGCACCTCATCGATTCCCGTTCGATGGGGACCCTGGTCCTGTGCACACCCGGTGTTAGGGAAATATCTCAGAACACCGGCAGGGAGCTGCTGACAGGCAGAGCTGAAAGCGGGACACAAGATGGCTGCAAGGAGGGGGGCTCCCCTGCACTGTGCACAGCAGCCCATGCTTGGCTTTGCCCCCTTTCCTGTATACTGGCTCTGAGCTGTGTGTCAGGCAGCAATGGCTTTGTGGTCTCCATCCATGATCAACCTGGATTTACGGACATGTCCTGTCCCAGTTTGATCAACTATTTCAAGCGGAATCGATCGTTGCCGCTCGAAGAAAGGTTTTTTGTGGACAATGCCGGAACAATCAAAATACGATCGACCACTGCAAACGTGCACGGCAATCAATTGAACGGAAAATCGTTCCGTTATTGGCAGGCTTAAGTAAGGCACATGAATAGCATGGAAAGCTTAACTTATTTACAGAGATTATATAGGGTTATTTAGATTACGCTCCCATATATTCTTTGTCGGGGTCAGAAAACAACCTGGTGAACACCTCCTGTCAGCTTATACAGGACAGGCTTTCTATTCTTTTTTGTTATTCATTGCAACCATTTGTGTGTTCATAACACAGGAGTAAAATGGTAAGACAAGTCACCCCATAACGGGAACCTTTAAGCAATTCCCTTAATGGCAGGATCACTGGGAAATATTGGAATATTTGGTAAAAGAAAAAAACAGTTTTGAAATTCTGTATGACAAAAACTGATTCAGCGGAAGCCAGATCCGGTAGGGTGCCTAGCCCCGGGGGATTTTAACATGACAAAAAGGCAAATGCGGGGGACACACAACTGAGGGGAAACCATCATTTTTATTGGGTGAGGATTAAGGTTGAAAGGATCCAACAAGTTCCATACAAAGTAAAAGCTGTACAATGACTTCGGCATAAGTTACCATCAAATACCATGTATAAATAGATCATAAACCATACAAATTGAGGAGGGATACTCGACAAGTAATCTCTTTTAAAGTAGTTTCCCTTGACACGTTTCAGCCTTGTTGGCTTCTTCAGGAGGGAGCAGGTCCCAAGTTGGGTGACATATGTAGATTAGGTGGTCTCCAAGCACAACCGTAATCTACACAGGAATAAACAACACAAGTCACAATACCCCATGTAAATATAAGGTTAGACAGACACATAGGCAGAGTGTATAACCTATCCTATTCAATGAAGTATGCTTGGGACATAAGACATATATTATATTCCATTTAATTATAAATCCACAGAATATTATTAAATGAACCTCCTATACTAATGAAGGCTCAAGAAAACAAGTGTTTATTCTCACCATTGGTGACATGTTTCCTAAGAATTATTTGCATCAACTAACTCACAACTCATCATTTTCGTCTCCGAAATGGCCACATTAGATTTTATAATAAAATGAGAATAAGGTGATTTACATGGCTTGTGAAATATCTAACCTGCTTTCCAAAAGAAAGTACAAGAACTGCAGAGGATGGACAGTGTGGGGAAAGAAAACCTTGGCAAGGGAGAGGTATACAAATATAGAAAACCATAAGAACCATAACTCTTTGGCTGCCCCACCCGTGTTAACTTGCGGGAGGTAACACAGTGCAGGTAAGCCTCAGCTGTATTTACATGAAATGCTTTGCTGACTGAGGATCCAGCTGGCAGATGACTGCTCTTAGTATAGAACTTAAAAGCAGAAGTCCTCTGCTAGTGTCTCACACTTACCCTACGTGAGAAGTGGCCATAATTGTTTCAGGCCAATCAAATTACAGACAAGAAGGAAAATGCAACATGCCGTGCCTGCAGTAGAGATGGTAGAATTTTCAGACTAGCTGACTTTGTGAGGTGATTGCAAAGTCTCTGAACATGGTATCATCACCAAAATTGCTGGAGGTGTAGAGAAGAGCTGTGGGAACATTTGTAAACATTTTTTTTTTTGCTCTAGTATGTCGTTTTTGCATAAATTAGTTTCAAAATGAATGTTGAAATTTCGACTTAACTTTGAACTTTATTTATGCAAAAACTATTTTAGAGCAATACTTTTGGTATGGAAGCAAGTTTAGTGATGATACCATGCTCAGGGGCTTTGCAATTAACTCAAAATCATTGACAATCTCTAGTCTGCAGCAAATATTTTTTTTTTGTCTCAACCATCCTGGAAGCAATAGCTTTACATCCCAAGAGGCAGAAATGTGTTCCTTTCCCTCCAGTCAAGCCAAGAAAAACAATTTCAAGAAGTGATCTTATTTGCATTAGCACTATCAGTACCCATTCTCTGAACACATTGACCAACTTATGGAGACACATTTTACAATTAGATAGCATGAGTTGTGTATTTACATTAACATTCTGCATTGCAATAAATACAATTTGTGACAAAGACTCAGATCTCCTTCCATATGCAAATAGCTGCTCATGGGTAAGTTGTTCAGTGCCAGATTGTAAAATAAGTCGCTTCATAAGTTGGTCAGTGTGTTCAGAGAATGGGGGCTGCAAGTGTATAGACACATGATTCAGCCCTGCACATTCTGCTGCAGCAAATACCTCCCTCCTGGCACGTTTGGCTGGAGCAATATGGAGTGAATACTGCATGGTCTTGCCTACTTTGCTGGTACGTTCTGTAAATTCACTTGATATCTGAATAGCAGTCTCTGTTTTTTCCCTAATTTTCTTCAAACCTTTGGGTGGGTCTTATGTTTCGAAAAATAGGGTAATTACAGATAGGAATATATCACCAATTTACTATTCCTTTATATTAAGCATCTCTGAGTTCACTTTTAAATAGCTTGTTGCTCCTGGTTTCTGATTTGATGTTTTCTCTGCAGTTAGTGAATATTTGTCTCAGAGTACTCGAGGAAATAATAGTTTGTTTTGATTTGAAGGACTTTACATTCAACAAGTCTTTTATAAGTGGTTTGATAGCATGGTGGTGAAAGGTGGATGAATATAAGTTATTTATAGCTGATAAAATAATATTTGTTTTCTAGTGTGTAAATGATAAAGTATAGTAACTTTGAAAGGGCCCAAACATGTAGCCAGCTTTATTTAAACTTTTTTTTTAAATAGACCTTTTTAAAAACAGACTTTACTTTTATATAAACAGGAACACTGTAATACTATTGCTCCAAAATGGTTAAAAAATAAAAGTGAATGCAATCTGTTTCCCAACTGTTAAGGCCCCCCCCCCCACACGCTTAGATTTCCACCCGATCGGCCAGTCGATCGGCCGAAAAATCGAGTGGAGTTCTAAAGCTTAATGGGCCAAAATGGGCCACCCAATCGATCTAAGACATTACAGACATGTCCGTTATTTTTAGATCGGTCAGGTATGTCTCCTCAGCTCTGTCAGGGATCTGACAGGGCGTAGGACACAGAACCTGTCTGCATCTGCAGTGGCTTTCAGTCTCTCCCTCCGAAGCTGTGGATGTGGGTGGGGGGGGGGTACTAGAAGCTCCTCGGTCTCCCTTCGTGCTAGGCTGCCAGCTCACTGACGGCCTCCATTTACGGCCGGGGTCCCTAGATGTTGTCTGCCGGGTCCTCCTTGCAGCTCGGGACCTGACGGTGGCCCAAGCAGCTAGGGAAACCCGACGGACATGTGCTGGCACACAAAGGGTGCCTGGCCGATTGTGACCCAATTTTGCAGCCGATTGACCGCGCGGGTCACAATCTAAACGTGTATAGGGGGGCTTAAATTTTAAGCTGATGAAACAACATACGTGCTGGTATTACTAATTTAATACAAGAATTTATTTGCGTTAAGCCCCCCCATCAACGGTTCAAATTTCGTTTGATTCTCTTGCGGCGATAGTTTGGGAATCCACCGCAAAAACCCTTGTTCAATCGATCCCGCTCAAACAAATGTCGGGGTAACATGTCGGTAAATCCCCATTCAAACGTCATTACTTTGGATGGGGCCCCTGGTCCCCACCCATAGTAATGGCGATATTGACCAGGAATAGATTGCGCAAAGATTTGTTGCGTCACCACATTGCGCAATGGATTGCAGGCCGAACGAACAGGTATGTATGGGAAGCTTTACTCTGGCTGAGGACCACCATGTCTCCTGCTATGGGTTTCAATCCAAGTGATGGGTTTCCACTGTTTGTGCTGAGCTGTGAAAGTCTTTACTGTCTTGACTGAACATATGCATCACAAAGCCACAGTGCTCTGTTACCATTGTCCTATTTTAAGGACAGCTGTATATAGGTCTGTATCTGTCAATTTTAAATTAATTTGGGAGATAACGAGTTAAGCAAGGATAAGTCTATAGGTTGTAGAGGAATGGTTGAGGTTGATGGTACTTTTGGAGTTGCTGTTCTGGCAATGGAGGTTTAGATTTTGTTAAATGTGTGGCCCCCTCATTGGCTAGAAGTATAAAGCTAGCCACACATGTTTCAATTGACTGTACAATCAATGTAATTCGATCAATTTTTT
>CM070033.1:144372140-144384068 GCA_036250615.1 Ptychadena robeensis
TATGGTCCTTTTTGATCACTCTTGTGACAATGCTTTTGATACTCTACGTTTAAAAACGATTAAATTCAATCGAAGTTGGGCTTTGATTGCATAATCAATGTGGTGGTACTCGATTCAATTACAATCGACATGACGTTTTAATAAACTTCGATCGAATTGATGGTCGATTTGATGTCAATTGAACCATGTATGGCTAGCTTAAGCCACACAATGTAGAAGGCATTGCAGAATGACATGAGATTATAAAACATATTGTATGAACCTTGGAAAAATGGAACCAGGTGGAGATACAGAAGTTAGTAAGAAGCAAAGAATGTGGTGGATCTCCCAAATACATGGAATACATGATTGTTCCCTGTTTGATATTACATCTTTCCTGGTCAGTTCACTGGACAGAAGTCATAGTTTCTTATACAGCAAGCTGGTTGAAAGTGGCGATATAAGTTGATGAGCGATATTGCTTAATCAGGATATGTGTTTCATCTGGCTGTCTGTCTATCTGTGAGTTAATGGAATTGTGTGTTTGCAACACAGCTGTCACAACACTTTGCTGGTTAAACAGAAATGTACCCAGTGTGATTTCCAGATGTACTCTTTGAAGTCAACCCTTTCAGAGGGTGCCAAAGGCCATTGTATTAGATACAGTGATAACTGTATCCAATACAATTCAAAGTAAAACAAAACACATTTCCAATTGTAATAAATTTTTTTATTATAAACAAAACATAAATATAAATACATACTGTTTTGAAATCTTTCATACCAAATAATACCTTTTTATTAATTTTTTTTAATGTAATTTTTTAACATAATTGTGTGTTCCAAACATTATTATATTCAGCATGTGTACTAGACCCTTGTACGGACATATTGTGGGAAGTTACAGGCCGAGAACATTAAAAAATTCCATTAGAGTCTATAGTGTGCTTTTGGTTCAGAAATCTGGACCTTGCAAGAGAACTAGGGAGGTTAATATCAAAAACTATAAGATGTAAAGCGAGTTTAATGTTAAGCAAAATACCCAGAATGTAAGTTACACGTGTAGAATGTAATCCAAATTGTATGGAGAAGAAGCAATACTCAGAAAAAGGAAGTTTGGTAACATTGTACTTCTTGACACTTTGGAGATGTTTTAAAAAAAGAAAAACACTTATAAAATGAGTAAAGCTGGCCATAGATGTCTCATGCGACTCTTGGGCAATCGACCATAGCAATCGCAAGCAAACGATACATGCACAAAGTGTGCGAACGATCAAAAACTGCCGCAATCGGGCAAAAAAATCGATCATACAAGTATCGGACCTGTCCGCAAAATGTTGTTGATCGCTCGAGAATCGCAGAATGTTAATGGAGACATGCAATTGTCCTTATCTTTTGACCCATGCAGGCCCTATGCCTCTTCCATCGTTTCCAATCGCATCGGCGATAAATGGCAACCCAAGAGATGCACGAATTATGATCGAAGATTCAATTGCATTTCCCGATCATATAACAAATCGATCTCAAGGAAATCGTAACGTCTATGGCCAGCTTTAGAGCCCTTTAACACTAGCCACACTGTATCCCCTTTCACACTGGCCCCTGTGATGTGTTATGTGTTGATGCACAATGCACCGCATTAACGCAAATTCCCTGAGGCACACATTTTTTGCAGCACAAGCATCTCCCATACACTTGTTTGGGAGATGTAGCAATGTGTTAATGCCTTTACCACCATGGATGCATTAGCGCTTATGCGTTCATTGTTGGTAAAAAGCTCAGCCACAGAACCGCTATTTGGAAATGGCCCTAATAGTCACTATTCTTCCACTGGATTCGTTTTTGGTTTGTTTGTGTTTTTTTTTTATTATTATTAACTTTTTTTATTGAAGATTTTTTGTGAAACCACATCAACATTGAATAATGACATACAAAAGTACAAATACACAAGAAAATCAAAAAGGTACAGAAGGGAAACGTGCCCCAAATACTCAAGTGAATACTTTGGTATAAATAAACAATAAATCGTGTGCAGATGACAAATCAAAATATGTTCTGAGGTCATGGTCTGTCCTAGGATACCTGAGTAATTTCACCATAGATGAGGATATATACTTGGGGATATGGATATCTGCCAATGTTGTACTATATGGAGAGTGAGGGTAGACAATGAAGGTGAACATGAGAGAAAGAGCATAGTAAAGATGGGGAAAAAGGCGGGAGACAGGAACAAGGTAGAGAAGAGGGCATGGGGGAGGGAATGTTTCGTTTGATCCCGCTCAAATAAAGACTGGCCTCAATCAATTCCCGTTCAACCACTAACACATACGCTGGTCGATTGCTATGTATCTCTGTACACAATACTTGAGAGACAATGCAGAAATTCTTCTCCCAAAATCGGAGGATTGTTGGTCACTGCCCAACATAGAGCCCATTGAGGCGTTGCAACGCCAATACTTTTTTGGGACTGATGGAAAAATCCTGTATAGGATAGAATAACCTATTAGTTTATAACATGTTGTCCTGTGTATATTGCTCCTGGATGGGATGTCAACAACCAGCAAGTGTTTCAAAGAGGTTAGAGCAGGGGTGGGCAACTGAGTTGATATGGAGGGCCACAAGTGCAGCCCTCGGCACCCCTTAAGGGCCACACATAACATTTTCGATCGATAGTGACTTGTATAAGCATTTTATAATGAAGAAATGACAGCAGGCAGAGCTAGAATACATGGTTTCAGCATGCAATCAGCATGCTCAGCTAGAGCCTAGAGTGAGTGACTCGCCACTCCTCCTCTTCCCACTCTAAGAAGATCCCAGACGAGGACGCATCTGCGGGGGATCTGTGGACAAGTGAGTTCCTATGTATTGGTTAGGTTAGGTTGCAGGGACCAGAGACTGAGGGGGGCGACTAAGGAATGCCCAGAGGGCCGAATGGGGCCTCCAGGCCGCAGGTTGAGCACCTGGGGGTTTGAGTCTGTGTTGTTTTTTTTTTGTGGTTCTTTAAGCAAGGATGACATTATTTCTAGTACAAGTAGCTAGGGTGAGTGATATATTTCATGCGTTTCTTTTGTTGTAGGTAACTTTCTTGATGATGCTCTTCCACAAGCTGATCTGTACATTTTATCGAGAGTCTTGCATGATCTACCGGAGGACAAGTTAGACCATCTTTTGAGAAAGTTATCAGAAGCTTGTAGCACAGGTGACAAAAATTATACCTGAGAATATATCTTAATAAAAAAAATTAAGTTGTGTATTTAATGCTTTCATGTCTTTTTTCTTTAGGCGCCAATGCTGTCCTGATTGCTGAGATTGTCCTAGATGAAGAAAAGCAGGAGCCCAGAGCACTGCTACAGTCTTTGAGCATGACTGAAGGAAAACAGAGAAGTGGCACAGAATACAAGAAACTTTTAGAAAGTCATGGATTTAATCATGTTCAAATGAAATTCACTGGCAACCAGTTAGATGCAATCCTGGCTGTAAAAAGATAGTTTTGTGTGTTTTTCTGTTAGAATATTTTATGGAACAGTGACTGCACTTATATATTACATAAGCCCAACTGCCTTGAAGAATTGAAATATTGAAGAAGCTGTCAACTTGGAAAGCAAAAGGAGTTCTTTATTGTACAAACAAAAGACTATGCACACTACTTGACTTTATGCTGTCTTAAGGTAGCCCTACATGGGTCGCTTTGTCATCAATCGATTCCTGATCAGTTGTCAAATTGGCAATCAATCATTTTGGAATCGATGGAACACCACTTTGGGAATCCGATTTGTGGTAGACTTAAGCTAGCCATACATGGGTAAATTCCCGTGCAATCGACCCCCGATCAATTGCAGAGTGGTGACGTGGGGATCAATTGAAAGGAAATCACTGTGCACCACATGGGCAGATCAATTCCCTTTCAATGGGGACCCCAGGTAGCCGCTCTCCCCAGATTGTAGCGTGTGAATCTAAACACGCTAGAAGCTGTGCAGAAATCCATCCAGCCTGCTTCTGCCTGCACAGCAGCCAGATTCAGTATGAGGAGTGCTGGCTCCGCCCCCTTCATACTGAGCCTGACGGTTGTGCTGGAGAAAGAAGGCTTGCGCCGAAGCTGTTCCTATACTTTGCATGAAGATTCTTCTTCATGTAAAGTATTGGAGATTGAACGGGGTTTTCCAACATGTTGGAACCCCGTTCAATCGACTTCTTTCGAGCGGGCTCTATTGAACCCGCTCGAAGGAAAGCACACACAGGTAGGTTTGTAAACAGATTAGAGTACAATCAATCACTGAGCGCGCACGTTGATTGTACTTGAATCTTTTTACAAATCTACCTGTGTGTGCCTAGCTTTAGACAGGAGCTGAGCACCAAAATGGCCAATCCCACAAATTCATTGATCGGAAAGGCTGCTGCATAGGGAGCTATGAGTCCAACGTACTTTGGTTGCCAAATGATCGACCCAAAAAAAAACACGTCAGTTCAATGTCCGATCTGATTTCTAGTCGATTTCAATTTTGTTTGGTCGATCGTTCAGGGTGGGCAGCACTCGATTGATCGCCGTGAACATGCGATGATCGATCGGGCAAAAATGTAGTGAAAAAGCAACCCGTGTATGGCCACCTTTTAGAAGAACATGGGTGGTTCATGTAACCTTTGGCTGAGGTCTGGAATGGAATCCATGGGTTTTATGTAGGGGTGGGGGGCAGTTGGACTTAAAGTTTGTATAATTCTCTAGGACTAGTAGTTCTTACTCTTGGTCCTCCTTTAGCAAAGAATACATACTAATATATGATCCCTCTCCACCTCCTAAATGCAGTCCAGACAATATCCATTTCTGGTACGTTACCAAATGAATTACATTACTGATCCTCCACATGATAACGTCGCTGTCCGTCATTGGCTTCTCAGGCTAAAGCACTATCAAAAGGTGGGCATTATATGTTATGATTGCTACAAAGCCCTGTTTCATTAGCTCAACAGAGTGCAGGCTTCAGCCAAACCATGAATTGGCAAGATAATAAAAGGAAGATGTGCAGATAAACAGGGCAAACTACGAGGAGGCGCTGTCACTTTTGCCTAAATTGGAAATTTCTTTATGTACCAGATCCTTTTATGTAAAAAAAGAAAATCTACTTTTTGATTATAAAAGATCTATTTTTTGCTTTTTTATATCAATGTTAAAACAATAAAAAGTGTTGGTTTAAGGCATTCACATTTCTTTGCCTTGCTATTAGTTTACGAACTATAAAATACCCCAGGTAAATGTTTGAAGGAGCATACCCCCAATGTGTGGGGCCTAGTAAAGAATTTCTACAGGAAGATCACTGTTGTGTTTGAATCTTTCCATGTTTTTCCCAACTTCCATCATCTGTTTTAGACGGCACCAGGAACAGTGTAACTAATAAGAGTTTGTCAAGGAAAGCTAATGAGTATATTTGAAAGCGGACCATTAGACGCACTTTTTTACCCCCACAATCGGGGGGGGGGGGTTGCCTGCGTCTTATGGTCCGAATGCGAGACCCCCGTGGCCACTTGCTTTGGCTCCCCGCCAGCTCTCCCGGCAAGGAGATCCCCGCCCACGGCTGGATCTCCCATCTGAACAGTATAATTGCTTTTGCCAACAGAGCCCTGCTGGTATAAGCAATAAAGAGAGGGATAGATGAACTCCCATCTATTCCGTGGTAACTGCAATCACTGCAGCTTCCACTGACACAGGCAGCCAGAGAGGAGAGGGAGAGCAGATCAGAGAAGACTGGGCAGCCCGACCCCTCTCCTCCTGATCAGTGAAGAGGTTATGTGCTGTGTGTGTGTACTGCTGCTAGTGACATCTACTGGCTGAATTTTATATTGCATTCATTAAATCAATTGCATTAACCCAATTGATGTGAACACTTTTATATAGCAAATATTTTTTTCTGGTTTTCCTGCTCTAAAAACTGGGTGCATCCTCTGGTCCGGTGCGTCGTATAGTCCAAAAAATACGGTAAGTCAGTTATCTGAGTCTGTAAGAAATGCCTGGTCCAAGAGTCTTCAAATGCACGTTGCCTGGGGAATGTGACACGAGGCATTCTCAAGACGGTTATCAGTAGTTTGCTCCATAAGGTCAAGTGCTACTAGACCAATTTCAAATAAAACAGCCTATTTGTCTCAGAATGGTCCATTTACATATAAAAGCGCACCCAACCCCACCAGACAAACTTTTTCCCCTAGCTAGCCAACCCCCCATTAATGGAGCAATATGTAAGTGAATTATAAAAAAATCTTACCTGCGAGGAGATAGTTGTGTATTTCCCCCCTCACTCCTCCCTGTCTGTTCCTATCCTCTCCCCAGGGCTGCGGCGCTGGCACCTGACATTCTTCTGCAGCGGGATAGCTATATATATTTTTTTTAGGTTTGTGAGCAACTTTGAGCTATTGGGACAGTTTAGAGGTAAGTTACATTTAATAATTTTTTCTGGTGTTTTTTTTTTATTTCTGAGTTTAGGTGTGCTTATAGCATCCTCTGGATCCACTGAAAAAGTAACTCTCCCCAAAATACTCCCAACCTGAAGCACACAGGTTGGCCCAGGGGGACAAATGATCATTGCTGTCACAAAAACATGCTTAGCATCCTAAAAAATGTTAAAATGACCTGACAATTCAGAACAATCCTAACCTGGGCATATAGGGGTGATTTAATTTTTTGTTTGATCAATCAGTAAAAACGATTTTTGAAATGTAAAAATCGATTCAAGTTGGGACATTTAGGAAAAATTTAGCACACTGTTGAGAGCTTGACTCTTAAGGACATCGCTAGTTTGAAAAGTTGGTTGTAAGTACATTTTAACCGCCCTAGCGGTCGGGACGGCACCATCTCGTCCTGCACTTTCTTGTCTTGTATTGCAGTTGACGAGATGGAGCCGTCCAGCTAAGCTCAGATCCCCGCAGCAGCACATTCTGCTCTGTGCTGTCCAGGGGATCTGAAGCTTGCTTCTTCACTCAAGCAAGCTGGCGATGTCCCCCTCTCCCAGCCCAGATTAGCCCAATTTGCATATGAATGTCCCGTGGGGGGGGGGGGGCAGCGGGACATTCATATGCAAATTGGGCTAATCTTCAAAGAGCACACCTGGAATATCACCCCCATTGTCATTCCCAGATGTGCTCTTTGAAGTTTACCCTTTCAGAGGGTGACAAATGCCATTATATTAGATACAGTGATAACTGTATCCTATCCTCTCCCCAGGGCTGCGGCGCTGGCACCTGAGCTAGCGTCGCGGTACAGTGATAACTGTATCCAATACAATTCAAAGTAAAACAAAACACATTTCCAATTGTAATAAAAATTTTATTATAAAAACAAATACTGTTTTGAAATCTTTCATACCAAATAAGTAGTGATGGCCGAACTGTCCGCAAGGCGGGTACGGACAGTACGGGTGTTCGACCCGCCCCATTCACCGGCGAGAAGAAGATCTATATTCTTCCTCCGGCAGGATCAGAACCTGCGAGATCGTGCCGGAGGAAGAATCTTTTCACTAGAAGACCGGGCATGAAGCCGGTCTTCTAGTGGAAATTCCGTCTCGGAGCAGGAAGTGACGTCAGTGACATCACATCCGGCTCCTGTAACCAGGAACTATGCGTTCCAGTATGCGTTCCAGTTTTTCCGATTCAAATTCCCTGCCTAGAGGCGGGGAATTTGAATGTGTCTGCGAACAGGCGGACGGCGGACTTCTCTAAAAGTCCGACCCGCCCGTTCGCGGACAGTCCAGGCCGATGTTCGGCCATCACTACAAATAAGTATTCAAGAGATTTTAGCATTCAAATGATACATTTTAAAAAAAATTTAATGTACCTTTTTTATAATAATTGTGTGTTTCAAACATTATTATATTCAGGATGTCTATTAGACCCTTGTACGGACATATTTTGGGAAGTTACAGGCCTACAACATAAAGAAAAAATTACCATTGAAGTCTATGGTGCACTTTTGGAACAGAAATATGGACCTCAACAGTACGCTAGGGAGGTTAAGCATATGAATGTATGTTAATTTATGTGACAAATTCAACACACACAGGTGGTCAACATATTAAGAATTTACATCCAAGAAAGGTGCCATCTTGGAAGTGCAAGTTTGAAATATTATATTAAGCTATGACACCAACGGTATAAAGACTTTCAAAGGACAGCTAAGAGCCGGCATATTCACACTAGTCATTGGCAACTGTAATCCATTATCACCAGGAATATATAAGTATTCTACGAAAACCTTGTATCTGTGGGTTTAGTTATTCTTTAAACTGTCAATTATACTTTTCACAGCCAAGAAATGGAAAGCAGCAGGCAGAGCAGCATGACATGCAAAGAAAGGGAAGAGAAAATCACACAATAGAGGAAAATACTGCTTTTAATGATAAGCGGTAAGAGGCAAAATAGAAAAAGGCAAAGAAGAAACAGTTCCTTACCAGAATAAAGAGCAGCAAGGAGATCACTGTGAGGGTTCTATCACGCTATATATCACACTATACACTGTGTACCAACAATTTGCATGTTAAAACAGATGTACACTCAATATGTAAAAATTCGCTCTCATGATGTCTTGCCTCGGCTATAGGTAATCAGGACCAGGAAATGAGGGAGGGCTGCGGGGAATTTTCTGAAATTACTCCTTACAGGTATGTTTTTTTTTTATGCATTCCTACCTATTATCGGCACTTCTAGTGCCATATATCTAATGATCATTTTCTGAAGGTAGGTCCACTTTAAAGCCAACAGCAAGGATATCAATGTAGTGGCTTCAGGACAATGCCTTTGAGTGGCCCAGCCAGAGCCCAGACTTGAATCCGATTGAACTTCTGATCTTAAAATGTCTGTGCACCAGTGCTTCCCATCGAACCTGATGGAGCTTGAGAGGTGCTGCAAATAGGAATGGACTAAACTGACCAAGGATAGGTGTGCCAAGCTTGTGCCATCATATTCAAAAAGACTTGAGGCTGTTGGCTGCTGCCAAAGATACATTTACCAAAAAAATCCCCCACATACATTACACGGACATATTACACACCTGTCAGCAGTATACATCTGTGAAAACTGCTACACAGAGAAAAAAAAGGTACTTACGATCTTCACTTCCTCATTCCCTAAGGCACCATCTTAAGTACTGGCACCTGAAGCCACTTCCACCCATTCTGTTGAACATTACTAAGGTGCCCCTCCCCTGCAGACATATTTACCAATCCCAAAGGGTTTGGTATGGGAGGACAGTTCTGCTCCTTCCAGAGATCTGTGTGTTGCAGTTTGCATAGGAGACAGGAGTGAAGCTAAAGGAGGATACTGAAGGAGACAGGAGAGATTGAGACTGAAGTGGTGGTCAGTGGGGCTCAGTGTGCAGGTGATATGGAGGTGACATGGATTTGGGGGGCACACAGGTAGGATGAGGTTAGGTAGATAGGAGGTGATGGTGGAGGACACACAGGAGGATTTGGGTGCTGCACTGACAGAACACCTCCCATGTGACTGTCATTGTTTACTTCTCTCCCCTCACAGCTTCTGTGTTCTTAATCCTCCTGCTCTTATCAGCCTGACAGCTAGCTACACAAGAATGTGAACTCCGAGACAGAGGAGGGGGGGATTTTCTGCTGACAGAGAGCACACAGGACACAGGAGCTGCACAGTGAATCGCTGTGATAGTGACGTCACAAAGGAGAGGCAGAGCAGAGGATAATGGGGCTGCACACACAGCTGATGTTTTCCCGGCAGCCCTTTCAGCTATGAAAAGCACCCGGGGCACAACGTCACAGAATGGGAGGGGCTTCCTCTGAAAAACTCATCTTTCCTGCTTTAAGATTTATTTATTTTTTCTTTTTGGACAGTGCCCTTTCTCTTGGCAGTCTGATGCCAATAGTGCAAAGTGATCTACAACGTGGTAGGTCCGCTTTAACTTTTATCACATCATGTTATTATGGGGTTTTGCGTAATTGAATCCATTTTAATATAAGTCTGTAACATGACAATATGGAAAAAATGATGAGTTGTGAATACTTTCCAGATGCACTGTAGGTCGACCACAGTCAAATGAAGATCTATAGGCTTAAGTGCTCCAATTGTTAACTCATCCACAGACGTGCTCTGTATTCCTCAGTTATTTACTAGTTAATTCACTCTGACTTAGTATCATCACCACTGACCTTCATGTCACATAAGATAATGTTTTATTGATAGTTCATGGAGATCACAAATCAAAATCATGTTCATATATTGCAGTCTCTAAATCACAAAGTCCAACAATTATCAATCAGTTGTCAACAAGCTGAAATTATTTCTCATGCTGCATGTAGTATATACTATACCCCATGCTCAAGTCTTAATTTAGCAGCAGTATAGTTGTGTGTCCAAATCATTCCACGGGTGATGTTTAAGGTGCAAAAAGCATTTAGGTTGAATTATACAAGTCCTTTCCTGACCTTATACACTTTTCAGGTTAACATAGCCAACATAGCTTTAAGGTAGCCATACATGGGCCAATTTGCACCCAAAATGGATGGCCCCACCTGGTGGGATAGACCAGAGATTCCTGGTGGCCCCACCTGGTGGGACAGACCAGGAATCTCCCGCATGTTGGATCGCACAGTGAATTCCCAGCCAATCCCATTACTTTGAATGGTGTATGGCTACCTTTACATATGTTTAGTGCACAGATCCACATTTGGCCAAGTCAATATCATCATGGACATTTGTTGTGGCTGGGTTCAACTAATTGGATACATATTAATTGGAGAGGGTAAAAAAATCCCTATATTACATTGAAGTTGATTTTACAGTCAGATTGTAAAGTATATGGTGACTTTTGAACTTCATAACAGGTTGGGTAAAGGGGTTCAAAAGAAATTATCAAAAAGAGGTGAGCATCCTTGCTCGACCAATTAATGACCAATGATTTCATAGAAACATGGTAATTCAATAAAGATGGTCAATGAGATGGTGAAATTTCAACATTAGCATGCAAATTCAAACTTAAAAATCAAATGCAGCAGCCGTTGTTCCTGGTTGGCTCAGTTTCTCTCTGCATACAATTTGCATGCTAATGTTAAAATTGTAGCATTTCATTGACCATTCAACAGGTTGGCAGCCCGCTCTACTAGCAAGCAATGTGATCATTTGCATACATTTTGCATTTTGTAGTTCTATATATGTTCTTGTATGTGCATGATCGTTCAATAGATAGCATTTCTTGCACGGAGGCACTCATTGTGCTCTGCTGAGGGTGACTTCTGCTATACGGGACTATTTCTGTTGACTTTCCTTTTCCCATAGAGTCCTGCTGGGTGAGCATGGTCTAAGGAGGAACAAAGGTTTCCTGAGAACGATGGCTTTGTGTTCTGGCCCTTCATGGAAATGACCGTATCTTCTTTCCTTTTAGAAGTGATTTTGACATTTTGTTATTTGTAGCTGCACTCAATTTTAATCTGGTGTATGTAACAGTTGAGTGTTTTAGACTTCAAATTCTATTTTTACTTGTTCTGACATGATGGTATGTTTTATACGCATCTAGCATGTTGGCAGTTTTCCAGATGATTGTGTTAAAATAGATTTCTGACCATTTAATGCTAATTACTGCAAAACCTCTTGAGACTTTCTTTCGAAATCATTTGCAGATGGTAAATTTATTTTTTGTCTGTGTACATGATCTTAAGCTGAATTCTAGGAAATCAAATATGTATGAAATTAAATAATTATATTCTACATTTTTATATATTTAAATGTATTATAATTAGACTGCCTTTGGGCATCAGGCCTGGGCAAGCATAAAAAAGAGGGGTAGTTAGCATGTATGCCTCCAATGCTCATACCAGGTCCCCCCCCACAGCAGGGCCTTGTAAAACTGGGATAGGGCAGCTGATGCTTGAATCCTTTTTCATCAGCTGCCCTTCTTTCCCCAATCCTTATAAGATTCCTTCTTGGTGTGGAGCCCTGCGGAGCAGTTCT
>CM070033.1:144406093-144425715 GCA_036250615.1 Ptychadena robeensis
AGTGTCCTCCACACTGACCATCACCACCAGTGTCCGCCATACTGACAATCTCCCCCAGTCCTCCACACTGTCCATCTCCACCAGTGTCCTCCATAAAATTAAAATTAAAATCCTGTGCTTGTGCCTTTGCTGGTTGAATGGCAAATCTCTTTGAGATATGATCCTGTTCGATACTTTGGGTGGGGGCCCTGGTAATGGCAATCTAACAGGGATTTACCAACAGATATTTTTTTAGAGGGATCAATTGATTGAAAAATCGACCAGTGCATGGCCACCTTAAGAGTCAGGGGCCTACAAAGAAAGAAAGTCAAATCCAGATCCAGATAAAATATCTCCTGTTTACCTCCTGGACGTTTAGCCCGAGTTAACTTGGGCTAAATAAAGTTGTTTAAATTGAGTTAACTGCAGCCAGTTTGCTTGCAGCCAATACCGATACTTGCAGGTCTTCTTACCGTGTATCCTGCTGTCTGATATTCAGATCCCTGTGTTTGGAGTTGCACCATTGCGTGCGTGATAATGTCATCAGGAGGGCCAGTAAGTTCAAAATGTCAAAACATTTTTTTTTTTTTTTTGCTGTTTATGGTTTTTCTTTCATTCTGACATTGATTAGAGACTTTTTTTGCATCCAATTCAATGCAAAAAAACAAAACAAATACAAAAAAAAGGATTTACTTATTATGAGTTTTCTTTCATGTTGGATTGGATTGTTTTTTCTGTACCCAGTCAAGTTTAATATAAAGGAAAACACATAACAAGTAAATACTTTGTATTCTGCAAGACGCAGAGAGGACACTTCCCAATCGAATGAATGGCACAGTATACACTCTGTGATATTTGAGTGGTGCACCCGCGGTTGATGATTTGAAACTGCGGAATGCCGTGTCTTCACTGCAGCACCTTGCACTTTCACGCTAGAGACACCTCAGATCACCAGTGCTGTTCGGGCGCAGTTTTTCTGCATCTTGGCTCAGCTAAATCAATAGGGCACACTCCTACTGATGTGTTAGGAGCAAGCCCTAAGCCACGGGCAAGCTGTGGGTAATCCGCCGGAAAATGTGCCAGCACATGACTTGGAAAGTTGTTCCCATTGTCAGTATTGGGTGATTTAATAAATGTATTCTAGTTTTAGCAGATACCTGTGTGTTTTCTATTGAATTTTATAATAAAATATTTTTTTTTTAAATATTTCAGCGTTTGAAACGTTATATATTCAGGATGTCTTCAAGACCTGTGTTTGGACATATTTTGGTCAGTTACAGGCCTACCACATTTTTATTTTATAAAAAACAGCGTAACACATTTGGTACAGAAATCTGGAGGTTAATCTATGTATGCCCTATACCTTGTAAATGCTTTATACTGAAACTGACAACTAATCACTTTCTTTCAAATTTTCTCTTCAAAAAGACAAACAATGTATTCTTTACCTATCCATGCTGGCTTTAGCTGTGTTTTATACGCCTGTATTCCTGGATTTGCGCCTTCTAAAACTACAGTGACGTAGTCAAAAAAGTCAACCTCTAAATCATGAACTGTGCAGGCCTCACTGCTTGTCTGGAAGTTTCTCATGTAGTTTTCACACTGTATGAATGTATTTCCTTGTCTAGGGAGATGTAAAAGTCTTAATATTAAAACAAAATATACGATAAAATAGTTTTGCAATTAATAACATGCAAGTTAGGGTATGATAATTTTGGTTTCTGATATCAAAATCCTAAATTAGTCATAAATTTACTATACTACAGCACGGAATCCCAATACAGTTCATAAAAAGTGATGAGCAGCATAGGCAATATTCGAATTTCTCTAAATATTCAAAGTCAATTTGCAAATTCGATATCCCCAAGATCTCCTGTCTTTGTTATCATTGCGTAAATCAGCACTTGTAAATGAGACTATTGTGAATGCAATGTGTCTTGTTATGGCAACATCTAGTGGCAGAATGTGAAAGTGCGTAATCACCACATGAGACAACACTCATAGAAGTTAGTCATTAATGTTGGCATTAATATTACGAAGATATAGCACTATATTCTAGAATTATTCAAGTGCCGATATTCACAATAAAAATTTTCAATATGAATATTCATGCTCAACACTAGTGATAAGAATAAAGCTCAAAAAGAAGTGTGGGTTCACCTACTCCTCAATTGATGACCTAATTGGGACCCCACTTTTTGTTACACAGTGGGGCAGGGATTGTGGGGTGTATTTATAAGTCACTTATAATGGGATATGTTAATGTTATAATATAAAGCTGATATATACTGGAAAGAAAAAACAAACTCTCTTCCAGACATAGTGAAACCCAACTAACCTCTCCCCACGAACCCTCTTGAATTCACATCCTGGTTACTCGACCTACTTAAATATCTCCTACTCTAATGTTGCCAAGGAGAGTGTACTATATTGTAGCTTATTTAATTTTTTGATTGTTTTGCATTTTATCAGCTTTAAACTAGTATTGTTAAGCATTCCACAAAAAAATATATACATAGCTGCTGTTCCCTAAAGCCTTGACAGTAGCCATTTGTAGTCCTAAAAAATTATTTTCTTCCTTGTAGTTAATTAGCTGGGATTCCGGAAATGGTCACTTAATTGTGCTACAATTATTAAAATGAAATCATTTGCAACACTGCTGAAAATGTATTTCCAGGTGTGTGAAGGAAACATGACTGTATGAGTTACATCTCCCTTCCCCACTCTGTGGCCAACAAATGAAGAGTTACCTCTGCCACAGCGTGGTGTTACCTCTGCCACAGCGTGGTGTTACCAGAGGGGAGGGACGGCAGGGAACAATAGGGATTTACCAATTACAGTGAAGGTTTTTTTGACAGATCATCCACATAATGGAAGGGTTTGACTACAAGGGACATGGAGTACATTAGGTAAGTATAGGTCTACTTTACAGAAAACATTCTATTTCTGTATCCTTTTAACGTGCCATAACTAAATGCAGGTTGTGCATTAACTACAACAGTAGGCAGTAATCAAGAATCTTATTCACCATGGAGATCCAAAGAAACCAACCCACTCAAAACTACCACCACATTTTGAACTCAAAAGCAGTATAATATAATTGTCAGGGTCTGAACCTAGGGATGATTTGGTGTCTGGCTGCTGAGTAGTGTTGGCAGAACTGTCCACAAGGCGGACAGTTCAGCCGCAAACATGTTCGCATTTTTCTCCCCGGCAAACAGTACAGGTGTTCGACCCACCTTGTTCACCGCCGAGAAGAAGGTTACCATTGTTTATCTGGCCGGATCAGGAGCAGAACGATCTGGCCAGTGAAAGAATTATTTCAGGAGAGACCACAGAGAGAAGCCGGTCTCTATTGAAAAAAAAAACATCTCAAACCGGAAGTGATGTCAATGACGTCACATCTAGGTATCAAAACTGGGAACTGTGTGTTCCAAGTACCGGAAGTGACGTCAATGACAGGCGGGGAATTTGAATCTTCCCGGACGCACCTGGCCGAAGTTTGGCCATCACTACTGCTTAGCCACCTGGTGTACTACCTTGTTAGATCCTTTGTACAAAGATAACTTGTTACCGCTTTGCTCATTGAACACTGAATTTCTGCCCCCCCCCCATGTACTTCCTATATAAGCCATGTTCTTGCTCTGCCTCATTGCCAAATTATTGTTCCTTACAATATCTTGCTACTGCTTCTTGTGTTCTAAATAACATCACCTGTGTTCCTGACATTTTGCTTCGTATTACCCAACCACTCTTGCTCCATAGCCTATCTGACACCATTGGCTATTGACCTACACTTGTTTCTGATTAAGCCTCTGCTTGCTGCTCAACAACCCCTGTGTGCATTGATCCTGCCTGCACCTGTGTTGCTGTTTCAGCTACTGGACTCCGAGTCTGACCCTAGATCGTTACAATAATATAAAAGAGTGTCATATAACACTTATACTCACCTTAGTGAAAGTATGTATGTAGTTCCATGGGTAGCATTTTTGCCCAACATCCATGTACATGTCATTGAAGATGTGTTAAAAACACTGCATGATACTTCTTCTGCTGAAGTCCCATTTCTTTCTGATTCAGAAATAAATAATTCAAAATAGCAAACAAAAACTGATAAGAGAATTACTTAAAATTATATTTTTTAATGTAAAAGAACAAAATGAAATGAAATGATTGGCTTCAGAATAACATTTTGTTATAAATTTCTGAATTGCTAAAATTGGTAACAATATGGTCAAACATTATTAAATTATGGAAATTTCAGTAACCTTTTCCTTTCCAGTGTGAAATGCTTTAAACATATTACAGATCTTTAAATAAACCATTGTAGATAAAGACCAGTTTCAAGGGTCAAGCATGTAAACCCTGCTACATATCTCCGCCAATTTGCTAATATGTATGGCAAACTGGTGGAGAGGGAAGAAGTGGGTTTTCTTGGGTGCACTGGCTACTAGGATTATAGGACACACACAAAATTGGGGGGGGAATGTACCTGCGTCTTATTGTCCGAATGCACATGTGGCCGTGGGTGGTTGCCCCTTGGCTTCCTGCCAGCTCTCCCAGCAAGGAGATTAGCCGGGGAGCTGTCAGATAAGAGATGCGGCTACGGCTGGATCTCCCATCTAAACTGCATTATTGATTATGCCAACAGAGGCCAGAGCCCTGCTGGTATAAACAATGAAGAGAGAGATAGATGAACTGCCATCTCTCTCTCTCTCTGTCTGTGAAAACGTATATATTTAATAATTGTTTTCTGGTTTTCCTGCTCTAAAATCTGGGTATATCTTATGGTCCAATAATGATGGTATTTTTCTACAGGTGTGCCATTGTAGAATTTGGGGCATTCTCCTATCTTTTGTAGTTATCCCAGTAGTCAATATTCTGATTGTGAGACAAAATGACAATCCTCTACAGGTGGGCAAACACAAATTTACCTTTATTCAACTTTAAAAAATAATCAAAATAATGTCAATCTTTTGAAAATCGATGATCGCAATCAAACAAAAAATAGATAGACATGTTGGTAAATGTAAGTTGATTGACCCCAAAATGGGTCACTTTTTTCCATAGAGATAAATGGGTTAAAACTTTAAAAAAAATAACTTTTAAAGCCCCGACCTTGAACCTTATTGGTTAACAAACCCGATGAGCTAGAGACCACAAATTTGGCATGGTTGCAGCCTTAAGTTGCAGACTATAACTACAATCCTTCCAAATTGGGGGTCTCTAGCACTCTTGGTTCTGGAGAACCACAACCCCAAAATAGATCGAGTCCTGGCACTTCAGTTAGAACCGAGTCCTGGCACATCACAGTTGACGCCGGAATTGTGCTGGGAAAAAGCGGCATGGAGGTCCATGGGGCCACCTACCCCCCGCCCCTTTCACATCACTGGTGACGGCAGATCACCTCATCTCTGTCGGACAGGTACGTTTCCCCACAGTTTTTTTGATTGTTGAAAAGAACACTGGGAGGTTAATGTACATTTTAGATTCATAGACTTTTGTTTACAACTTGTGACATCACATCTGGGAAAACTTCCCTTATTTTCAATTTCAGAATTTGACAGGCCTGCTCCCTCCCCAGCCCCATGGTGAGCCTAACAGAGTGTTCATTTTAGTTTTAAGAACCTAGTGTGTTCTTTTTTTATGGAGAGTGTAACAACAATCATTAAACAGCACATATCATCAAAGGGTTTAAACTCCTAAGAATTATAGAATACAAAAAGGGGCCCCCAAAAAGCTAGAAACGGCCCTGCATGTATGTTTGTATAAATTGTACACAACCCATGTTAATACTTGAAAAAATTACCCTTTTACACAGTAACAGACTTCACATACAATATTTTACAATGTCTTACCTGGAGTTATACATTTTTCTGAGGAAAGATGTAGGCATTTTTTATTATTTATTTCAGGAATCACTTTGAGGCAAACAGCTGATTGTGTTTCCAAGGTTAATTTTGCGTTACATTCTCCCGTCTGTGGAATAATAAATAATAGTTGGCATTTATTTAGTGGCTATATATTATTGTTGTATATGTATGCCAGTGGTAAATAAAATAAGCTAATTGATATTCTGTTTTGTTTGTCGTGTTAACTATGAGTTATGCATTATATCTTCAATGATATACATGCCATTGTACATGTTCTTAAATGTAAGGTTTTACAAATGGCTAGTATGGTTTAGAGGCACAGAATCTTTTAATCTGCTCATTGTTCTGTGTCAGGGTTGTGAATGTATAGACTAGGATGATAATGTATAATAATAGCCAATCTATGTTGTAGAGTCTATAGAACTATCTGATGAAGAGTTCTGAACTTTGTTCACAGGAATCTAATTAATTCAACAAGAATTCAAAGAGAATTGCTGCCATGAAAAACCTATGATAGTTATCTTGGTCAAGATAAACATACTGCACAAAGGCATACCATCAGTACTACCCTCCTGTACATACTGCCCTTGTGTTAAATGACCTGCATCATACTGGGCTCATGTTTTCTGCATTGTTGGTTATTAGTGTTGA
The DNA here is from genome assembly GCA_036250615.1 of Ptychadena robeensis. NCBI lineage: Eukaryota > Metazoa > Chordata > Amphibia > Anura > Ptychadenidae > Ptychadena > Ptychadena robeensis. The sequence goes on from CM070033.1 coordinate 144,412,597, forward strand.
GCGAGAATATTAGAAATTCTAATATATTTGACGAATATACGACATTCGAGAATTCGCAATATTTTGCAAATGTGCGCTCCGATATTCGTAATATATTCGTCATATTATGCTTCAACATTGCTTACCAGCATAAATACATTGCGCATATTTCTAATGGATATGCGCAAAATGCACCGTGCTCCTACTGGCTAAGACCACAGAATGAAGAAGAGAAGCTGTAAAGCTGATTTGCGAATAATTGCGAACTCGCGATGTAAGGTAATAGAATACAGTCAAATCTAATTTTACGAAATTTCAAATGTTCCTATATATATTCGTGAAATTACGCGAACTTGAATATACCATATGCCGCTCAACACTATTGGTTATATACCCAATCCTTTTCTGGATCAATACATTTTTGCTTGTATATAATAAAGGAGGGTTTATTTCTGCTAACAGTGCCATTGATTAGAAAAGTCAGATTATGATACACACACTTTGGAATGTTCCAATGGATGTTAGAGAGTGGCACCCCGCTGCTTTTTTCCCCCAATAGAAAACAGCAGCTACCAGACAGGTTATCAGCAATCTAAATACAGAACTGCCAAAACATAGAAGCAGTTACCCCTACCACCCAAAATATAAATGACAGATTGTCTTTGACGCTCTTCTAGTGTGTGCATGATTGATTTGATACATCAGTCTATTTAAGAATAGTGATGGACAAAAGGGTGCAACCACCTGGACAGTGTCATGCCAGAGGGGGATCAATTGCTAAAAGTCATCAATAAATACAGCAGATAGGGATGGACCGAACTGTTCGCCGGAGAACAGTTCGGCGGGAAGCGAAAGAGCACTTGTTCGCCCATTACTCTCGCGGCGGACAGTGACGGATGTGTTCGGACAAACCCCGCCCCGCGTCGCCGACGAGAAGCAAGATCTAAAATTCTTCCCTCCGGCAGGATCAGACACCTGCGACGATCATGCCGGGGAAGAGAAGAATCTTTTCACTAGCAAGATCACGGGCATGCAGGCCGACGTCTTGTAGTAGTGAAAAATCCCCAGGCTTGGACGCAGGAAGAGTGACGTCAAGTGACGTCTGGACAATCAAAACTGCGCCCACCGTACACCAGGATGACTATGCGGGTTCCTAGGTTGAGGTCGTCCAAGGACCGGATGTGGACGATCACTGAACATCACAATCGCGGTTTTTCGATCAACCAATTCCCCGCCTAGAGGCAGCGGAATTTTTAATGTGTCCCCGCGAACAGCGGCGGACGGGCGGACGGATTTAAAGTCCGACCCGCACCGTTCGCCGGACAGTAAATGGCGCATGTTCGCCATCTCTAACAGCAGACTGGAGATCCACACAGTTAAAAACATTTCCTTAAAACATACTGATATACTTGAGTATAAGGGGAGTGGGGGGGGGGGGGGGCGGTGCAGCAGCTAAGGCTCAGAAACACACAGCAAATGTACTTTTTTTAGGAGATACTGTTTAATTCAGTAAGATAATTGCAAAGCCCTTGAACATAACATTATCACTAAAATTGCTGGAGATGTAGAAAAGGGATGTGGGAACATTGTAAAGAAAAGTATTGCTCTAGCATATCAAGTTTTTGCACAAAATAAGTTCAAATTTGGTTTGAATTTGAACCTAATTTATGCAAAAACGATATATTCTAGAGCAATCATTTTACATTTGGTGATGATAGCATGTTTGGGGACTTTGCAATTCACTCATAAAGCCCAACCAAAAATGCTGCGGTTTTTGCATTTCCGAATATAAGCCAAATTACATTTGAGCACATTTCAGGTGCTGAAAAATGCAGCTTATATGCGAGTATATAAACTAAACACATATAAAATCACCCCCACAAAATTATAAATTTTTTTATCTGTAATCATGAAATAAATGATCACAGATAATACTGTGGAAGAAGTAATGGGTTTTATTAACCCCTTACTTCTTTCAAAACGATTAACCACAGCACGGCAATAAGCGCATTAAAAAATACTTTGAAAATACAGTAAACTAATGTTATCTGTAATCGTGACATCAATGATTACACGTAACATGGAATGAGCATAGGAGTTTGATTAACCCCTTACACAAATGACAAACCTTTAACCCTATCCTAGAATAGCTTACAATTCAAACAACTGAAACCGCAAACCTTTCCATTAAATTACAATACAATGTTATGTGCCATAAATAAATACATGATGACATCTAACATGAAACCCCTTACAGAAATAACAAACCATTACCCCTACCTTAAAACACCTTGTTAATTATTAGTGTTGAGCTAGAATATTAGAAACCCCACATACACATTTAGCCATAATTACATTAAATATTATACCTTTAATGTATGGGGGGAAATTAACCTCTACAGAAATCACAAACTATTCCCTTAGTGGAAAAGGGAATTGTTCACCCATTACTATTTAAGAATTCCAAATGGTATGTCATAGCATTCATTTCCTGCATTTAGCATATGTGTTCAGAACAAACATACAATTGGTCAGCAAAACTCCATTTACTTTAAAACCAAACTATTGGCTAAAAATATTAAACCTGTGCAATGGGTCTCTAACACCATTACAAGAGTTAAATGCATATTTATGTCTGGGGGACTTACACAAGACCTTGTACTGGTCTGAGCCTGTGCATTCACAGTGACGTCTCACCACATTGACTGCACTCTGGCTTCTCCTAGAGGTGCCTCTTACAGAGTCTAGATTGTTGGACTGTGATGATATCATTGACCATACAATGGAAACCCAATAGCTCTATATTCTAGAGGGAACCAAAGGACCAACTCACCACCGATAAGCGGCCGATTTTTAATCTGACCGACGGGCGTGCGCGCTCTCGCCGTCGGTCAGGTTAAAAATTGGCCGCTAATCGGCATGTCCCCACATAGGGCGACAGATCCCTGTCGCCCCACTTCTCGGCCGGCCAGAGAACGGACATGTCCGTTCTTCTCTGGCCGATGGGAGCCGATGAAAGTCGATGCCATAAGCTGCAATGAAGCGGCGTCTTCATTGCAGCTTATGGCCGGCACACAAAGGGTGCCAGGCCGATTGAAGGGGCCCCACAATGCAACGGGAGGCTAACGTGATGACGTCATCACGTTAGCCTCCCGGAAAGATATCGGAGGAAGATATCGGCTAAGGTCTGTATGTGTATGCCTAGCATAAGTCAAACTTTTTGTTTTAGCGCCTAGACCTAAATTTGATAACAAGCCTCACAAAAGGAGGAGAGACATATCAAGTATAGGAATGTAGAAATTTGTGTAGAAATTTCATATAATGATACAAATGACTCTTTCCTTATTAATATGTTTTTTGTACTATAATGAAATCATATAATGTACAAGTTGATACAAGTATGCACACGTTTCTGATTTCTGAGTGGGGTCATGAAATAATAAAGCTTGATTCAAATGGTCGGTTGCACACAGTGTGTGGGCACTTAAGTTGCGGTTGTCGAATACTGACAACCGTTTGTGTGCTAATGGCCAACGAAACAAAAATGGTCCGACTGCATGAAGACCTACCAAACTTGTGAATGAGCCCTAAAAGAATTAAATGAGAAAACAATTAGCTGAATAAAAATCAGAAGGAAAAAATTGCTCCCTTAACATGCAGATAAAAATAGAGCTCACAAATGATCAGGTAAAACACATAGTAAATGATATTTACCAGAAGTTTAAATTCATATTCATCAGCCAATTTCAAATAAATATTGTATTCCAGCTCGTTTTGGATTTCTGGAGGAAAATCACAGTCCCAAGACAGATCCAAATCTATTTCACTGATGCTCGCTGAAACATTTATTGGCTTCATATAGTCACCAAACACTGCAATGAAAATGCATGTTAGTTCTTGAAATAATAAACTAAATTCATTTTAGAAAGTACATATATCATTTTTTAATTATAATGAAATAAGTATTTTGGCAAACCAGGGACAAAATAAATTGATATGATTATGGAGATAAAATTGAGGTGTATGGGTGTCCTCAACTATCAAAACGGATCCTTATTTTAATAACACATTTACCTATACATAAGCTATACAGACTGTTCTTAATTACATTACATCATAAGTGATTACAGGCATCATGGGATGAAAATTTGAAATTTTAAAGATTCAGACCTAAATGGTTTCAGTGTCTGGGTAGCTGTAAAATGCAACTCATTTTGTCCAAAGCAAGTTTTCCTACTCTAGTTAACATGTATTTTCAGTATTTTTTTAACAGATGATGGTAAATTAAGTATTGGTTACAAGTGACTCAACAACACCTGGCCTGTATGTGGTTCTTGCAGTTTGACAACCCTGATTTAGTGAGACTAGAATTACAACAGATTGTTTCCTGTATGCTGCTCAAATGGTCCCCCTGAATGCTCTTCTGTTTGATAACCTGGCATCCACAGGCCATCCTGTGTCATCATGTACATCCTGCCCACATCCTGGCAGCACTCCCTATATAACCTGCAGGAGAGAAGAAATGCATGGCTACAGTTTGCATGAATTTCTATTTGCTCATTGCTGGTCTACTAAATAAACAATTAAAAGATATCCATAATGACATGTTGTGTTTTGTTTTAGTACAGCTAGCACTGCACCACTACCATCTCTTGGTACATGATATTTAAAGTTTACAAGCTCAGAAAATTGTTCTGCATTTCCTATACATTAAGCATTTATTGGCTTCTAGCTCATTTCTTTTCATCATTGCTTCACTCAGTGTCCTAACCTGGGATTGTCCTCTTGCTTGAAATGGGACAGTGTTGTTGTGTTGTCAAAGTGGATTGCCCTGTTTGTTATCGCGACTCTGTATCGCAAATTATTAGCACTGTTTGCCACCACACCGGCCCTAAACCTCGGACAAGCCGCCTACAAATTGGCCCTAAAGTGGACACATGACCTTAAAGTGTATATAAGAAAAAAACACTTTCAATACACAACATGCATTCCTTATATTTTATCTTTACATAAACTGCAAGAAAGAAAGGTGTTTTGCCATTTTTTTTGCAAAGCAAAACAGTTAATAATTTGATTTAGAAGGGTTGTCCTCAAACTGTAAAGGGTAGGGGTGTAAATTTGGGCAATGCCTGCGCATACCATTTGTTATATTGGACTAACTTTATTGTTCCTTAATATATCCTAGATTTTATACATTTTTTAAGATAAAACCTTTCTACCATTTATATAAAACATTGGTTTACACACTTACTAGCTGTGTTGCATTCTTCAGGGTCTTCATACAAATAACAGTACTGCCATAATGAACAAAAGAAAATGATATAAGGGGCTATATCCATTTCATGAATGTTGTACAAGCCTGAAAAAAAAATCTGCAAGGAAACATTAGATTTCAACATCCTTGTTTGATAAAAACATACTAAACAGTCATGTATTCCAAAGAACAATAAAGGAGGAACCTAAAGGGTAAAGAGACTGCACTTTACAATGATTCACAAGATTTACAACATTCAAAGTACTGGATTAGCTATCAATGGCAGAAAGTTTGGACTTTATCAGGTAACTGGAAGTTTTTGAAGTAAGGTCTGAATTTTCCCTGTTTATCAGTCAAAGCTAACTGACTTCACAAACACAGCATATTAACCACCAGATTTCAGACAATATTACACTCAGAAAGTCTGTATTAGACTATGTTCGATAATGTAGAACACTACGATACCCTTCTGTCCAGCAGAACCTGTTTAACGGAAAAAGGCGGTGCGGTAGGCATGTAATATGGATGGGCTACGTCGACATCCCCGTCAAGGAATGCGGAGCCCATAACGCCGTTGAAACATACTGTTTTTCAACATCTTGTGTGTAGTCTAGCAGGGTATTCAAAACAGTAGGAGGTCTAATGAAAAATCTAACTATTCTTGCTTTGGGTTAGCACATGTCATTTGATGACAATGTATGCAAATGATCAAAAACGATCAAAATCCGTTGGTTACAAAATAATTTGTACTCAACCGATGAAAATTTTCCGACATGTCCGATCATGTTTTTATCAATTTTTTCACAATTACCATAAAATTTAGTTGATCGGACCATGTGGGCATGCACCAATTTTCAGTCGAAAATTCAGTGGAAAAGTAAAAAAATAGATCGTTTTTAATCGGTCGGCCGCTTCGTTTCTCAAGAATTATAAATTGTATATCTACATACTGCTTACATAATATGTAGCTAAACAGAATTATACTGTACTGTTCTATATTTTCTAATAGATTTACCCTATAAATTTTTATAACAATAGCCTGGCATGCGTCTCTTCAGCCCTTCTGTTGTAGCTATCTGGCTGCCAGCAAGCCTCCTACCAGACCATACACACTGGCAGGAAGAGTTTGCAGATGCGGCTGTGGTTTCTTGCTCTCCTCCATGCAGAAAAGGGGCAATCTGATCATGCAGCAACTTCCATGGAAGTAAATAAACAGGGGCTACAGCCAATGCACGTTTTGCCCAATACCCACAAGTATATGCTTTCAGTGCATGAAAAACAATGTGTGCATGCAGTGCGCACAAGTTAGAATGTGTTATGTTTTTTGGCTCCAGACTTTTTTTCTATGGTAGGGCAAAATAACATGTCTGTGGGCAGTACAGTTGAGTTAGCTTAAAATGTCCAGTTCAAGCTTAGGAACATGATATGCTAATTCTGAAACGTTTGATGTTTTTTTTTATGGCTATGGCCATTACCTTTGTGTTTGAGAAAATTGCAAGACACATAGGTAATTGATCTACCTTTCTTCTTTCCCTCATATTAATTGGCTTTTTACCAGGAAAGTTGTTTTAGATGTAAAAAAAAATTGTTAAAGTTGCATGGCAATGTAATAGCAAATGCAAACATGGCTTTAAATATTGGCTCACTTGTAATCCATGACTTAATTAGTAGGGTAAATTGGATCTGCTTGGCTATTATGCACAATATCTGAATGTTTCTTTTGATGCATTTTGTTACCAATAATAGTTGTGGAAAAATTTGGAGTTCAAGGTGGCTAACTGAAATAATTGAAAAAGCAAGCTTTCGGGATGTCTAAGTTCCCTTCTTCAGGTTTAAAGTGGACCTACCACCAGAAAATGATGATAAAATTCATGGCAATAGAAGTGCCAATAATAATGAGGAAAGCATTAAAAAATCAAAAACAAACTTACCTGTAATGAGTAATTTAAGAAGATCCTCTCACTTCCTGGCCCGGCCGCAGGCACCGGAAAGGAGCCGAGATTTCTTAGCACTGGGATTGCTGAGTAATTCTGTGATCTTAGTTCTCCATTCAAAGTACACTGACGAAAATTCCCATAGAAATTCATTTAACACCTCCAGTGGTCGCGATATTGCATCTTGTGTTAACCCTATACGATTCCACGAAACAGCAGGTAAGTATATTATTTTAGGACCGTGGAGCCCTAAACCACCATTATACCAGCTCAGAGGTAAGTCAAATTTAAATTTGACATATGTATTTTTTGCATTTTGAGTATACATCTGCTTTAATAAGAAGAAGAAGCGTTCTGATACATCCCAAAAGCTTGCTTTTTCAACTACTGTATTCCAGCGTATAAGACGACTGGGCGTATAAGACAACCCCCAACATTTCCAGTTAAAATATAGAGTTTGGGATATTCTAGTTGTATAGGACTACCTCTCTTCAAACGCATACCAAATAAAAATGTTATGTCTACTCTGACTTTCAACCACCAGAAATCTAAACATTTTATATAATGTAATACAGTGGGGTATGAAGTGAAGTTTTTTGTACAGATATTTAATGCATTCAGTGTGTTTAACAGATCCCTGCAATACCAATTTCAGCCACAATGCACAATGTCGCTAGTGAGCACACTTGCCATCAGTAGCAGCCAGCTACTTTCATCACACAGACATCGGGAAGGAGAAGGAGGGGGCGAGGTGAATTCTGAAGACCTCTCCCTCTGGCTTATGTCAGCCAGTACCCAGTGCAGGGAGCACAGATCGGAGAAGCAGACCTCCGGGCTTGCCTAGATGGTGACACCCGGCGTATAAGACGACCCCCGACTTTTGAACACATTTTCCTTTGTTCAAAAGTCATCTTATACCCCGGACAATACTGTGAAAAATTAGAAAGCCAATACTATTGGTCTTCTATGTTATTGTATTAAACAAGAGCTTTTTTCTGATTAGTAGATACATTTATTAGTGAGTAATGATTCTGTTCACATCTATTTTTATACTCTATTTTGGTCATTCTCATTTTCAGTTTTTAGATGTCATGTGATTTCAGTCTAAGTCACATTTTAGAATCAGCATTGCCTTACATCCCTAAATTTTTTTAAAGCGTAGCGTATTCTGTTAACAGTGGGATTTCCCAACAGACGGACTCATTGCCTTAAAGACCAAAAACGCTTAACTCAAACTTTAACAGAACTGAAAGCTACAAATTCTAATTCTAAGTTCTACAAATTTTATTCTAGTTCTTCATAAAAAATACTATATTTATGTGTATCACTAAAGCACAACTTTTATTCAAACCTAAAACTCACAACTAATAATTTTAAGCAGAATCTGAGTTAAAAAGAAGACGAAGGATTCAAATTGATTACAGATGAGTAAAGGTGGCCATACACAGTTCAATATTTCTGCTCGATTGAGTCAAAACTATTGATTTTTAAGTTGACTGAACGAAAATAGATTCCTGCCCACCTGGTAAGATTGCCCAAAATCGTTCAAAAAACATAGTTTTAGTAGATCGTACAAATGTTTGATGCGTTTACAAGGTATTTTGATTTACGATCTTATTTTGAATCATAATTAGTGTCGTATTTGGAATCCAAATTATGATTGTATTTACAATCGTACTATGCATGCACTTTCATAGTACAATCGTAAAATGATCATGTTTAACTCGTTCACACTGTGTGGTGGTACGATTAATCAATGTAAGGGCTTGTCCCCACTTACAGTTTTGAACCGCGCTGTGGCGACCACGTGCGGCCGAATCCATTTTCTTCGGTGGCTGTGTCCCCACTCGGGTGGGTGGCCAAGGGCAACTGCGGCCAGTAGATTTTTTAACCACATTCATACATTCTCTATGGATGAGATCCAGAGTCGGCTGCGTTAAATTGTGTTGCAAACAAAAACGCTGATGTGGGGACAGGCCCTTAGACTGTTGCACAGTCATAAAAACCTCACAACACTATCAAATCTAAGGTCGACGTGTATGGCTAGCTTTAATCAGCAGCCAATTTTGCCCTTGACCAAGAGTTTTGATTCATTTAGTGACATGCAATTACTTGTTTCTTAGGCTGTTAACATGGCATTACAGTGATATTCTGCACTATTGAGAATTTTTCTGAGAATTCGATAAATGGAGTTACTGATCGGATTTGCTTATTCATTGGTAAATATCATGTGAGATACACTTTTGATATTTCGCAGCATGTCTGATTGCTCCACATGCAATCAGGGATCCAAAATTTAGAGATTAAAATTGGTTTCCTTTTGAATTCACTTTTTAGGAAATGTTATGATCTTACTGAAAGGAGTCAATATCCTCCTGTGTCTACTAGGCCTTTGTTGCCCCCATGTTCTCAGTGCCTGGGAAACCCATGATTTGATACTAAATGACTTAAAATGGTAATAATATGAATATTCAAGAATAAGTAGGAGAGGTTCAGAAAGCACAGCTCTACAGAATGGGTAAAAAGGGAGCAAGGAGTTGCTTCTATTAAGGTCCTCAAATGCAGCTTTTTCTCCTTTACATCTTTCCCTCAGGAGAACAACAAGCAACAAAGTAGTGACCTTACCAAATCTCAGCAAAAGAAAAGGGGAGAGGGGTGTGAATATATTATTCCTCCTTCACCCCTATATAAAGACTGGCACTTCAGGAACTTTCAAGGCATAGGTAGTCAATAAACATATACAGTTAAACATATACACATTTATTTATAGTACAAATATGAATCACAATAAAATCTTGTAGACAATTAATCTCGACACGTTTTGCATTTCTGCTTCTTCAGTGTTAATGTTTGGCCTCACTAACAAAATCATAATGTATGGAAATTATGGGATGTGGCACAACAACTTAATAACATGAAGAGTGAATCACAATAAAGGTAGAATTATATTACCAAATCTCACTCCAAATTTCAAGACTACCACCCACAGCCATGGCGCCTCTTAAATCAGCCATCAGATTTCCAGATAAATAAGAACAAGGACAGAGGCGCACAACCTAGGTTGTGTTTCTCTGTCCTTGTTCTTACTTGTCTGTTACAAGGGGGCCACACTCCTTCATTTTGAGAGCCAAACACCTACACACAACCACAACACCCACCCCTCATACTGACCCTATTTTACTCTGCAATCTTTGCTCAGACCCCATACACCCACTGAGGGCCTTTCTGGCCCCTGATATCACTGAAGCTGTGTAATCACTGCTGAAGGTTGTGCGCATCTTTCACGGATTTTTAGATACTTGAATGTATTTTTTTTGATGGCACAATATAATATGGATGGCATACCACTGGAGGCATTTCAGGCAAAAGGTACAATGTTCAGGGTACTGTTTGGCCACTATTAAAATTCACATTCTACTTTCCTTGATTTTTGGGAAATCCAAATCATGTTACTCCCTTTTTTGCAGAACATCAGAACATGAGATAGATGAAGTTCAAGGCAGAAGCAGGGTGTAATCTTTCAATTAACAAGCCGGTCAAAACAATAGAGACATATATATAAGCCAAGCACATTTTGTTAAACACTTAAACCACCCATTTAAAATTTAAGTAATCAAATAAGATCATAAGATACATTATCATAGAGGGGTTCTTTAACTTTTTTAAACATCCAACCTCACAAAAAAAAAATTGTTCTGGCAAACTAGACTACATTTAATGAAACGTCATGTAGGAACCCAACACAGATATTTACCTAATCAGCCACATGCTCAGTAATATTCATAATAAAATGTTTAAATACCTATTCATACTATTGATTTTCAACATATTTAGCCCATAGCCTAATGTAACAGTAATAAATAATAATACATTACTGACTGATTGGAACTTACCTATATCATGTATTTGGAATTTTTCTCCATTAATTTATATTCAATTATTTCAACAATGAATTTCAAGCAGTTTTCATCAGTCTCATTTCTAGGTAGTGAAACTAGCAAGGAATATAAATCACTGTAGACTGATACAAGGACTTCCCTTTGTAGCAGTTTTTATAAAAAGCAGGAAGAGTGTAAGAAAGGAGAACACATTTTGAACTGCCTCTAGTTTCCTTCTCCTACTTTCAGTATATATCAATTTCATTCTTTGGGCCACAGACTTTTCCTGGTCATATATTGTTGGGATGATTTTTGCTGTTGGGCCCACACAAGCCCAGTTGTTTTTTGTTTTTACCTAACCCAATTTTCCTTGCTACTTGTGGTATTTGGAGAATCAGTAAAAAGATACTCCAATAATGATTACCTTAACACTGTATGCTATACGGATGGTCTGCATGCTGAAGCCTGGTCAGGGATACCACATTGGAGCAGGCAGAGCTCTGTGTGTAAGGGCCTGTGTAAGGGCTGTAAAAGAAAGTTAACCCCCCCTCCCAAAAAAAAAAAATAGATATCCACACTCAACTCACTCGCTCTGTTGCATTTGTTCAGAACATTGTACATTTGGTCTCATTCTGCTATACTAGACATGGGCAAACTATGGCTCTTTGCCATCTTGGAGTCAAGATACTTCTCTGATTTTTATGGTCACCTGCTAGAGGCTGTAGTTTATCCATATCTATATCCATTATCCAACACCAATAGAATGTATAGGTTTACTATTCATTTTATTTAAAGCAGTACATAAAATTAATCAATTTATCAACGCAATCTGTTGTCTTGTATCAATGCAATTTAGGCCATTACAGGTTCTTTGTCCCCTCTGTCAAATTCAAGAAACCATTGTGGTCCATGAGTCAAGAAGTTTGCCCAACCCTGTGCTAGACCCAAACAATGCCTCTATTCTTTTAAAATTATGCTCACGAACAGGTCCTCCCATGATGACCTAATACAATGAGAGGACAGTGGAGAAGGAAAGTCAGCCACCGCATTGCCTAATAATTAAAGTGTCTGACTTCAAAAGGCAGCTCTCCGTCTTTGTGCTGTATCACATGTTTTATGTCCCAAACCAAATAAACATCATCTGTCACTTTTCATTCCGCATCAAACATCTGTGCATTTCTTTAGCACACATTAGAAAACTGATTTAATTTGGAGTTTAATTCACACTCATCAACTCATGAAGGTCCACTCCAGGTGGGTTCACTAGTACTGGTCTAATTGGCGGATCCAGTTTTCGCCTACACAGAGATCATAAATAACACATGTTCAAATGGTTCTGACTAGTAGGATGACCAATATAATTATTTAATTAAATCGATCTTGTCCTTCTCCATGAGTTTATGAAAATAGAAAATGAAAAAACTACAAATGGAACCAAGGAAGCAAAAAAAGGCAATTAAATTTCACCCTGAAAATAATAAATTAAAAATAACTGTACAATTGCTACCTTGTCTCATTGTTTTAATGCAATGACAAAAAGATTTCAGTTAAATATCATAACTTAAAATTAGACTCTAGAATTCTACTGACCCTTTATTTGTAACTAAATAAATAGGCTTTGGCAACCTTTTATAATGACTTCAGTTAGCCAAGAACAGTATAACCTCCAAACCCTTATAATTACTGAAATTCAAAGATTAATAACATATTTTAGAAAAAAAATTCTATGGTAGATGTAGTGATTCTTCCCATAAAATATCTCCATCCAGTCACCTACACTAGTGGTCACTCCCTTACATTGGTGGTCAGTGTATAAATGTCCCCTTGCATTAACAGGTAGAGGGAAAAGTTTATACTTAACTGGAAGGTCAATTGGCAAAATTCACTTATTACACTAGTGCTAGTCTCTGGAAAGACAAAGTCAAGGCAGTGGTGGATAGAAAACTTGGGTGTCAACATTTTACAAATCAAATAATAAAAAAACACATCCACAGTCAGTTCAGGTTGAAATGCACCATCCCTCCCCCACCTAAAGGTGGGTTTACACGTCAAGATTTTTGTTTCGTCCAACGTC
>CM070033.1:144425815-144439746 GCA_036250615.1 Ptychadena robeensis
CGTTAGTCGTCCATCTGTCGGCCGAAAAAATCTTGACGTGTAAACCCACCTTTACCTGCTGGTGAGTATTTTTCTTGTACAGAACCATATTAAAAAAATTATATATTTGGGGGTTTCAAAAGTGCAAACACTTTTTTGTTAATCACAAAAACTATATGTCACAGTCACATGTAACTTATATAGGAGATTATTTTTGGGGAAAGGCAATTAACCTATCAGCATGTCTTTGGAGTGTGGGAGGAAACTGGGGCACCCGGATACAACCCATGCAGACACAGGGAGAACATGCAAACTCCTTGCAGATAGTATGCAGACCGAGTATCAAATCCAGTACTAGCACTGCCTAGCCACCATGCTGCCCAAGCAGAGATGGATGTAAGAGAAGTGATGTAATATTCAGTTTGGGGAAAACTATTGCATGTTTGAAAGCTCATTGGAGAATTCTAGTGTAATATTTTAATACTTGCGAGTGTAGGGGCAAAGGAGGAGTTTGTCCAAAGTAGGTCAAAAGGTATCTGGGCATGTGGTAGTAGGAGAGGAAGAAAGAAAGGAAGTCCCTTATCCAGACTTATAGGGGAGAAGGGGTGAGGTTAGAGTAATGCCATAGCACAAAGATCACAAAATGCACCGTTTCATTTAGTTTTCTTTTATTTTAGCATATTATTGTCAGGCATAATGTGTGCATCACTTCATCTGCCTCTCTTCTTGCCCTGATGCACCCATCACTCTAGAACAAGACTTTTTTTTGGCAGCACAATTTTAGCTCTGATGTTCTAATGGACCACTAGTCCCCAAAATTGTCCTGATTTTGGTATGGACTTCCACTGCTGAGTCCCTGGAGCATGGCTAATAGAGAGGGTCAAACTAAGTTTTAACTAGCTGATTTTGTGAATTAATTGCAAAGCTGGAGCTCTAGAGAAGAGTTGTGAGAAAATTACAAAAAAGAAAAAACATATGGCTCTATTTCATTTATTTTTGCATATATTCAAAGTCAAGGCAGCAGTTGAAATATTGTTTTAACTTTGACCTTAATGTAGTTCATAAGCTTTGCAATGAACTCCCAGATAAACAAGTTAAAATGTTTGTGACCATCTCTGATGGCTGATAGGTGTCTGTTACAATAGTAAGTAGATCTCCAACCTGTTTTTAGCTCCAGACTATGATCATTTTTGGGAGTGCATCAAATTGTATTGCTCTTTAAATAAACTTATGTACAACACTTAAAAGCGGTGGTGTAAAGTCCATAAAAATAAAATTAAAAAAACAGATCCTATTTGTCAGCACAAGTGAGCCTTGATAGGAGAAGATGTAAAACGCTGTGGCTGTTCATTCTGTTCAAATTTTCAGGTCACTTTCCTAGATTAATTCCCCAGTTGCATTTAAAAGGGCAAAAAGGAATGGGCTTAAAATCACACAAGGTGCCCATACACGCCGCAACAGGCACTTGACAGTTGACCCGTTCGGGCACAGCGTGGTGATGTCATGATGACTCCACCACGCTGCGCTCGGGCGCCCGATGATTAGATGGGAATCAAGGCTCACCACTTTAGGTCGATATCCAGTCAATCCTTTAGTATAAACTTTGCTTACAGACATGTCCATTGCCTGTTCAACAGACCTGTCTTCGAGCGGTATCGCTGGTAGACAGGGGTGGCCACATTAGATGGGTGCAAGATAGATGGCCTTGAATGCGCATGGCGTGACATCACTGCTCGAAGCGGCCATCTATCTATTGAGTATCTATGCGTGTATTGGGACCTTAAGAATATTGTTGAAGTAGTAGTGTACTCTGGCCAAGGATACTGAGGTGTGATTCTTGTAACACCTATGTGAGGTTGAGCCTTCATAATGAAAAGAATAAAGATCAAATTAAAAAAGTAGGCCAGGACAGTTATATTATGAACTAAGGGACTAAATCCTACTTTTTGTCCATTAGACAATGTGGAGGGCTCTTTCCAGCTTGGTGCAACTTCCCTATTGTGAGAAGTGTGCAGTGAAAACAGGGAGTGCTTTTAGTACACAAGAGAATGCCTTACCACTGTATGAAATTTATGGTAAGGTTGGAGTTCAGGTTTAAATAAGTCAGTTAGACAATTCCCCAGTGGCTCTTAACCAGGGTTTCGTAGAAAACTGTCTGAGAAAGACCACTCTGTTTCAATTAGTGATATTAAGGCTGAAAGTTCGTGTGGGAATATATTCCACAACAGTTACATATGTACACAAAGATGTTATTGGTGTAAAATAAACTAGATTTAAACTACATTTTAAGCCCTTTTAGGTATTTTGATTGAAACTAGCTAAATATATTATGGGAACTAAAAGGCTACCAAAACAAAGCTTCACAATTCTGCCAGTTGTAACATTAGTGGGAGTTTGACATATAGCCACATAAACAGACCTGGCCAGGGAGTTTTAACCTATTGCATGTATGCAGTTTTTTTTTTTTCTAATGTTAGACGTTCCCCAAAAGTGAACTGCCATCTATTTATGTGTTTTATTTTTTAAAATAATAAAAGTTTTCCTACATCCTAGAAGTTTAACATTTATGGCCAGTTACAACTGTTTCATTTTATAGCCACATCGGAGGTTAAAAAAAGCCTAGTCTTTACCTACATTTTTTAAGAAAACCTAAAGATGAAAGTTTTTTGTTAAAAAAAAACCCAAGCATGTTGACAAGCATGTTGATCATGACATTAAGCCTACCCATATCCCACAAGTAAGGAGTATTCCACATACAATCTAGTGTGGTCTGTCATGGTGTAAGTGGTCCATGTGCAGCAGTGAAAGGGTCAGCTGGTGTGTCCTGGAGGGAGTCCAGAATTGTGTTGGGGAGTGACAGTAGGTTGCTGTCCAGTTTTGTAATGTTTTGCTTACAGGGATCTGGACTCTGGAGTGGGAATGGATGGAACTGGGTGGGCCTTCCCACTCCACCAAGATACACCTGCTGGACCCTAATGAGATGGCCAAGTGTGTCTCCACAAAAGGAGCTGGCACCAGTCAGTCAGGGCTTCCTGATGAGGTGGGGAGACACTGTGCTGCTGGAGCAGTGGATACCAGGGGGCACACAGGGAGTGTATAGCCCAGGCCAGGGACCTCTCAGAAGTCAGGCTGTGATAGTTCACCCAATCAGCAAAGGTGACCACACAATGCTGATTATAAGGGACTGATGCTGACAAGGAATACATAAGACAAAGTAGGTTGAGGTAAAAAAAATATTCACACTTCAGTTTTATTGTCCATTGTGTAAACTTAACACATTTCACTGTAGCTTCATCAGGAGAATATTGGACATTGAGCTATTTAAAACAATCAGAAAAAGGCAGAATGAGTCAATTATTACACTAAGCAACGGCTTAAGATAAGAAGAAGATAAATAGATATGATGGGTATGATACCTTAATGAAGGTCCTGCTGGGGGGACCTTAAGGTCCCTGGGGGGACACATCATCCAAAGTAAAGAGACAGACCACCAGGTGGAAACACAGGACCGTGCCGCTGCCACAGAGGAACGGGGAGCCAAAAAGGAGGACGCCCTCCACACGCGCCCTTCTTAGTGTGTATTTGGTACTTAAGTATAGTATAGAAAATATATATGTACAAGTAAAATAAGGGATCTTCCTCGGGAGAACAACAAAAAAGAAAAAGAAAAGGGGAGGGAGTGTGATGTGACAGAAGCAATAAACAACATGTACATGATTCCTAGTGTGTGAATCTAAAGCTGGGAACATAGATATGGGCCAGATCAATGGCCGTTTCGATTGCCTTGCACGCTCACGGCCATCTATCTTGCCCATATCTAATGCGGCCATCCTTGTTTTCAAGCAGGATTGATTGAAAATCCGGGTATCAGACATGACGTCACGGGCATTTGACGTCATTGCGCTGCTGCCGGGAACTTCGAACGGCTTGAATATCAAGCCGTGCATTCCTGGCTTAAGAGTAGTGTTCCTACAAGGTGATAAGTGACATGGAGCCTCCCTAAATAGTGATGTGAAATAGTGTATACCTACTTCAGAGGGGGATTTACTAAAAAAAAGTAAGGCATATGTGTAGTGTGATGTGTAGTGAAGCCTGCAAATATATATAAGTACATTTTCCTAAACTATGTGACAAAAACAGTGTCTAAAATGAATATACCTGTGTGAGCTAGTGAGACATATGCAAACCTATGAGGCCCGCATAAGCCGCTCCTATATATGTGAATAAGCACCATATTAACCTTCTAATTCTTATTTAAGAAAAGTGAATGCACAATGGGTGTGAATGCAAGGAAAACCTGGAGACCCAGAGGCACAAAAAGAAAGGACATTTAATAGTCTAGGAATGAAATACCCACAAGCCATATCAAAAATCATGTTTATCAAATCACCAAATTACCTTATCCAGAAGCTCCCCAAATGCCAAACCATACATGTTAATGCCCCTAAAACCATGTATGATTCATTTCTTCAGTGATACTACAAGGTCAAACCAGATAAACATGGAGAGCCAGAGCCTCTGCAAAGTGCAACTCTGAGAAGATAGTTCAGTAACAAGTGCCTTCACCCAAACACACCTTGTGTAGTCCAATTGAGACATGTCTTTTCCTCAGGCATAGTACTAGAAGATCTTGCCTAAATAACTTCCTGTTGGGTTAGTTAGAAACCCAACAGGTTCTTGGTTGGACAACAAACATCATGATCTCCTACAATACACTCTTGGTTTAGAATCTCAAGAGTGAATTAACCTAGTCTGGAAGATAATGCCTCATGAGCAGCCTCTGAGCACATCCTAGTGGTGGAATATCAGAACTCCAGCAAATACTGTTAGGCTAAGTTTACACTGTCTCTTGCAAGGTCGTTTTCTGGTCTTATGAGTGACCAGAAAACGACCTTGCTTTAGGTTTAAAATGGAAGTCAATGAGGTCGTTTAAAGAACAGAAAATGTGCTGTCTTTAATCAAGCAGTACATTTTCTGTTCGTTTTTTGAACGCCTTCTGTCGCGTCCAGAGGGTCGTTTGATCATTAAATGACCCCATTGACTTCAATGGTGAAGCTCTGAAAGCGACTGCAGCAAGTTTGCAATGCTTTTTTCACTCTTTTTTCAGTCTTTAAAAAAACGACCCTGGAGTGGCAATGCCACCTTTTCAGTCTTTAAAGCTAGAGTACATTTTGTACAAAGGTCTTTGCTTTAAAGCGTCTTTAAAGCCTTTCTGCCACTGGAGAGTGTCTAGGAAGCTTTAAACGTGACGACAGTGTAAACTTAGTCTTACTATTAGTACGTAGAAAAGAAGTCCTTAATTAATTCATCCCTGCACACAAAGGAGACCTTAGAGGCAGAACCTACACTAGGTAGGTACCTACTCTAGGCTTATGTCTGGTGCTTGCATACAACTATACTGTTCTTACCAAGCAACCAATAGCAACATTTGTGTTGGGGGTTTTATACCCAGCAGGCATTATGAGAACAAGGCGAGTCCCCCACACAACCCTTCACATTTATAAGCACAGGGATTTTCTAGGCAGGTGTTGCAGGTATTTGGCTAGCAAATAAAGAAGTTGGTTTCTGCATATTTTCGGATCTTTTTAGACAATTTTAACATTTGTTTTACTTCTGTAATGTGTAAGCAGATGCATCCTTCTTGACTGCTATTCTGACTTCTTCTTCTGTAACCACATGAACTAAACAAGGTCGGCGGGGATTTTACATTGGGATTGTCAGCCAGGAACTTGGGTGTCACAGAAGATGCCGCAAAAGAGTAATAAACAAATAAATAAATGGTTTCTTTTAAAATGAAAAAAAAAAACAATAAAGAAAAAAATAACAATAAGAATAAATGTGAACGTGTAAAGAATAAAATAAAAAAATAATAAAATGCATGTGTTTAGTATACACCCCGTTCCAAACTATTACGCAAATTATATTGTTTTCTGATTTTCCTAAATAGCAGATGCAAGTGGCAGTCAGCATATATTTTGAATAATCAAACATTACTGTTTGATCATTCAAAATGTTACTTAACAAATCTTCTAATGATAAAGGTATTCTTTAAAAAAAAAAAACAAACTTAAAATGCGCTGTTACAAATTTAAACCCACAGCAGTTTTTCAAAACATTTTATAGGTTTTAAATATATTTTAATGATTTGTTTAATTTGCAGCATTCGGAGTTCACATTTAAACTAGCGGTTTTAAACTAAAACAAAAAAAACACACTTACATGAAATTAGCACATTACATACCTGTCATAGCAGTTCATTACATAGCAGTTCAGATCCTGGAAAACTGCTACTCAAAAACAAATAAAATGACTTATCTTCTTCATGTTTTATCTGATGGTGGCAACATGTTGAATAAGGGCAGAGAAGCCACTTCCAGATTGATTCTTCTCCGGGCAGCAGCTGACAACAACTCGCCCCCCCCTTCTCCCCCGCACTCATACACTGACAGAGACTCCTCTGCAGCTCTGTGTGGGGGAGAAGGGGGGCACTCGGCTGGATCCATCTAGCAGTGTGAAGAGAGGCTTCTCCCTTCTTCACAAAGTCTCACAGAAGTGATGCTGACATCACATTTGTGAGTCTCGGACACAGAGGCTTATGGGAGAGAATTCCCAGTAACCCCTGTAGCTTGTAATGTCCTGCCTAGGCGAGACGTAACACAGTGGGAGGAACTGTCTCTAAAAAGACATCTGTCAGAAATCGTTTTTGTTTTTTTTAGTCGGGGATCTAACAAGTGGTAGGACTGCTTTAAATCAAATATAAAAAAATCGTAACAGGTGAAGTTACATATTAATATAGGACCCCTTATTTAACAGTGCCCAGTTCTTGCATACATTGAACTTGTACTTTCTTGGAGAGTTTATGTTTAAATTGTCTTTGCAGGGCATCAGAAAAGCCTTCTAAACCAGTGGTGGGCAACCGAGTTGACATGGAGGGCCACAAGTGTGGCCCTCTGCATCACTAAACAGCCGCACATATTTTTAATCTATACTGACTTGTATAAGCATTTTATACCAAAAAAGACCTAGACCTTCTTTTCAGATGTCAACCGTCTTCAAAGCACAGTTCATCTTATTTATTATAATTTTTTTTTCTCCTACTAGACAGCTTTTTCATGAGCATGGGTTGGTAAGATGTCCTCCTGCAATTCAGATCATCTTGCTGGGTCCAAACATCTAAGACCAACCTGCTAGCAGAATACGACAGTTTGGTTACATTTTGCAGACAAAGGACTGAATGGACAAATCATCCACCATCCACCACCATGTCCTATGTGACAAAAACAGATGAGAAATTACTGGTTTGAGGTGATACATCGATTCCTCAAGTGCCATTGCTATGTGGTGCCCACCTACCAACTTTTCAATATGAGAAAGAGGTATGCCATAGAAAGAAGAAGACATGAAGTGAGCTTACACACTTCACTGAAAATTTGTGTGGCTAAATAAATCCCCCAATCTACATCAATCCCTCAATCCCCAATGCACTATTCACTTATAATCCAGCCCTCGCTCAACCTCGGGCGGTTTGTTGTGCTGCCCCCAGTTCTTATATGTGCAAATATAAACATCTGGGAACAGGGGTTGGTAAACCCCCAAAAAGACTGGGTAGGTACTAATAGCAAACACAGTACCAGATACAATGAAGCAGAGTAGTCGGGATGTAGGCAGTCATGGCCCACAAAGAGAATAGTAGTGAGCCATAATATTCGAAAATTCGAATATATTAGAACCATATCCGACATTCGAGAATTCGCAATGGTGGATATTCGTCATATTATGCTACTACATTCTTTACTGGCATACATTACGCATATTTGTGCGCATTGCAAATGGATACGCACACTACGCACAGTGCTCATTCTGGCTAAGGTCATAGAATGAAGAAAAGAAGCTGTAAAGCTGGTTCGCAAATCTTTGAGATATAAGGCAATAGAATACAGTCAAATCTAATCTTACGAATTTTGAATGTTTCTTAATATATTTGCGAAATAACGCGAACCCGAATATACTATATGCACAAGACAAGTCCATATAAGGTATCTAACGGTATAGTTAGGTCCAAGCAGGGTCAGACAGGCAGCAGACAGACTGTGGCTAAATTGTGCAGATATAATGGGTGATACACATTGTATATGGAATGTGTATATATTGTGACAGACTGTTCGTCTGTCACGGTGCAAATGGACCCATCAGGAGTATCCTGGAAGGAATCCAGAAATATGTTGGCAAACAACAATAGGTTGTTATGCAGTTTTGTTTAGTTTTTGTTTTGGGATTCTGAATTCTGGGATGGGGGGAAGGAACTGGGTGGGCCTTCCCATCCCATCCAGGAACTACACCTGATGGACATCAGGGAGGTGGCTGGGTGTTTCTTCACAAAAGAGACTAAAGCCACTCAGTCAGGGCTCCCAAGGTGGTTGGAGACAGTGCTGCTAGCAGCAGCAAATACAGGGCACACAGAGTGTGTGTGGCCCTATGCTGATGGCTGCCAGGAGGCAGGCCATTAAGGTTTCCTATCGGTACCAACGTGTGGATTGATGTTTTAAGAGCACCCAGGTGAGTGTGATCTCCCACAATATATATATATATATATATATACAGTTGGTAATTTGTCTGCTCTAATAATATGTCTGAAATACATAAAGGTGACACATCAAGTCATTGGCTTTTACACTAATTGTGTTCTCTACATCTTACCAGACAGCTACAAAGGAAATAGAGCACAGTGGCGTAGGGATTACCATAGGGACTCTGACAGTGACAGTATCGACATTCCCCCCCCCCCATTTCACAACTTCACAGTGTACAGTGCTGATGTCTGTGTAAGGCTGGGTCTACACAATGCCACCCCTTAAACCATGGGGGGCGTTATGGACATGTAAGGGCTTGCTTTTCCATAGGGTCTGACCGCATTTTACTCGCTGGTTTTTTTTGGTACAGGGCGCAGTATTTGTCATGTCAGCAATACCGTGTCCTATATTTACTATTGGCAAACCCCACCCATACAAACTAATTGCTATGGGGCCTAGTGAGTTCTAGCTATGCCCCTGATAGAGCAGTATTATTTCCTAGCCTGCTATTTAATTTACAACATTGTTTTACTTACCTGCATAGAATACACAAAGGGAGGAATATACAGTTAGAAATTCTGAGACTCATTTAATGAATGGTCATTCTAGGTTTGTTGCATAATAGAATATGATGGGAAAACATCTATTATTTTAGAAAGGAGCTATCAATAGTAGTCTATCATTGCAATTAGAATTGTGTCATTGCAGCATCAATATAAAATATGCTCCTGTATGATGTGAGTGATTGTTATTCTTATTGCATTATTGGATCTCCCTATATTCTTTTTTGGCAAGAGCTGGAGAAGTTTATTGAATATGAAAAAGTAATATCATAAACACAAGGCTATCATTCATTTTCAAAGGAAAATATTTTTTGTGACAATTCCTTTAATAATTATCATAGTTATTAGACAACAGACTCTCTACAGTAAACTCTCTTGTATCCAAAACTCAAGCAACCAGAATATTATACAGCCAAAACAAAAACTCCAAAAATCATACTAGTTGGTATGGTAGTCATACTCTGTACTGCATTGCTAATGTGTCTCTGTTAATATGGGGTAAATAATATACAGTATAATAGTTTATACACAGGGGTGCACATAACTTTTTAGTGAGCTCCTCAAATGAGTACCGGGAGATAATGTTTGGTACTCACCCCATATGTAGGGTGGTCTCCCTCACTGTCTACCTCATTGTCCTCTGCGTCAGCTCCCTGCATGGTAGATTATGCAGATGGACCTCCCTGTTCCTGATTGATCTTTCAATTAGCTGTCTCCATCCACAGGTCACCAGCTGGCTTTGGGTCAAATATAACTCTCACAGTACAACACCATTTGAACCCCCAGATCTCATTATATATTTCAGTATTGTAACTTTTCTCTTGTCAGATTTTACCCTACATATGCCTACTCTGACTTTCGTCCCCCAGATCTCCAACACTCTTATAAATCCAAACATTTTTTGAATTAGTAATTTGCATTCCCAATTTGACACCCCTAACGGCAACCCTTTATAGTTATTAAAGCTTGCCTGCATTTTTTCAAGTGACATAAATTGTATATGTTTAACAATAAACACAATAAAAATTGCCAAAGAATTTAAGCAATAACAAAAAACAATTTACAGCAGTGTTTAAATTATAGTAATGTTGTGTGGAGCTATAATCTCAACTCAAGCTGCAATATCAGCTTCAGTCACCAGGTGTCACTACAGAGTGCTTGCAGTCAGAGCACAACACAAGCATTGCTCCTCACACAGCAGGAAGGAGGGGAGGAGGGGCGGAAGCCCTGTGAATCTGCCCTCTGTGTAGTCCGCAGAAGTAAGGACAAAACAGGTATGCAGAGCGAGTTTTTAGACCCATTGCGTACCTGCTTACTGCTTATGTACACCCCTGTTTATACAGCACTGTAATATGGTTAACTAAGACTTGCACAAGAGTGGTATCCTATGAATTATTGTTGACTATCAATCAAACCAAAATATATTTTTATAAGGAACCTATCAATCCCTGTGAATGCTAAATATCTGGGAGTCATTGTATTTCAGTAGTCTTTTTATATTTTCTTTTTGAGCCAGCAGGTAGAGTTTTGGTTTCTTTTGCACAAGTACTCCTGTGGGGCCTGTAAGGCCCTGGCCATGTGTCAATGCAGCCCAGACATCAATCCCGCAATGTCTACCACACTATTCACTTATAGACCAGGTGGGTATCACACCAAAAAGACTTGGTGGGTATCACAGGCAGTGTAGCCATGCAGCATCTAGGCTTGTATAAGGTAGGTAATGCTAAAAGCTTTCTATAGGGTCAAAAATGACTATTGTATAGTGGCTGACATGAGAAAAGAAATCTATATCTGCCTATGCCTTCAAGAGGTGGACATAAAAAGGTTATGTCGGTGCAATCCTCCTGGTCGGATGTACTACACCATCTAGGTCTGGAGTAGGTGTGTGTTGGCAAACCCAAGTTCACCTCTTGGCCTTAATATCTCCCTCCAGATTTAATAGAAAGCCAAAGGATTTTTTCTAAATGTTGTAATTGATTTATTTTAATGTTTGTATTGATTTTGATTAAGGAAAAATGTACAAGTGAACAACAGTTTTGGGGCATCCCCACCATCCGCTCGTGTGAGTAACACCTGGGGATGGAATTGATAAGGCCGAGGAATCGTAGAAGCGAGGAAAACCAATAAGGAAGATTCGACACTCCAGTGTTCTCGCTCCTGCCCTCTCAAATTCATAAAGCCAAATTATCAAATATCCATCATACAAAGTATGTCCAGTTGCAAAAAAAGATGAACGGTGTGCCCCCGTTTGGAATTACTTGGGTTTTGGCAATGAATTGGTCATAAAATGTGCTCTGATCTTCATCATCCGTCACAATCATAGAAACACACAGTCTGCTTAAAAAAGATTATAGTTAAACAGGACAAAAATGTGAGATATAAAAATTAGATAACAGTAACGCTTCATTTAGACAACCATGCATTTTTTGTTCAATTAATGTTATCTTTGTACCTAATAGTTAATGGTTTATTGATGAGCTGAAACATTTAAGTGTGACAAAATAAGAAATCAGGAAGGGGACAAATAGTTTTGCACACCACTGTAGATCATTTTATGACCAATTCATGCAAAACTCCACGTAATCTCAAAGGGTTCACATAATTTTTCCTTCAACTGTATACAATATACAAGTATACAAATGTATATAGGAAAGGAGACTTTCTTCCTGACACTATTTTTGGTTGGTCTATATGTTTCATTTTAAGTAGCAAAATGAACGTGCAGCTTTTGGCTTAGCTCGAGTTTGGGTGTCAGGCATAATGGGTGAAACAATTTGTCTTTTAAGTGTTGTGCTCTAGAGCATCTCTCTACCACCTGTGCTGAGTGGGTCTTGAGTGGTGTTTTCTTTACTTTCTATAATACTAAAGCTTCTAATAATTAGTGAAAAAGGGGAGCTGAAAGCAGGACCTTGACATGACCATAGAAGATCGTCCAAACCTATAAAAAGACCTAAAGCCAGTTGCTATATACATATATTGTTTTTAAAATATATTTCACATTTGTACTCAAGATTACCTCTTGAATTATGATGTCCCCATTGTTGGGAAGTAAGATAGTGTTCCTGTTGGCAGGGTTCATAACACGTTTGCTATAGAATGTATTTCCTTTAATAGGTGTGTTACTTCCAAGGCAAAGAATTATTTGAATAAATGCCAACAGTTATATTCATTCTGTATTGTATAGTAACAAAAAATGACCAATATATCAGTGAAAAAGTGTCAAGGTTTACTATTTTAAAGCACTAGGGTCCCAGGTTTTTATTTTGGCCATGATAGCCTCTGTAAATGTTTTGCTTTTGTTACCTATATACCCAGAAAATAAACATGGTTTAAGCTTTGTTAGTGATATGAAACAATAAGTACAGGAATGTGAGTTCCTCTAATGAATACGTGACATAACTATGGACTGTGAAAAGGTGTGCATCCATGTTGATGATGATGAAGGATGAAGTTCCTTCTGCAAATGCCATTTGTTCGGCTATTATGCCTTACAACTGTTTTTTCCTACATTGTAGGACCCTGATTTACAGGAAAGTAAAATGTCATTTTAAAAGATGAACATTGTTTGTCTTTCACTGCACTATACTGTATTGCTTTGATGGCCTCAACTTACTGTACTGCTGTGCAAAACAACATAAAATAACAAGTGCCATTCTCTGCAACAAGGAAGACAACTAGTAGAGAAAGGGTGTGCATATAAATTTATAAGGGAAATGCAAAGACGGGTGAAGGAGCAATATGCGAATAGAGTTTGTACACAACCTAACATTGAGATTTAAAAAGAGCCTCTAAAGTTGGTTTAATATGACACTTTTGTATAGAATTCTTCCAGGATCTGGTAATAGTTTGTTTGGCCGCCAGACTACCACTTTACCATGCTTCCTAGAAAATACCGGACTTTTAAGGCATAAAAGAGGGCAAACCAGTGATTTCTATGTACTGTATATTCTGGCGTATAAGACTACTTTTTAACCCAGGAAAATCTTCTCAAAAGTCCGGTTGCCAGTTTTGGGCACCAAGTCAGGGAACAGACTTGTTGTAGTGTTAGTGTGTGCGTATAGAGGGGTGGACCACGCATGCGACGAGTTGTGCCTTCGTCTCTTTGCAGTCTTTACTCATCCTTACATACTTTTCTGACTCTGACTTTAAATTCCAGCCCAGAGTCGCCAACAACTTCTGATTCGTTACAAAAGTTCCTTGTTTTCCTTATTTGTTGTTGATGTCAAGTAAGTACACCCGGTCTAAGTAATTTATATTCCGTGGCCCTAATTTCACACCCCCTATAACTGACAACCTTTCAATTTAATGTTTACCTGTGTTATTCCAAAGTGACTAATTTCTATGTATACATTTAATTTTGAAAAGAATTTGGCAATCGCAAAAAATGTCACATGATTAACAAGTGTATGAAAGGGTTTGTGGTTTTTTTGTTTGTTTTTGTTTTGTTATTATTTAATTGGGTTTGAGCTGCCAATACCCAATTGCAGCGTCCAAAACTGGAAGAGACACACTGGCAGCCACAGCCTTTAGTGAGCACGTCGGCTTTAGTCTCACCCCATGAGGTTGTGACGAGGGAGGGTGGGACTGGGGGTGGATAAATGATGAATTCAGCGTAGGGATGGCGGTGTGGATTCGGAAATGAGGGCGGTGGGGGGGGGGGGCGCTTGCTATGGAAGATAAGGGGGCGCTTCCGATGTTCTGACAGGCAGACTCTCTGGCTCAGAAGTGTCAGCTCAGAAGTATCAGCAGCGGTGTTTGGAGTTTATAGTCAAGTGTTCTAGGCCAGCCAGGCACTCAGGAGTTTATTAAGGACGACCCG
>CM070033.1:144441523-144462110 GCA_036250615.1 Ptychadena robeensis
CACACTGACCATCTCCCCCAGTGTCTGCCACACTGTCCATCTGCACCAGTGTCCTCCATAAAAATTAAAATTCAGATTTAAGCTGTAGGCAATGTGGAAAGCAGATCTTCACAGGTTGTTTCAGGTGGAATTCACACAGGCATTTACCAACCATGTTGTTTAGTGCTCTCCAGCTCAAATCCCATTGACTATCATTGTAGAAATCCTTCGTGCGGATTTATTGCATGAAATTTTTTTTTCATGGGAGTTTTGCCATGGATTCCCCTCTGCCATGTCTTTGACCATGTGTTAGACCCCTTGAAACAACTTTCCCAACACTATTGTGGCCAGAAAAGGTCCCTTTGTTTTTTAAAATTCGCCTTCCCATTGAAGTCAATGGCAAGTTTGCCGATTCGCCGGGTTCGCGAACTTTTGCGAAAGTTCGCGTTCGCTATTCGCGAACATCAAATTCCGGGTTCGCGCCATCACTAATCATGAAGCTGAAAAAAATCTGTCCAAACTAAACTATGAACAATTTCCACAATTTTTCCCCCTGTATGTGTCACAATCTAATATCAAATGTTCCAACATATGACTTTTCAAAATTAATATCTTTTAGACATGGGTCATGATACACCAGTGTATGTTATTTCCCATAGAGGAATGCAGGGGGCATTTGCACTACGCTGTTTTCCAAATGGTCGCAGCATGGCGAATGTGGGGGAAAAAATACTGTTGAACCAGCCATACTATGCCTTCAATAAAAAAAAACATTGTATATGTCACAATTATTGAAAATACTTATTTTATTCTATCTATCTATCTATCTATCTATCTATCTATCTATCTATCTATCTATCTATCTATCTATCTATCTATCTATCTATCTATCTATCTATCTATCTATCTATCTATCTATCTATCTATCTATCTATCTATCTATCTATCTATCTATCTATCTATCTATCTATCTATCTATCTATCTATCTATCTATCTATCTATCTATCTATCTATCTATCTATCCTTTTTTTTCTTTTGCAGCTTCCCTTTTCGTAGATAAAATGCTTATCTATTATTACATATGTTATGTATGGTCTTCTATCATAAGAGCCTTGCAGCCTTTTTTAGCTGTAAATAAGGAAACACAACAAGGTTACAAAGACAAACATTTGAGCTGTAGAGTGAAGGGGCTTCTTTAACTTATATGCTAGTGAGTAGTAATGGCTTAACATCGGCCATGTCCGTTCGTAAACAGGCGGATCCAACTTTAGGAAAAGTCTGATGTCCGCTTCTTTGTGGCAAACCGCCAACTCCAGTGGCGCATCTGTGTCCCTCAACCTCTTCTGACCAAATGATCTTGACAGACGCACGGCTGATCTGGCCGGCGGAAGAATTTTCTCACCACCGGTGTCTTTCAAGATCATTTTTAGATTCCTTCGCGTCTCCACACTACCTGTGCATGTGCAGATAAAAAATTAACTCGACAGACATCAGCGGTGTGAGTATTCTTCTACCGGCCGGGTCTTTTTTAGATCCCTGCATGGCTGGTATCCCAATGGCCTGCGCATGCGCGTGAGCCATCCCACGCTCCCCTAGGCCTCATGGTTGCTAGGGTAGCACATTGTGACCTGGCGCTGCGCTGGCCTGTGCACGCGGCATCTCAATTACTGGGGCTCTCTGCAGGCCTGCGTATGGCGGGGAGGTTGAGATGAGATTGGGTCCACCCTCGGGCGGGGTTGGGAATATTTGGTATCACAATGAGTGACACTTGGGGGGGCAGATGTGCACCCATGTATCTGGTGGGAATGCGAATCTGCCACTCAATTGGTGTAGGATGAACTACAAAAGATGCATCCTCACACCCCACTGGGTACGTGGGGATGCAGCTGACATTGGAGGATGGTCTGGCTTCAGCCTTGGTGGGTGGTATGGAGCTTATGTGCTCCACCTGGATCTTTAGTAATATGCCATAGACATTCATGTTCAACTGTGAAACTTTTACTCCCCAGGACAGGCGGATAGACTGCTTCCCTCCTACCTGGTGGACGTTCCTGGGACAGACAGAATTAGGTGATATTGAACCATGAAGATATGTCTAGGGGATCAGGGTGGATGTACAAGGTAGCTGTATTTAACGGGCATTAGATTGATGGAGATTTGTATACCCTTTTCAGAATTTAAACGACGGGGTGGTCATGCACCCTTACTGAGGGATACCCCAGCATATGTGACCTAATTGTTCGGCCGGTTTACACCTGACCTTTTTGGTTCGCCTTCAACAAACTTTACTTGAATATAGTGACTATACCCATTCATCCCCGACCAGGACCATACGCCGACCTCAGATGTGATTGCTTTACCTTTTGCACAACAGTAATGGAGTGTGAAGGTTTATGTTAACCATGTGATGCCTTATGCTATTGATGTTAACCAAGCCTTTAGGTAGAGATTCCCTGTTGGCATGAACTAGTTAGAAAGGTATTTGATATTTTACAGATATTTGTATAAATTTTTCTTAATATATCGTTTAAATAGATTTATTGGGATCCAAAGTGGATAATAATGGACCTAGTTGGCTGGCCTCTAGTGATGGACGAACATCAGCTGCGGCTGTTCGTGAACAGGCGAATCGTACTTCTGCAAATGCCCGCCGTTCGCGTGTTCACAGCGAACCTTTATTGACTTTAATGGATGGCGAACTTCTTAAACCTTCAGGTCATATTTGTAGCCACAATACCAACAAAAACAAGTGTCAAAAGTGTGCAACCACCTGGACAGTGTCATGCCAGAGGGGGATGAATGGCTAAACTTTCCCCCAAAATACAGATTTTTTTTAAATGCTGTTTTGTTCATGTCTAATTGCCAGAAATCACATCTAGTCAGATCTCTCTGCAATGTCCTGCTTTAGCTGGTGATGGTGAACTACAACTACCAGCACACCTGAGCTCAGGATTATAACAAAGCGCACAGGCCCCATTAAACAGCATACCCTACCCCCAGAAAAGGACTTTGTTGCTCAGTTATGATGAACTACATGTAACAGAACACCTTAGCTATAGTTACAGATCACTGGAAGGAGTATAATAGCAAAGTAGCTCAGCCATCCCTCAATCAGCAGCAGCAGCTCTCCCTATCTATCTTGTACTGGAGACACAAATGTAAAATGGATGCTGGGCTGATTCTTTAATGGGGGGGGGAGGGGTGTCTTCCAGGAGGGAAAAATGTGTTATTGGCTGTACTGTCCCACCTGATTGTGGGGTCAAACTTTGTCTCAATGTTAGGGTATAGGGGGCAGGTAGAACACCCATAATGTACGCTGGCCTTGCGAACTGCGAACATGCTATGTTCACCGCAAACTGTCCGCCAGGCGAAATTTCCGGCCTTTAACTAGTGGCCTCCTAGGGTGGTATGATTATTTCCATCTATGCATATTTAAGAGTTTTCTTTATGACATGTTATTGCTTCTACTATGACCTGTGACCAAGATATTGTCCTGATGAAGCTCCCTTGAGGGGTGAAACGTGTGGACCACATTGATACATTGAATATTGAAGCACATCTGATTATGTATATATATATACATATAAATAAAATAGTTTTTTTTACTTATTCTGTTGTATAATTTCAGTGCGCGTAAAGTCCCTGGGGAATAGCCACCCCTATGTCTTGGTTAGGTTTATCCCAACCATTTGGTTGTTTATTATATACTCTTAATATCTGTTGCATCAAGACCTCTAACCTGGCAACTGATTAAGTGATTGATTATATTGCTACATTATTATCATTATTATTATCACAGCACCACAATCATATACAATTTTACTATATAAAAATATTTTATTTTTTTGCATATACAGAATAGACAAACCTTACCAGACACAAGATTTGGCAAACATTTTGTTTTTAAAATTACAAAGATAAAACATTCTATGCTATATGCATCAAATTCTTACCATGCAAAAGATTGTTACTCATGCCAAATGCATTAACCCCTTGCTTCCTACAATCTGCCCTTACATTTCCCAGCATATTAAAGAGAAAATATAAATGTTTTTCTTTTTCTTGGTTTCATATTGTCTGTCTTTGTTTGTCTGTGATGCCATCTATTATTAATGTGACTGTAAGGCCAAGTCTCCACTGGGTGTCATGTCTGCTTTCCATGATGACCCAATGAGGTGCACAGGTTGGCCATGTTTAGGGTTTGTTAAGCACCATGTTATTGTGACATAGCAATAACATGCCCCTTTTAAACATATAGGCATGACAAGTACAATACGCTCCTGAAAACAGGCACATAAATAATGGGCCACATCTGCATCATGCCGAACGCAGGGATTTTGACTCTGAGTGGAGACAGGACCTAAGAATGGAGAGATCTCTTGAAAATCAAAAGCTCTCTTGCTTATTTGTCTGCCTATTATAAGATGATTTTTACTATTACAAATACTGAATAAAAGTCTTATGTTGCATTCAGGTTTTCAAATAAGATGCATGCTTTGGCTACTAAGTATGACCAGGGCTATATGATCTATGGAACAACAAGCTCTAGTCAATAAATACAATACATAAATTAGTCACAAATATTACACTGACAACACGAAGCAGATTTACAGAGCAAGCATTCCAATGCTTTGGAGCATATAGTAGTCTTGTAAAGTACAACAATAATCTCAGATGTGTCCAACAATTGTTCCTTCTATATGTAATTGTACAGAAATCATTATGCAACTGCTCTAACCTTCAATATGAGGTAGTTTTAATTCCACATTTCAGTTATTTAATGTTCATTGTCTTCTGTAGTATAAAAGTATTTGCTAAATGTTATAGCTGATAGCTTATGATGATTCTACAATACAGTACATTAAAAGTATATCTGTCATTAACAGTAATTAATATAGCTAGGGACACCTTTATAATTCCTATGTGAGTCATTGCCTTAACCTTCTGGTGGTAATCCTGAGTGTAAATAGGGGTAGATATCCATTACCAGTAACCCCGAACCACACTTGGGATTGCTTAACCAATCCAGCCACGGGCCTCCTCTAGCGATGCCCATCTAGATCTCCCCCATGCCCAACTACATACAGTAGAGGAGCAGGGATCGGGACAAACCGATATAACTCTGGAATGCTTTGAAGATTCTCTAAATTGCCACAGCATTTACAGGGTTCCGTCACCCCCTTTTGTCATCATCAGTAACGCCAAAGGGGCAGGGGGGGGGGGGCGCAACATACACATCTATGTAAATGGAGGGGTGTCTGTCTCCCAGCCCATCAATGATGCCAGCGACGTGGACAGGGGCAGGGGGTGGTGGGAATTTCAAGCAGAGTACATTGTACTCTACCCATACTGGCAGAACACTAGAGAGGTTAAGAATAAAAGTAGAAAGAACTCCTACCTATCCTCTTTTCTCTATTTCCTGTATTACCAATACGTGTATTACTAATATTTAGCCTCACTATATAATGGATCTTGTAACCCCAGAAACAGAGCAGAAAGGTAGGTTCAAAAAGGCTTGAAGATAGATTGTGGTCCATCAGGACCTTAATAATGAATGAAACACTTGGTTCTAAGATGTCTTCTTATCATAAATACTTCAACACTCCTCATGTATCACTATATTCTGGTAATGATTCTGAGGATAAGGTTGTTCGGCTTGAGAGATTTCTGTCACTTGTGAGCAGAAGCATTCTTCGTCTTCTTCAGGTAGACATTTCTTTACAGTGTACTGTTCCTGAAACTATAAAGGAAATCTTTTAATATGCACATACTACATGACCTCCTGCAGATCTTTACAGCAGAGAAATAAAGGGTATGTTCATATAAAGTGCAAATATGTCATTCATTGAAGTGAAAACTGTGAGAAAATTATCCATAAATCTACAACTACGTCTACAAATAAGGAAATGTTAACTGGCTTAATTGTTTCAATTTCCAGATCCTCCTATTTGGTCAGTTAAATATTTTATGTTCCAAGTTTAGTTTTTTTAAACTTTTCTGAAAAATGTGAGATTTGCACTTAATTTCCTTTTGCTTTAGGGCTTGTCTCCACTTTGAGTGATGGGTGCATGGCGTTGAGTGTCATATTTTTGATACGTTAAGTGTCAGGTTTTAATAACATGCCCATTGACTCCTTGGGGACCAGTGCATTGCTTTTTAAAGGACACATTCATGTGTCTATGTACATGCCAAATCAATGTCTACACAACGCTCCTAGTGAAACAGGACCTACTTAATTTAAGACAGTTATTACCTTTTAGTTTGACCCACTGATTCATGCCACAAATAGACATCAGGCATTGTTACAGGGCAGGAGTTTCAGCTCTGTTTATACTGACCACATGATCACAGGAAGTGGGGGAGTATCCTGATCCCGCCCCTTCCTGGGCTGAAAGCAAGCCAGCACATGGGCATTACATAACTTACCATAGCCAAGATCCTGCCCCTTACTAGACAGACATCACTGGGACAATGGGGTGAAGAAGTTTGGGCAGGGAGCTTAGTGAGGCATGAGGCGAGCGAGGAGAGAAGATGTGTGTCTATATTGTTAATCTATAGACCAGTTACATTGTGTGTGTACTTATATCACCATGATAGAGTGTGCCTAATGTGTAAGTGTTAATACTTATTGTAACTAAGTAAAGGTGTCTTTTATGTTATATCTGCATAGTTTCGAGTGATTCCTGGTAATACCTATTATATATGGTAGCTGAGTTTTAACTGAGGGTAAAATACGCTGTCGTATGATACATGGTAATATGAATACATTGTAATATGAACCAATAAGTAAAGATATTGCTGTAGACACAAGCACACAAGAGTACATAACAATATCTCCCCCTTATCAGGCATACAGCACAATCATTGCATATTTTTTTTAGAGAATGAAAGAGAGAATGAGAGAAGAATGAAAGCTACATCTACCGTAGCTCCAATTGAAACTTTCAGTGTACATTAAAAGCTGAAGAGCTTGTGGTCAGATGTGTGGTCAATGCATAAATTGGTTCCTGAGTAATCACAACCATCTTTTTAAGTATTAATACTGTTTAACTATAAATTGATCAGACATTTGGCCATACCAATATTTCTTTCTGTTCAATTGTTTCAAAAAGTTTGTTTGCTGGTTTCGGTATTTGTGGAAATAGCCTTTTCCATACTTGGAATCTAAATAAAAAAACAAAACAAGTGACAATATACAATCAGCTGAGAGGTGGCAATTTTGATATTGCATTATTACATTAAAAGTTGAAGTCCTACTTCTGACTTGGGTCCTCCTGCCCCTTGTGGCCCATCAACATCTCTTTGGAGCATTGCAGGACTTTTTCATATATCATTCTTTATAGCTGTGTTTTAGATGGGTATGTTTACTGCAAATATGTACTCTTTATGCAGTTTATCCTGGGGCCACTTTTGGAGACATAATTTGTGCAGCCAAAACATGGGTGTGGTTTTAAAGATAAGACCTGACATAGTGAAATCTATGTTTGGCAGGGAACACAAATTACTTATGACTAAAAGACTTGAATGAGATGCAGATGTGCAGGCATATAGGATACAGAACCACAAAGGGAACAGCAATAAGGCACCAACGAGTGTAAACAAGTAGTGTTGAGCAGCATATGGTATATTCGAGTTTGCGTAATTTTACAAATATATTAAGTAACATTCAAAATTCGTAAAATTAGATTCGACTGTATTCTATTGCCTTACAATTCGCAATTATTTGCAAAGATTCGTGATCCAGCTTTACAGCTTCTCTCCTTCATTCTGTGATCGTATCCTGTACGAGCACTGTGCGTATTTCACGTATCCATTCACAATGCGAACAAATATGAGCAATGTATGCCGGTAAACGATGTTGAAGCATAATATGACAAATATCCGCCATTGCGAATATCCAAGCGCACATTTGCGAAATATCGTGAATTCTCGAATGTCGGACATTTGTCAAATATATTAGAATTTTGAATATTCTCTGAATTACTCTTTAAACAAGTAGATATGGCATATAGAGGGACTAGCACAAAACACCAGAAAGCAGAATGCCACACACTTTTCAATTGTTAAAAGCACTATGTGCATCCAAAGTGGCAAAGTGCATTCAAAATATATGTTTTGTGCCAAAGAATGTGGATATTATAGCAGCCTACACTCTTTAAACTTGTTTCCTCTTGGTCAGGCAGTTAACAGCCGAGTTACAAACCTGTATGAGTAATTACAGAGTTTGTAATACTCTACTGTAATATAGAAACGGGTAAGTTACTGAGTAAATCCTACCTCCTGATTGGATTATATTGTTGTCCCAATCAGATAAAAGGGTGTCAAGGCCAGTTCAAGGTCATTCTGCAAAAGCGAAAGATTGAACTTGAGGAATTCACC
This sequence comes from Ptychadena robeensis, assembly GCA_036250615.1. Lineage (NCBI taxonomy): Eukaryota > Metazoa > Chordata > Amphibia > Anura > Ptychadenidae > Ptychadena > Ptychadena robeensis. Next base: position 144,449,883 of record CM070033.1, read on the forward strand.
ACTTACAGGGAAGAGGAAACAGACTGTGAAATTACACACAGTCATCAGGAGAAAATTATGATCCCAGAAGTGTGTAAGTCTGTAGAGAAAGGTTAATAGATGGAGCTTCCTGACTGAGGCACATCTACTAATGATCATCTCTCACCTTACTTCATGTGAAAGTTTTTTTCCTCTCTTTTGTGTTGCAAACACAGTAATTTGTGTTATTATTTATTAAATGAATAAGTGAAAGCAAACATAACACAGACTGGCAACTGCACTGCCCTGCTATTCAAAGTTGACCTATACCATGTGAACATCCTGTGCCAAGCACCTAATTAGATTGTATGTTTCTAAACCAAATTTCTGTCAAATATCCAGTTTTGACTGGAAAAGTCGTGTTTTTTATGTGACTTTACTGGCCAAATCCCGATTTCAATAAACCACAGATTTTGCCCAGGATTTTGAAATCTGGTTAATTTAGGAGGGAAGGAGAGTAACGCCCCCTACTAAGTTTATCTCTTGTTTGAGTATTAGTTGAATCTTTCAGCACCCAGAAATTTGTGAAAATCATGTGCAGACTTTGTGAGTTATTTGCAAAACATCTAAACATGGTATTATCACTGGAGATACAGCAAAATATTGTAGAAACATTTGCTCTAGCACATGTAGTTTTTGTATCAGTTAAGTTCAAAGTCAAGTTAAAATTTTAACATTGACTTAACTTTGAACTTCATTTAATGCAAAAACTACATAAGCTACAGTACTACTTTGTGTTTCTACAAACCTTCTCCACATTCCCAGCAATTATGGTCCTTTCAGGGCTGCACCTGTTGTTTACAAGTTGTTGAAACCTTTCAAGAATGGCATGGTTAATGGCTTTTTCCAGCTGTTTTGGCTCTCTCCTCAAAATGTAACTATTCTTATCTGCCCAATTTCAAGCCTTAAGCCAGCCCCTGTCTGAGGTGATAAATAGTAGATCCTCAGAACATTCTGGGCTTTTTCTGCTTTTCTGATTTGGCTTGCCTAATGACTACAGCTTTCCTCAGGTGGTGTCCCCAGACAAGTATCCCTGGGTGAGGTGACTCATCACTACCCTACAGTGATTTGATTGCCTTTAGTGCTATATCTCGGAGAGCCTACACCACCCTGTCTGGTTTCCAGCAGCTTGGTTGCAACGCTAGCAACGTTTATACCCAAGTCTTTACCCCATTCTCTGCCCTCGGGAGTCTGAGCTTGTATGTATATATCCCTCAAATAAACTGTGCATAGCCCCCTACCAGCTGCCTGGACTTGGGTTTATTTGGAGTGTGAGCTGTGCTTGGTGAAAGAACAGAGGACATAAATTGGAAAGGACCTGGTCGTGTAAGTTGTGCATTACACTGCACCTGCACGACACTACAATATCATAATCAGGGGCTTTGCATTCTATTGCAAGCTATTTGAAATTTCCAGGCCATAATATATGCATCCTGAAACAAAAGCCAATTTTTTGTGTGTTGCTGTTAGCTGCTGCATTTTCTACCCTAGGCTTACCCTCGTTTCATGAAAAAATTAGGGAACCCTGAAGATAGTGTGATAGTATGAGTGATAGCCTTATGGATGTTTCATCCAGGGGTTTGATTATCCAGGGGTTTGATCATCTACATTACACTATACCAGTGGTTCCCAAACTGGGGGTGCAAAGGTATTACAGGGGGGCACTATCCCACGTTCTTAACCTGTGTTTGAATACAGAGGGGGGGGGGGGGCTTGATATTGTTCCTAATAGAAAAGGGGGGCCCTGCATGGAAAGTTTAGGAACAATTGCACTATACTGAAGTTTCTTGACATCCTAGAAATCATTTCCAGAAAATTACCTTAAACTTAAATGTTTAGGAAGTAAATACACTTATATAGAAAAATTGGCAAAGCTACTTTATTAGCCATATTACATTAGCTACAACCTCTTGAAGCATACATAAAAATTTCATATGCATTACTGACATTGTTCATGTTTAATATACAGCTATGATAGATTTAAATGAAAAAATTAGGGCTTTACCTGTGACACAGGAAAATAAGAAGGAATAAAATCACAAATGTTATGATTCCCAGGGCGAGTAGGAGATGGAGTGGTCCAAAATGCTGTAAATCCGGTTCTAAAGAAAAGAACACGTATAGAAAAGGAAATGCCACTCAAATACTGTTCTCTGAAACTATAATCCTAATAACCCTGAGTGCTGGCCCTAAAATAATTTCATGTGCGCCTCAATGACTATTCCTGGCTTCATACCATATATGAAAATCTTGTTTATGAAAAAAAGCTTCTTTCATTGGAACAAAAACCCTTATAATTTTATATTATTACTATTGTAGTATATATATATACTGTATAACTGTTCATATGTCTCTGAAGGTTCTCTTCCATGCCAGTCATAGCATATCTGCAAATAGATTTCCTTAAATTTTTTTGAAGACGTATAGCTAGTCATCCAACTGATGAACAAATCCAACAAAGTTTCACCAGCAATAAATATTCTACGATGTTACTCTACTGATGCTTATAAGAGTAGAGCTATAATGTGTAATATGTTATCCCAAGGAGGGTGTAAAGATGGCATTGTATGTGACAGACAAAATGTTTTTGTTTCAATACATATATAGCTTTTTCATACCTCTTTTCAACCAAACTTCCTCTGTATCAAGAATGTGAACCTTACCTTTCTAAAATGGATATCTTGACTAGAGGAGTTAGCTTTTCAATGGTGGGTCATTTACTGGGGTAACTTGTTTGCCCAATGTAAAAGTCAGAGCACTCCCCACCCTACTGCATACATAATGTTCCTCTTGTGTTTCCTTTGTTTTTGTGTAGGGTCTGGATAACCAGTTGCTGCCTCAAACTGGGCATACATGGGTAGATTTTGCTTTCTATTTCTGAACGATCGATTGCTGTAGTCGCTCGCGATGATCATTCGTAAATGAAACAGGGCCTTTGAGCAGAAAGAAATGTCAATCGAACAGGGAACCAACATGTTGGTAAATCCCTGTTCAATTGCCATTATTTTGGATGGGGACCCTGGTCCCACACTGGTTGACCATGGGCAGAAACAGGTAGATTTTTGTTCCATTTCTGAACGATCGATCGCTGTGGTCGTTTGCGGTAATCCCTTGTGAATCTAACACAGGCACCCTTTCTTTGAGCCGAAAGAAATGTCAATCTAACAGGGAACCAACATTTTATAGAACGGAATCGTTTGCGCTAAGTGGTGGGCATCGAATCACAGAAAGATCAGCACATGATCGTACACTGTTCACATCCCGATCGATCGTTCAATGATCGAGCGGGTATCGATCAATGTATTGCTTAAGTGCATTCCTGGGTTTAACATAGACAGGGATGTGATGTTTGTAAAAAAATCTTTTTTTTTTCATGCCATGAAACCTTCACCAGTGCAGTTCCTGTTATCTTTTTTCCTTCTGCTGGAATGTATTGTAAATCTTGTGTTATAGTCCACTTTGCTCTGCTGTTCTATGGTGACATGTACCTCTTAAAGTGCAAATTTTAACCCACGTGGGCTCCATGCATTTAAACAAATTGCTTGGTTTGTTCGAAAATTATTAGGGCCTTCTTTTCCACTTCCTCTATATACAGGTTTATTACAATTGGAGAACTGATGATCCCATGATACCCATTTGGTTTTTGTTCTTGAAAAAGGTGGTATTTAGGCAAAAGTCCTGTAAAGAACACACTTGTTCCTGTTTAGTTCTGCAGTAGGTATGCATGTGAAAGGTAATCTAGTGCAATAATGCACCACAGTTTCTTCTGAGGATTTTATTTATGAAGTCCTCAGAGTGCTGGATGTGATGCTCCATTTATCCAATAAAGGGTTCTAGGATGGTGACCTGGTATTTTGCCATGCCATGTTGTAGGTCACAGAGTTGATGCCTTAACACCTTATAGCTCTAGTCGTGTAAATGTAATCAGGAACTTACCAACATTGACTATGACGCCATGCTGGTTATGGTAAATGGATTATGCTGATTGGTGCAACTGCCTAGTGTATTTACTGCTGGAAGTACATTCACTGTGAATGGGAAAAGCTATAAACACTTAAAAAAAATTGAGCAACTGCAGTTGTTTGGCTCACTACTACAAAAATATAGCTAAACATATTTTTTAATTTTTTTCATCAATATACTGTTATCAGATCAAAAGTTCTTCTGTGTGAAATCTGAATTATCAGGATATACCCCTGACCATATCTGTCAAGTTTTCTCTTATCTAGTAAGAGAAAACTTACAGGAAGTGATGTCATGTACATCACTTTCGATATGTGGAGAGTGGAAGTGCCGACAAGGACTGTCACTTCCGCCTTCCAAATACAGGAAGTGATGTCACTTCCGGCACTGGAATGTTTACCATCCCATCCTCCTTTTTGCTAGCTGGCTAACTTAGGAGGGAGGGGCCATTATTGTACCTACTAAATTCCCACCACGCAAATCACCTGCACAAGTAGGGTGGGAACTTAGTTGTAGTACTAAGTTACCCCGATTTAAAGATTCCAGGAAATATCCAGGATTTATTGAAATCAGGATTTGGGCAGAAAAAAATGGGACTTCCCTGCCCAAAACAGGAGTCATGTTCCTGACATTTTTTCTGATATTCCATATACAAAACATACTTACCTTTTATAAGTGGATTACTCCATTTACTCCAGTTATTATTTTCTGAACAAAAGTCTTCCCATTTTACTCTGACAGAGACATTCACATTTTCATTCAAATTCAAATAACTTGTTTTGTAAACTTGTGTGTTTATATCATCTTTAATTTCCTGAAAAAAAATAACATTATTTGAGATACTGTAGGGCTTGCCACAGTAGATGTCAATTATGTCAATTAGTCATGAAAGTATAAAAAAAAAAAAAAAAAAAGAAAGTATAAGCTGTCTGTCCTCACCCATATGCCCTATATATCTAGCTCACAAAGTGGGAGCAGGATGGGATTTAGTTTAGGACCAAAGAAAAGTGCACTAGCATTGTCAAAAGTCATTTCATTTCAATGTTCTTCCTTCATCACCATTAAAAAAAAGAGTTAATTTAACCAGTAGAGAAGTTAATTGCAAAGCCCTGACCTCTGGTTGATGGAGATGGTCGAATTATTTGACTAGCTGAATTTGTGAGCTGATTGCAAAGCCCCTGAACATGGTATCATCACCAAACATGCTGCAGATATAGAGAAGGTTTGGCGGTAGATTACAAAAAAGTCAAAATTTGCTTTCAAACAATGTTGAAGCATAAGATGACGAATATCCGCCGTTGCAAATATTCGAGCCCACATTTGCGAAATATTGTGATGTTCATCGCATATATATATGAATTTTGAATATTCTCGCTCAACACTTTTCGCGAACGAACCTGGCTGAAGTTCGACCATCACACATGTATACAAATGCAGGTTTTAAAAAAAAGTTGATCATATTTCCATTATGAACACCTAACATTTTTCTTAGTTGAATAAAAATGTATGTAATAATTTTTTTCTGTCGATTTTGGTCCATATTTTTCATGCATACAATTCAGTAGCAGCCCTGTACATGGAGATTGTCAACAAAAACCTAAATTCATGTGAGTTATATTGAAACGACAAACAAAAGTGAATAAAAAAGAACACATTACCCCATTTATATTAAGACTGTATTTGAAGCAATTGCTGTCACTGTTGCTGTACGTCTCTGGGGTGTCCCATGTTATTTTAAGCTCATTTGAAGTATTATTCAGTTGTATATTTCTTGGAGGATCTAAAATAACTAAAAACACAATTGTTACTGACTTAAAACATGCAAAGGCATCCCGATTTTCACAATTTCACATGCGTGGTCTGTTAAGGTATTGTTGTAATGATAATATACAGAAACAACGTAAATATCAAGCACATATTTATTATCTACAAAACACTTATAGTCAACAGTGATGATCGTGAATATACGAATCGTGAATTATTATTGCTAATATCGGCACTTTAAGAATTCTCAAAGATCTCGAATATAGTGCTATATCTTTGTAATCACAAATATAAAAAATTCTGGGGAAAGTACCATGCATTGCGTTTGTGCATGTACAAGTGCAGATTTTTGCAACACATGGTAAATTACTTCTATGAGTGTTGTCTCATGTGGTGATTACACTGCAGCTGCTATTTCACATTCTGCCACTAGATGTCGCTGTGACTACACACATTGTGTTAGTAATATACCCATGTACAAGTGGCAATATTCACAATAAAGATAATATGATGAGATCACGAATATACTGTCAATATTAGGCTCAGAATTTGCAATATTTTGTGAATACAAATATTGTCTATGCTGCTCATCACTAACAGTAAATACCAGAGCTGTAATTTCCAGTCCAGTCTTGCTTTATTCTGAATGTAGAGACATATGCTTTCACTAAAACTAATGTCAGTGTTAGATGTCACCAGAGAGCCACTCCCATTCTAACTGGACCTTGGACGAAAATCTATGGATCAACTGTTAATGATGTCTGTATCCTGCTCTGTGCTGCATTTTCAGAGGTTTATATGTATATGTCGTATTTTTCCAGCCTTGGGCGAATCTCTTATCTAACAGCTACTCCAGCTCCCTGTTTAATCTCCTTGCCGGGAGAACTGGTGGACAGCCAAAGCGCGACCATGCTCGCTACAGGTCTCGCATTTGGACCATAAGACGCAGCCACTCCCGCTCCCCTGATTTCTGGGGGGAAAGTGCGCCTTATAGTATGAAAAGTACGCTTACCTTTCACTTTACTAGCACAGAGATTCTGAGAAATGGTTCCTAAAGATGGCTAGGAAACCAAAAATTTCTGGTTATCCCACAGCTTTCACTAGTCTCATCTTGCCGCTATTGTTTCATGTAGTCCTTATTTTTTTTAGCAGTACGGGTGTTTGACCCACACCGTTCGCCGGCGAGAAGAAGATCTCTATTCTTCCTCTGGCAGGATCAGAACCTGCTAGATCGTGCAGGAGGAAGAATCTTTTCACTAGAAGATCGGGCATGAAGCCGGTCTCCTAGTGAAAAACCGGCTCGGGGACAGGAAGTGAAGTCAGTGAGGTCACATCCGGCTCCGTTAACCAGGAACTATGCGTTCTGTCCGCGAGTAGGCGGACGGCGGACTTCTTTAAAAGTCCAATCCGCCCGTTCGCGGACAGACCTGGCCGATGTTTGGCCATCACTACGCATCATAAACATCATAGTACTGAAACCTAAAAAATACATGATTAAAATGAAATAATAAAAATTGTCCATACGTAAGACTTGGTATATTCTTGCACATTATCAAAGAGCAGAAATCTGCCACTAAATTTGTGTCTTGCATCTTATCTTTAAACTTAAATAAAAAATAAAAAGCACCACATTACCATAATTATCCAGCGTAAGGATATTATCAAAGAATTGGATTGAACTTTCACTACTTGATCCCACCACTTGCACATAAATGCTCACATTAAAGTAAATGTTTTGAGCTTTCAAAACACATCCCACTTGTCTTCCAAAAGAATCGTTTCGGTAGTTTTCACAGGGTGCATACACACGCTTCTGCCTAATCCAAACAAATACATACAATTAGACATAGAATATTCATTGTAAAAAGCTTGCTTTACCTATACTTGTTTTTGAATGTGTTACCCAACTTAATTCCTTATTTCCTCTTCTTTTTCTTGTCATTTATGATTGGGCAGCTTAAAGCGGATGTAAACTTAAAAATATATATATGTAAAATGAAAGTTTGACTTGCGTCTGTCCTGTTATTACAGTGGCATAGCACTCCACAATGCTAAGGAAAATATACTTACCTGCTGTTCCTTGGAATCGTATGAGAGATTCCATGTTTGATTTCCAGGCTTCTTGGGGTTAACACCGGGTGCAATATTGCGAGTGGCCACTGGGGAATGTTTGTAATGGTTTTCTATGTGAAATTTTTGTATTGTGGTTTAATGCAGAGCTGAGATTAGAGTTTTACCCGTCTTTCTCAGCGATGAGTTCTGGGAGGAGCTGCATCAGCCCCTCATCAGAGCCTGGCAGAGAGGAGGGACTGCAAAGGATCTTGTTAAATTCCTCCCTAGGTTTTTTTTTTTTCTTAATTCCTCCTAAAAGATTAATTTATGGTGGTACTTTAAGCCAATTATTACAGAATACTCAGAAATCTACCTTTCACATTTCAGAAAATATTAACATGACTAGTGTAATTAATTAATTTAACCTCCCTAGCGTTATGGCCTTTTTGCACCATTTTTTATGGCATGAAAAGCCGCTGCCCCGGCAATTGCGGCGGAGTACACTGTACTCCCCCGTGATTGCCGGCTCTCCCCCCGGCCTCTACATACCGCCGTTGTCAATTAGATGCTGGCGGTGTGTGGGGAGAAAAGCGATGCTCTCTCCTTTAACATAGAGGTCTATGGCGCCGGAAAGGCTCTGTGTGCCTGCAGCTATGGAGAAATGCTGCAGGCTCACGAAGAGCCAGTTGTTGCGACCAATCCCGGCACGGGCGCAGATCAAACTGCGACTGTATTGGCTTCGGGTGTAACGCTAAGGAGGTTAAACCTTAGAAGTGCAGAACAAGTGCATTTCAGAACTTTTTTTTTCAAAAAAGACATTCATTATTTTCAGTGAACATCAAATCTACATACAACAAAGCAAAAGGGATAGACAAAAAATGTCAAATGCGAAAATTCACATTTTGACAAAAAAAAACATTCCAAATTAGTGACAAAAAATTTGACTTAAATTTCTACTTTCTACTTTTAGTGTTTATCACGAATATTGTTATCGTGAATTTTGAAAGTGCCAATATTCGCAATGATATTTGCAAGAATTCACAATGACCACTATCACATGAAAACTTAAGGCTAATTTACAATATGATTTTGCAGTTGAAAATATGCATGAAAAGTCAAATTTCTCTTCATTATGACCATCTCTACAAAGCAACAAGCACATCCCAATGGTGGCTGCCCATGGTGAGTAGAAGACCTACATAATATTTAGACAGAGCCATAAAGACTCTCTCTCCATCTATGGGGCCAGTCATCAGTCAATGAAGGCATCTCATGGACAGAAGTAAACCTGATTACAGTTGCACTTATATCCAAAAGAGATGAAAAGAAGAGAATGTTAGTGCGTTTAATTGGTAACAATCTATTGCTTCTGGATATGTATATGTGACTACTTTCCAGGTGGAATCCGCCTGTTCTATAATAAACTACAAAAAAGTAAAACAAATAGTAAAAAGGAAAAACAACTTACTTTCGATTTGCTGCTTGCCTTTCAAGTAGTGTTTGCCTAAAAGCCAAGCTGTACTGGGTATCGTTTGGAGCCTCTCTACCAACACTCCATGAACAGTTAACATAGGAAACACTATAAACCTGACATATAAGGTTTTCTACAGCAGTGTTTTTCTTCCCTAGATAAAAGATAAGACATATATATATATATATAAGACAAATAAATAGGACATACAGACATTAAATATGAGGTAAATCAAGGTGAACTGATAAAGGTAATCAAAATAAATAATAATTAAAAGAAACAAATACGTTGTATACGTTGTCACCTGGAGCAACCGCTCGCACACAACTTTGATCAGCCAGAGAACAAAAGTTTTTCTCTGGTCGATCGCCAGTACTTTGAATGGGGACAAGGGTCCCCATCCAAAGTTTTGGCTGTCGAATCACAAATTATGTATTTTGAACGATTGACCATGGCATGATGATGTCATCATGCTGCGGACGATTGTTCGATAAGCGCCCGCCAAGCATAGCGTCTATGACCGGTTTAACCTCCCTAGCGTTATGCCCGAAGCAAGTACGGGCGTAGTCTGATCATGAATCAATAGCTGGAATCAGGCGCTTCTACAGAGCTGCAGGCAAACAGAGCCTTTCCGCTCCCATCAGAGTCATCGGTGACACCGATGGGGGCGGAAAGGCAAAACACTGTATCACTTTTGGTACAGAAATCTGGACCTCAGTGAACCGCCAGGGAGGTTAATATGAGTATTTTATCTTTTATTTTATCATTCACAGTACTTTACTTTGTTGCACTAGGTTGTGCGCCTTGTGCTTTTGTAAAATGTACATAGGTAGGAACTTTTTACAATCTGTCTGGAGATTCCAGTTTATTGATCTTTCTAAAGCTAGCCATATACGTGTCGGATTCCATGGCCAGTCGATCACCCATCCGATCGATTCCGGCGATTCTGCCGGGAATCGCAGGTGTGATCAATCGGCCAATTAAGAGTATCCATCGCTGCATACCACCTTGTCCAACGGATTCCGGGACGATTCCGTGTCCGATTGTCCACCTCACAAATGGAAACTCCCCCTGATCTGTGCAGAATCGGATCAGAAAGACCAACATGTTGGTTCTCTGTCGGATCCGATTCTGGGCCCCTGAACGATCGGACCTGATCGATTGGACAAGGTGGGCTGCATGCGTTTCTGGCACGATCGTTTCACGTGCACGCGCCCGGAATCGATCGTGCCGGAATCCGGTGGGAATCCGACACGTGTATGGGGGCCTTAACAGGTCTTCAGTTCTGAATACTTAATTACATAATCTTTTGAGCAACACTGCTGCTGCTAAAATGAATTCTTTTATGAATATGTTTATTCTAGAAATCCTAGAAATCTATATGGCAGAGCATTTTAAAAAGTACATTAAACTTTTTTTGTTCTAAAATGGATAAAAATGTTATAAATCTTTCCTCTTCCTATTCCTGATAAGTTGCCATGCTCCTCTTATTTTTTTTAAACAAAAGATTGCTCTTAAATACTTTAGAAATGGCATAGCCTAGAACAGACAACAAATGTAAAATATAAAGAATTCAGCCTTAAGCTAGGAGAGTTTCTCAAGGCCACTGACACAATCTAAAATAAACCTTGAAGAGCAGAAATAGAAGGATTGTAAACATTTGGGAAAGATTTGTTTGCTTCTAAATAGGGTTCAAGAAAGTTTTGCAGCAATTCTTGCCATGATAAATGGTTTCATTATTAAATTGTTGTAAATTGACAATTTCTATAAGATTTGTTTAATGCTGATTTAAAAAAAGAAAAAAACATATGATATAAAGTGTAACTATTCATTTTAACTGCTTCCAGGTATTTAGACAGAACTATCACAGTTATGAGACCTTAAAGGTCGATTTACTGTTAATGATAATTGCCTTTTAATTTAACAATTCATCAAAATTGACCAATATTATTACTTATGATACAGAAGTGATACACTTATTTACATCTATAATGAGGATAAAACACCCTTTCTTTTTATGACAATTCAATAATTGTTTTTTATTTTATAGACAAAACTCTTTGTGGTGTAAAAACTGTTTCCTATGTTTTGTAGGAATGCCTATGTATGCTTTATGAGGTTAAGAGTTTGAAGTTTTCTTTTAATTAATTTATAATCATTTAGTTTACTTTGTAGGTTTGTAATCCTCTGCATATTTTTGATTATTGTTTGTGTACGGACATGTGTTTCATTTCAGTTTTCCCTGTGAAAATAAGATATACTCTGGCTAATTGGTTTATGTGTACGTTGGCACAAGTGAATAAGTAGTAAATGTCAAATGATCCTAATTCATTCCAAACAAACTGTTCAGTCACTATTTAAAAACAAGTATGATTCAACTCTTGTTTCAATCCTCTAATGCTAGCCATACACATGGCGACTTACCCCGACATCTGCCGCCAATATCTTTCCGGGAGGCCATCACGTTTAGCCTCCCATTGCATTCTGGGGCCCTTCAATCGGTTGGGCACCCTTTGTGTGCCGGCCATAAGCTGCAATGAAGCCGCCGCTTCATTGTAGCTTATGGCATCGGCTTCCATCGGCTCGCGCCGGCCAGAGATTTTCCGACATGTCGGATCTCTGGCCGGCCGAGAAGTGGGGCAACAGGGATCTGTCGCCCCATGTGGGCACATGCCGATTAGCGGCCGATTTTTAACCTGACCGACGGCGAGAGCGCGCACGCCCGTCGGTCAGATTAAAATCCGGCCGTTTATCGGCATGTGTATGGCTAGCATAAGCCAGTAATGGCAAACATTTTAGAGATCGAGTCCCCAAACTAAAGCGAAAATCAATTTTTATTGCAAAGTGCCAACCTGGCAAATTACCCTAAATTACACTTACAAATCCTACAGACACACACTACATGTACAGTGGAGGAAATACTTATTTGACCCCTCACTGATTTTGTAAGTTTGTCCAAT
>CM070033.1:144462210-144489326 GCA_036250615.1 Ptychadena robeensis
AACTTACAAAATCAGTGAGGGGTCAAATAATTATTTCCTCCACTGTATATACACATACACGTCCTATAGTTATATATACACATACTATATAGCCAGACAGGAGAGAAATAGGCAGCTAATTGCTACAATTCTCTCCTCAATCTGACTCCTGACAGCTGAGGACATAGCTCCAATTGCCACCTCTGGCCTGCATGCCATAGGTTTACCACCACTGTTATATAGCTTGAAGAAAATATTTAAAAGGAAACTTTATATTGTTTGAGTAAAGTATAATTGTTCTCCTGACTGAAAAGAAACACATTGGCTACAAAACCTTTTTGTTCATAGCATCCATCTTGTTTTATCTATTTTTTTAAAACTATTTCATAAATACACCACAACAATACCTTACCTTTAACTGAGATACATTTCTTAGTATCTCTTAACAATCTTTCGCTCCCCTCCTCCACCCAGAAAAAAAAGGAAAAAACAACCTCAAACACCCCCTCCCCCAAACCCACCCCTACCTCCTAATTCCCTCATTCTTCATTACAACATTTCTTGGTATTTATCAGTTTCAGTAAAAACAACCCAGTTATAACATGTATTCCTAAATTTCTCCTCTGTATTGTGAAGAGACGAGGTAAGCTATTTCATGAATAATAAGTGAACCACAAGGATATGCTGGGAGCAAGTATATGCTGGGAAGGTGTCTCTTTTCCAAGATCGGGGTATACCTGCTCTAGCTGCATTCACCATATGGCAGTGAATTTTTGTACCTCTTAACTGGGAGGTTATTGTAGGTAAGTTTCAGGTCTTAGACCCATGTCCACGCTTTTTCCATGTCCACGCTTTTTATTATTGTGTGTACTTTCTCCCAGTAGGGTCTATTTTCTCTCAGTCCCAAAAAATATGAATGAACGAACCCCTTGCCTTTTCACATTTCCACCACATGTTTGAGTTTAAGTTAGACATTCTATGTAATTGTTCTGGGACCGTATACCAACCTGATATTATTTTATATCCCATTTCCTGAATTCTAGAGGTTATCGCAGCTTTATGTGCGAAGGTAAAGATCTTCCTCCAGTCTTCTGGTGTTAGAGTAATCCCCAAGTTCCTCTTGCATGTTGGTGTATAATCAGGTACCTGTCCTTCCTGTGGACTTCTAAACTAATTATACATTGCTGCAACTACATTTCTAACTGGAAGGGCCTCCTTGCACTATTCAAATAGTGTTAAAGGGCATCTAACACTTGATACAAAATCCAGGCCATGCAAATAGGGCCTAAGTTAAACACTGCTCAAATAGAGTTTAGGGTGTCTTACACTTGATACAAAATCCAGGCTATGCCTATAGTGCCTAAGATGAACACTGCTCCAGAAGTCTATAATAGTCCGATCTAAATTCCTAATCTCTTCCTATCTGAGCCATCATTCTGGCCCAATAAAATCACTCAATTTATAGGGCCAGAAGGATGGCTCAGACAGGAAGAGATTAGGAAATTAGATTGTGCTATTAAAGATTTAGATTGGACTATTATAGATTTCTGGAGCAGTGTTCAACTTAGGCACTATTTAATTTTTTAAATGCTAAGGAATTGATTCCTGGGAGAAAATCTGGGTTGCCTAGAACTGGCACCGGCACCATCGGTGAAGGTATTCCTTCCAGTTTCCGTACTATCCGTCTAAATGTAAAATATTGCCATGTTGACTGTGAGGTATTGAGGGAAGTGGGAGACATAAAGGTAAATAGCATGTAAGATCTTATATATATAACATAGGAAAATACCTTCAGGTATGACCTTTTCAGCTTTCGACTCACTGCTAGATGTAAACTTTACATCCAATCCATTATGAATAACAAGTTCCACGTGATCGCTAATGAAATATTCATAAAAACACTTAGAAATCTGTAAAATGTACAATTTATATGAAATTAATTGGCAGGAGTAACATTCTACTCAATTTTACTTAACAATCTACAATGAACAGCTGAAATGTTGAAGAGGTTTAGGCCAGTAGCATTATGCTGAACATCTGCCCTGTTTAATGTATATGCTCGTCCTATATTTTTCACTAAATACACAATAAAATCTAAATGAAGCTCAAAATTTCTGTGAATTGTGTCTGTGAATGGATTACTAGGTTTAAAAAGCTGATGAATTGATACTGCTTGGATTGGCTGATCCTATTTTAGCCTACGCAGGAAGCATACAATTTCCTTTAGATCTACCAATAACTATGTAGTGCTGGGTCCTCCCTGATACATACATAGTGATTGGAAGGATTTGAAAGGTCCTCATATTACATGGTTTTGGTAGAACGAAGTTGATAAAAAAAGAAGTGACAAGTAGAAAAAATAAAGAACATGGAAATAAGTTAGGAACACATTTATTTTGATATACAATTGTAAATGAATGTTTATGCTTACATTAATGCTTCCCTTCTGATGTTGAATTTCAATATGATATGAATTTTCTTCCATAGATTTTGTTATGTTGCAGTCCCATGTCACATTGATAATCCCTGGGTATAGATGTATTTTCAGATTTGTAGGTAATGTGAAATATTTGTCTTATAGAAGGAAAAAAGAAATTGTTAATATGTGTACATTTCAAATAGAAGCTAACTAGCACAATTGCAAAATATGTAATCAAAGACTCTACTGAGATTGTAGTCCAAGTACTATAAAGCAGAGCTGCAAATACTAATTTGTATGTACAGAGGGTATTATTACTTTGTATTGAGCAAATGCCTTGTTAAACCCAGATATTAAACCCAGATATGTTAAAGTGGTGGTGATTTCATCACTGGCATTGTGCAAAGCTGTGGATTAGCTCCTTTGTGGACCTTAAATCTAGTGATGGCTATCTGTCCGCAAGGCCGCAAACATGGATGTTCGCACTCCTTCTAGCCGGTGAGCAGTATGGGTGTTCGAACCGCCCCAATCGTCAGCAAGAAGGAGCTTTATATTCTTCCACCGGCAGAATCAGGAGCAGTAGGATCCTGCTGGAGGAAGAATCTTTTCACTTATGACCGGGTTGAGAACCCGGTCTTCCAGTGAAAAATTGGCTTCAAAAACCGGAAGTGACATCAGTGACGTCACATCCGACAATCGGAACCAGGAACTGACGTCAGTTCCTGTTTCCCTGATTCAAATTCCCCACCAACAGGCGGATGTCCGACTTTTTTAAAAGTCTGATCTACCTGTTCACGAACGGACCTTGCCGAAGTTTTTCCATCACTACTCAAATCACTTGCTAGGCTGAGTTTGCACAGGAAGAAACGTACACTTTTATTAAGTTGTGTTCCATTAAAAATAGAGAAATGTTCTAATTCAAAAATTTCAACCTGTTTTAATGTCCCTTGTTATCCTTGTAACTGTTATTAAGAGTGACACACCAGGCCCACTCACTGTTTCTGTATAAGTATAAAAAGCTGCAGTAATCACTGGTTATTATAGGAGAAAGTGAAGAATAGCCCAGGTTCAGTGAGACTATACAAGAAGGCATTAGTATCCCTGATAAAATGTATTAATACCATATGGTGCTAAAGAATCATGCCAATGAAACCATGTTATGGGTTGTAGAGGTCCAACCATATGCAGCTAGCTTAACCACTTCCTGATCCCCTATCATAGGTTAACACCCCCATGGGGTAATATAATGTGGCTGTTTTATGAAAGCAAAGTCATGTTAGTTTGCGATTTTAACTATAGATAGAATTTGGTTTTGCCCTTAATTTATGTATGTTCTCTTGATTTATGGGCCAACTTATTCAGTCAAGTGATCACTTGCTGTGTGTGCTGATTACTTTCCAATGCGTGTTTTGCATATAGTGTTGAAAACCCTTATAAAGTATTAAATAAAAAAAAAGCCTTATTCCTTTACTTACCTGAAGTAGTTATTGAAGCCTCAGATACTAGTGAAAACCACAAAGTAGTGAAAAACACCAGACAAGAAAGTTGCAGCATTTCCGTTTAATCCGATTTTATCTTGATTCTAAAACAGAATGAGAATACACGTTATAACTATACAGTGCACAACTATGTCATAGCCACATTATTTACAATATATAAAACTGCAACTGAGCACTGCCTGACTTATAACTCTCCAGGTTCTAAAAATGCCTGGCTGATTCTAGGCGTGAGACTGAAAATGCCGAAGCCAAAAGACCAGCTGTACATACAGGCAATATCATTAGAAATGTAGACTGTAAACGTACTTAATATAAATACTGTATGTGCTAGAGCAATCGTTTTTTGTAATGTAATGTAATGTAATCAAGATGATACTTCATAAACACTTCAAATTTTCAAATGTCTCTACATCGCTATTTTGGTGATGATACCTTTAAATCGCAAAGTGAGCTAGTCGTAATTGCATGACCATCTCTTTATATCTCTAAAAGGAAAAAATTAAATAAGGAAACATTTCCCACGCTACTGTGCATGCCTGTAGAGAGCATCTGCAGCAATGTTGATAAATATTACACCAGGTAAATATTTCCAACTCTACTGTGAGTGCCCAAGAGGTGATATAAGGTAATGTTATATTTCACATTCACACAGAGCAAGCACTGGAGACTTCAAGGGACATCAACTCTGAATGACTTACATTGGTGAACATTGTTACAAATCTGCAGGTAAGTATATGGAAGGGCATATTTTAATAATAGTATTTTAAAAATGGTCACTGTCTATCGTTTTGAGTCTCCACTGTATATGCCCAACCTACAGTCCCCCTGTGGTCTTCCACCTACAGCACCCCGAAACTGTTATTGCACAGGACCTCACCTGTCCGAGTGGGATGAGGAGGAGAGGTGATAAACTTACCTGATAGACATATGTAAAAGTCAATCAGTGACCCAGATGGCGCCTGAGAAAGTCCCTCACCTCTCCTCTTCTCCTCTAGTGTTGGCAGGGAATCAGCAGACTGGTGAGTGCCTGTTGACAGGGAATCAGCAGACTGCTGAGTGCCCCTGCTCCCACTATTCACCAATGAACGAGGGGTAATTGTATAATATATATTGTAGCACATAACCTGAGAATAGGGGGATATAACCTTTGAATCAAAGGCTTTTATTATATCTATGAGGCACATTAACTTTGACGATGTATATGACTATGTATAAAAAATGCTTATAGAAGTCTGTATAGGTTGAACATTTTGTGGCCCTCCATGTCAACTCTTAGAAACTCTGCACTTATAATATCAGGGTGAGTGCAGACCAGCCTAGGGTATACCTCTATAGATAGTATAGAGTTACATTAAGGTTTTTGAAAACTGTATTTGACCCCCCCTACTTGTTATGGTAAATTGTTTATAAAAAAATGATTAACAGTATGTGAAAATAATATCATATGCAATCTTAAAAAAAGAACCAAATTGTATGAAAAATAAACAAGACACATAAAAATGTAGGAAACATACTTAGCTCATTTAGACCACAGAATAACTGAAACTAGATAAATAAATGAGTGGTTTATAAACCAAAGATTTCTAGATACATAATTCTGCAGACAAATGTTCACACATTCATCGTAAACAGATACAAATTTACAATGACAGACAGAAAGTGCATTAAATGGGAAGTTTGGGAAGTATTTATAATAGTAACAAAGATCCAAGATTAAAATGGATGTGATGGAACTGAAATTCAGTATGTTTACTTTACATTTTTTTGTGGAACATATAATTAACTGGTTTTATAATCATATAAAAGTAATACTATGAATGCTGTTGTTGAATGACATTGAATCTAATAGTGTGAATGTACATGAATTGTTGGCACTTGAATAAAAGTACATTTTATAAGTATGTATAGGGCATGTCTGCACGCCAATGAAGATGGTCACATAGTGCTTGAGTTCTGAGCTCAGCACCAGCCCACACTACACAGCCGGTGCTCTGGCAATCTGTATAACCTTGTCAAGATTTGCTACCCAATATAAAATGCGGGTAGCACATCTCAATAGAATCATACATTTAACACCTGAAGCCCTTACCCTAACCCCCTTCAGCATTAAGACATGAAACTCCAGCAAAGGAGAAAGAGCCACAACAACTGCGGATGGACCATCTCAAGCTTTCCCTGGCCTGGATATTTCTTAGACCCAATAGAGTTCATCCATGCTAAAAGTGACCAACTTCAAAATTCCAATAAAACCTGGAGGATGTAGTTATTATATAGTTGGTATAGTTTTGATCTATTTAAAAATTTGATGAATTAGGTGCAAACAGTAACGATACTTAAAACCCCCATGATCTTTTTCCTGTATTTGGGTTTTCTCAACTGTTGATGTAGCTGTCATGCAAGCTGTGCATACAAGATTTGATTTTTCCAATCCATCACATTAAAGAAAAAATTATATAAAGAATGTTTGAAAATGTATTCCTTTTTTCGATCAAATGTAAAATGAATCAAGCAATCATCGAACATGTTGGAAAATGTCAGTTAATTGTACAAGTATCTGACAGGTTTTCTAGGTATTTTGATCGATTTGTATACAATGGTACTATGGATCATGCACTCAGGGCTTATGTGGTGGTAAAAACGATCCAATTGTAATACGATCGACTTTAATATGATCATATTTTAACATCTAATCGTGTATGCCCAAGCCTTACAAATGTGAGCCTTAAGCCCCCCTTACACCTTTAGATCACTTCATACAATTTCCATTAGAACTACCAACAACCATGTAGTATAGTGGCCTCCCTGATAGAATATATAGTAATTGTAAGGTTTAGAAAGGTCCTCATATTACATGGTTTTGGTAGAAGAAAAGTTGATTGTACAGGAATTGTATGGTAAGATTGGATTGTGTATGGGGGCCTTTACTGTTCTAATCCTATTCTCTTATTCCCTTTCCCATCTCACCCTTTTGCTTATATTTAATATTTAAATATACTTTATATTTTAAATTACTATTTGCCAAATTTCTTAACAGTAATGACTACTATGCAGCGTCTTATGACTATTTCACTATTACTTAATTTTCATTGTCATGAATGTACTTTATGTCAACTGTTCCACATATGAGGTCCTTAAATTTTAATTTGTCTTTTGTGGATTTATTTCAAGTTTAATAGACTTTTATGGACTTATTTCAAGTATGAGTCTTGTTTATTGTTAACATTTTTACTTTTAAATAAAGTTCAGTGAAACAAAAAGACCCATACACTTCTTGCTAGAAGGCTTAAAGGGGAGAAAGCAGCCAGTAGAGTTAACTCTGTCCTGGATGTGAAGGGGATATACCAATTTTATTCAAAAGAAATAGCTAAAGCTTTTGCAGAATACTATAGGAACCATTACAATGAAATGACCCAGCTTTCACAGCTAGGGATACAGTGTTTATATCTTCACTACAAGACTATCTGGCTGAATGTAATCTCCCTAAGGTCCAAAGGGAGGCACTTGTATTTTTAAATGCACCCATTAGAGTGGGCAAAGTAGCAACAGCTATTAAAGCTCTTCCTTCTGGGAAATCTTCTCCTGGTGGTTTTTCGTATTTATATTATAAAACATTTGCACCCATATATGGTAGAGATCTTAAATGGATTAATGGGAGAATCGCCAATTCCATCCTCAATGCCATCATCACAAATTGTTGTTATTACAAAACAAGGAGGAGATCCTAAACATTGCTCAATTTACAGACCAGAATAGATATTGGGACCACATTTATTTTGTGTTGGGCCTTGCGGTCCGTAAAATTCCCCAAAATACCTCTAAGTTTGGTCAACTTTTTTTCACAGGAGGAGCTAATGATTGATTTCCCCAAAATTTTGTACTATTTGCATTATAGAATACTTTACAGCACGTCTAGAAACATTGAAAACATTTGGCAATATTGTAATTTTACCTCCTTACCCACTTTGATATAATCTATGTCTTTTTCTATTATATAATATGAAATATTTTGTATATTGTTGTATATTATTGTTTGGGGTTAACTTTATGGCAAATTGCAATAAAAATTATATATATAAATATAACTATATATATATATATATATATATACATATATTAGAAGCAAGCTTTCAGTAATATCTTGTTATAATAAATCTACATTTTGGTCTAAGAACACAGTCTAAAACATTACTGTTACTATACTTTCTCACCTCCGCTCTTCAGATTTTCCCCTGT
The DNA here is from genome assembly GCA_036250615.1 of Ptychadena robeensis. NCBI lineage: Eukaryota > Metazoa > Chordata > Amphibia > Anura > Ptychadenidae > Ptychadena > Ptychadena robeensis. The sequence continues at coordinate 144,470,341 of CM070033.1, forward strand.
AGATTCCACAAGTCTGTGAACACACATTTACAGCAACATTCTTTCATAAACTTCTCCCCTGTGTGCTTTAACAAGCAACCAATTGGTACAATGATGGAAATCTTACAGAAGGGAGGAGACAGCATACCTTATCATGTAACATTTATATCTGTGCCCAACACATTTGTGAAATGCACAAAGACTTCACAACAGACATTTAGCCTTGTCTAGATGTCATATGTTTGAAGTGAAACCATGAACAATTGTACAATCCATATGTAATGCAGTCTAACAAAAGAATTACCAAAGCAATTTTATTACCTGTTGATCCTGCCAGATCTTTTATTCCTTTTTTTTAACAGATCAAATTGTTTGTTAAATAATTGTCAGGGTAACTTGCAACAGTCAGATTTTTATCCATGTGACTTAAAATGTAACCTGTACAGAAACGTGGGATAGGGTATCACTGAAGTAATTGAAGAAGCAAGTTTCCAGGCTTAATAATATGGTGCAACACTACTAAAGGCTTGTACAATTATACAGATTCATCTTCTTTAATAAATAGCTAACTCTAAAAGCTAATGGATAAACATCATCCTACCCCGTCCCTGTCCCTTCCAATCATGGAGATCCAGAATCACATGTAGACATGATCACAGATTGCTATTTTCATAAAGCTATATACATCCCCCTGTTTACCCTCCCTAACAAAAAGGGACTTTCTGAAGTATGGACACACAGAAATGATGCCAATAGTCCTAAAATACATTATAAATAATAAAATAAAAAGATTTTATATTTCTCTGACGATGAATGAGGAAAGGAAGAGCCAGGGAAAGCAATTTTAAGAGTAAAATTTATCTTTAAAAAAAATAAATATATATATATATATATATATATATAAAAATAAAAAGAACACCTATTTAAAGCCGACCTGCCGCCAGAAGTACATACTTACTTCAAAAAACACCAAAAAATTTTTATTACATTTTTACTTACCTCTTAACTGTCCCAATAACTCAAAGTTGCTCATAAACCCCCCAAAAAATATATTTAGCTATCGTGCTGATGCCTGTGGCAGCCGCCATTTTGGATTCAGTGTTATCTTCCAGGCTTGAATGGGTTAAGGCTGCAATAACGCCGGTGGCCACTGGGGGCTACCAGATACAATGTGTGTCAATGGACACAAAGTGGAAGCAGGAAAAAAATAAGGAGATGATGCACAGAGGGGGAGGGGTGAGGGTGTTAATATACAGATATTACACACAGGTAACACATTCTTTTTAAGTTACATATTGCCCCAATATGTAATATATGTGGGGTTGACAAATTTTTTCTGTGGGTTTAGGTGCGCTTCAAGAAGTTAAAACCTCTAAACCTCTCCTCTCTTTCTGGCCCTGATGGTGAATACCACGGCGATATCAGAAGAGCTCTGCACTGAGATGCACATTGATGATATTCTCCATAGAAAACTATCATAAAAGCCAACAGTGGCCACTTGAGATATTGCAAGTATATTATTTTAGATGATGTGCACTCCAGAGCTGATCTGAGCTGCTCTGTCGGCCCCCACTCAGTACGTGCGTGGGGGCCTTTAGAGATGGAAAACTTTGAAACCTCCTGAAGAAGCCAATAGGCGAAACGCGTCGAGGTTATGTTGTTTCCAATCTTGCACTAATCTGGTGTCATGCACATTGCACACTTTGGTGTGAGATATATATGTCTAATATTGTTTTTATCTTAGTAATGCCTATGGAATGCAATTTGCAGATCTCTAAGTCTGTATTATTATTTGATGAATTAGTACATTGCCTAATAAATGGTTTATATATTACAAATGATGACTGTGTATATAACCGGTGCCTTTAAAGTCCTTTGACGTCATCACGCTGCTCTCCACAACTGACAGCATTGGCGGCACCCTTTGTCTGACGGCCGTTAGCTTCAATGAAGACGCCGGTCTTCATTAAAACTAACGGCATCGGCCGGCATTGGCCAGAGAATATCGGACATGTCCGTTCTATGGCCGGCCAAACTGTGGGGTGACAGCGATCTGTCGCCCCATGGGGGCACCCCCGATCAGTGGCCGATTTTGCTGCTGACCGACGGCCGCAAGCACGCACGCCCATCGGTCGCGGGTAAAATCGCCCGCCACTCGTTGCATGTATGGCTAGCTTTTGAGTTCCTGTGAGCTCCATGGCTTTCGACAGATAGCTGATCGATGTAAACAAACTCCACACTGCCACCTGGTGGCCGGTTACTAGTACACATACAACACTCCATAGCCTATGATTAAAAAATAAGAATTGCCTTGCAAAACCCATTATAATCATATCAAAACCCATAATAATATTCCTGTGTTATCTTAAATTTATTGAGGTTGGGGCACTAAGATTAATTCAGTTTGATTCATTTCTTGGGGCAATGGTGCTTTCTCTATACTTTTCTCATTTAGAAAACTCCCCTCTCTGACTTTCCCACCCTCGGCTTATACTTGAGTCAATATGTTTTTCCCGTTTTTGTAAATAAAATTAGGTACCTCGGCTTATATTCGGGTCGGCTTATACTTGAGTATATACGGTAACTTGTATTTTATAGAGCTGAATTATTATGCAGCACATATGTTTGCTATAAAATCCCCAACTGGGTTAAAGCTTTAAGAGCCGGGGTGGCCTCTTTGAAAGTCCCCTTGTCTCCGCCCTTCTGGCAGAGAAAAAAACTAGATGGACGGCCGGCCCTAATTACCGTGGGACCCGCCGCTCATCTAGCCCCCCTTTGTTATTATGCAGCACATACTCAAAATGTTTTCTATTTATCAAAGGAGCTCACAATTTAATGTCCCTACCATAGGCATATGCAACTAAATTCTAGGTCATAGTCTGAATGATGTTGAGACAATCTAAGAATGTTGTTTTGGGGAAAGCTAATTAACTAACCAGCATGACTTTGGTCACAAGCCACATAAACACAGAGACATTAGGAGAACATATGCAGACTCCTTGTATATAGTATCCTGGCTGACATTTGAACTTGGGATCCTGACACTACACAGAGGGCTAACCCCTGATCCAGACTGCCCAGCAATAAGATGTGTTGCATTTTGTTGTAATGCATACAAACTGTCCTATCTATATAAACTTTACCATAATATCTTCATTAGTGCCGTATTTCATGAACGATTAGATGCACTAGTTAGTCCATAATACCCACCCATGGCTTTGATGAGGAAATAATGAAATACATTAAAAACACTGCAATTAATATATTAGCTGATGGCAGCTGGGGACTCATCATTTCTCCCATGTAAATATCTAGATAACATGTTCCAGAGTGAGCTGCTCATGTATATTAAGTCTCAATTAGTTAGTCTCTTAGTGGCTCTACTCCAAGTAAACATCAATATTCAGTGTCCTCCAGCTAAACAGCTTGCAGAAACATGCTTTACCCTTAATACTGTCAGACACCTTCCACTCTGAAAAGGAAAGTTAACTGGCTTTTATTTGTATGATTGCAAACAGTTATACTGAACTTCCCAATCAGTGTGCATAAACATGGAAGGTTTCTTATAAAGTAAAAAATACATTATTCAAGCAATGCATATGTTGTATAGATGACATTGAAAGGGACGTTTGTGTACAGCACGTAGTAGAATATGATAGAACAGGACTAGAAATCTTGCAGTCATGTTGGTTTCTAGTAGTGATGGGGTTGGAATTGTATATGAATGTGAGCAAAAAGTACATTTATTGACCTGTATAAACTGCTTTTTTTTTGTCAAATTCCTTAGCTCACATACTGCTCCATTCAACTGCCAGTTTGTAAATAACAAGCACTATGTAACTTTCATGGCAATCTTAGCTTGCACAAATCTAGGATTCTCTCCATGACTACTTTTGTTATTTTTTGGGTTGGCCACTGGAAAACTGGGCTACATGTGTTGAGAAATGACATGCTCACCATACCCTCACATGCTAGATATGTCTTTTCATTCTGGTGGGAGAACAGGGTGGAAGTTGTGCAAACTTATGGCATGCGTACCAGGTGGCACTCAGAGTCCTCTGTGTGGGCATGCGAGCTGTCAGCCAACACAGAGGAAAGCCTTTTGGCTCTCAAGCTGTCAGTTCTCTTTCCCTATCTTCTGGTTGCAAACAGTGCCCCATACCCTCTCATATTCTACCTTATAAGAAACTAAAGTGTGTGTTTACATGTTTCGTGTGTGTGTGTGTATGAGTTGTGTAATTCCGGTTAAATTGCCATGCCAGCACTTTAAGATAAATAATTGGGCTTTGGGTTTCAGTTTGGGCACTTGGTCTCTAAAAGGTTCACCCTCACTGTTTTAGGGTCTGAAAGTTTTTATATTTTTTGGTTGTTTATAGAAAACAATCACAGGAAAAAAAAAAAGAAAGAAAGAAAATCTACAAGGCCAAAAATCAGCATGGTTCGGTCTTCTTTCTGCACAAAAGTAGTCTAAGGTCCAATAGAGAGTAACAGGAGGTTGGTCCACTTTTAACGCAAAGACAAGCCTAAAGCTAGCCATACACGGTTCAATTGACTTTTTATCCGATTTATTACGATCGATTATTTTGGTCGGTCGATTGAAAATTTAATCATGTCCACATTGAACGATAGTTTCAATTTGATTTCAATTTTCAATTTGCTCGATCGAAATTTGATCAAACCAGTTGGAAATTTTTATGGATTTCTACCACATCGAGTGTAAATTAAATACTATTCCTTGTCCCAACCAATTGTGATTAGATCCAATCAATTAGCATACTGTTCTCTCTACTGGTAGGCAGAATAGGATGTTTGTATGCATGCTTTTTTTGCCTGTAGTCAGACCACTATGATTACTATGCATAGGTTAGGTTATCTTGAGACTGCTGTTGCAGTAATGGAAATGTTTACCCATGAAAATAAAGTTGTCATAATAGGTAGTGTGCTTGAATGCGATCGTAGTGAAAGTATGACAAAGCGGAGACTGCATAGAGAAACTACATACTCCTGCCCAAGTCATAAACCCTGATCCGTTCAGTCGCCACTTTGACTGTAGTCAGAGCACTATGATTACTCCGCATAGGTTAGGTTATCTTGAGGCTGCTGTTGCAGTAATGGAAATGTTTGAGATTGAACACTCAATGTAGTGTGTCATTCAATTCAATTACAATCAATATACGATTCAATGGTTGAAAACCTTGATCGAATTGATGATCGATATGTTGCAAATTCAACCATGTATGGCTACCATTAGTAGAGTCCCTTTCAATTTCTGGCAAGTCAATAGATATCGGTATTATACTATCCTAACCTTTAGCCAAGGACCACAATTTGGCAAACTGTGAACATTTAAATGATCTTGAATCATTCTTTATAGCAGCATATTTATTGATTGTATTACTTCAGATGTCAAATTCACTGGCCTCTGTGTGTTCAGTGTGATGTATCTTAAATTGAAAGTGCACATAACAAATTATATATATGCATGTTGAAGCATGTCATATTAGATTATATATGACAGGGTGGGTCAGTGTGCGTCAAGCCAAATGTTGATGCATGTCACAACACTTTTAGTATGTTGTATTTTGATAATGTAATTTGGTTATGTCACTCACACAGATCCCCATTATTGCTTATTAGGGATATTGGATTTTCGAATCTGAATTTAGGGTTAAGGTATTAGTGGATTCGCATGTTGTGCTACATAAAATAATAACAATGTTACTATACTATACTATACTATATAAACCCAATAAAACACATAAAATACAAACAAGTGAAGTAAAACGCCCCCCCCCCTCCCGCCCGCTATGCTTTGTAGCAAAGTAATTACTTAAAAATTTACTATGTTAAATTTATGGACAGCCTCGGGGTAAGAAATGATTAAAGCATGATAATGTACTCTATAAAAGTTATATGAAAGTTATATGAAAATGGAAGCAAATAAATAATGAAAATAGTGATGAATACCTTTTTACAATGGCGTGTTTTGTATTCATTGCTACATTCCTGCCAAATCTTGTAAATTACATTCTTTTTTTTAGAGAGTAGAAGCTTGGGCTATATAAGTGGAGCCCGAGGCACATAAGGCTAAGAATGAAAAAAGATCAAGAGTATGAAAAATATAGATAATAAATGTTACATATACTGTAATACAAAATAAAGTATAGTATAAAGTACCAACTGCTGCCCTTCTGAAGCCTACTTGTGTCCCAAATATGGATAAATAGTCATGGGAATATGAAGCTTGGCAGTGATATAGGAGATGGAAACCAGCGTGGGAGCCTGGCACAAGGAAAGGGTTGGATACAAAAAACACAGACAGAGGCCTTAGGCCCAGATGTAGAAGGAAATATGGGCCACCACAGTGCACACCTCAATGCCTTCTTCTTGCATTGCAACCTTTTTTGGTCAGGATCCCAGGGACCCATATATTGAGGACAATAAATGAATAATTATAAGCAAAGTCTTTGGTGTGAACACATCAATATACATGTAATGTACTGTTCATACATTCAGGGCCATAATCAAAATGTGAAGTCTTTGTCTTATACACCTCCTATATTTGTGTATTGTACAGTATATACATTCAGGACCATTAACACATATTCATATGGGAAGTCGTTGTCATGTACACCTCCAATCAATGTATAATGTATAGTACATACATTCAAGGCCATTACTAATATGGGAAGTCTATATTTGTATCATGTACAGTACAAACATTTAGGGCCATTACCAATATAGGAAGTCTATATTTGTGTCATGTACAGTACATACATTCAAGGTCATTAACATATAATCATATTGGAAGCCTTTGTCATGTACACCTCCAATATACAAATTATGAATAGCACATACATCCAGGGCCATTACCAATATGGGAAGTCTTTGTCATGTACACCTCCAATATACATATAACGTATAGCACATACATCCAGGGCCATTACCAATATGGGAAGTCTTTGTCATAGGCACCTCCTATATTTGTGTATGTACATTTAGGATCATTAACAAATAATCATATGGGAAGCCTTTGTCATGTACACCTCCTATATAAATATAATGTATAGCACATACATTCAGGGCCATTATGGAAAGTCTCTGTCATATATACCTCCAATATACATATAATGTACAGTACATAAATTAAGGGCCATTACAAATATGGGAAGTCTATATTTGTGTCATGTACAGTACATACATTCAGGGTTATTAACATATAATCATATTGTAAGTCTTTGTCATGTACACCTCCAATATACAAATAATGTATAGCACATACATCCATGGCCATTACCAATATGGAAAGTCTTTGTCATAGGCATCTCCTATATTTGTGAATTGTACAGTACATACATTCAGAATCATTAACAAATATTCATATGGGAAGTCTTTGTCATGTACAACTTCAATATACATATAATGTATAGCACATACATCCAGGGCCATTACCAATATAGGAAGTCTATATTTGTGTCATGTACAGTACATACATTCAGGGCCATTAACATATAATCATATTGGAAGTCTTTGTCATGTACATCTCCAATATACATATAATGTACAGTACATACATGCAAGGCCATTGCCTATATGGGAAGTCTTTGTCATATGCACCTTCTATATTTGTGTATTGTAGAGTACATACTTTCAGAATTGTTAATAAATAATCATATGAGAAGTCTTTATCATGTACACCTCCAATATACATATAATGTACAGAACATACATTCAGGGCCATTAACATATATTTAAAAGGTAAGTCTTTGTCATGTACACCTCCAATATACATATAACCTATAGCACATACATTCAGGGCCATTACCCATATGGGAAGTCTTTGTCATTTACACCTTCAATATACATATAACGTATAGCACATACATCCAGGGCCATTACCAATATAGGAAGTCTTTGTCATAGGCATCTCCTATATTTGTGTACTGAATAGTACATACATTCAGGATCATTAACAAATAATCATATAGGAAGACTTTTTCATGTACACCTGTACACATATAATGTCTTGTACATACATTCACGGTCATTACGAATGTAGAAAAGCCTTTGTCATAAACACCTCCTTTATTTGTGTAATGTACAGTACATACTTTACATTCAGGATCATTACCAATATAGGAAGTCATACATACATTCAGGACCATTACCAAGTAATCAAATGGGAAGTAATTGTCGTTCAGAATTACTGTACTCAAGTATGCATAATTCTTCCCTCCTAAATAAAAATTCTGGGACAGAAAGTGATCAGAATTTTGATCAGATTAACTCAATATTCAAAATATATATATATAAAAATATATATAGTAAATGATTGATTTTACTGCTTAATCAAACAGAAAACTTAACCAGTGAATGGCCACCTTTACAAGTCACACAATTTGTGTACTTTCCATCAACATTTACCAACACAACCATCTTGAAACATCCAACTTTTTATGGCCATTAGACTACTAAGTTCCCTAAAGATTTCTTCTTCCGTCCAGAGCTGATGTTTAAAATTGGATGAACAATTATGTATAGGGAAAGATGGGATTATTAACCCTGTAACCATGTACAGATAGTGGCAGAAGCAATGTTTTCCTCAGAGCAAAAAGGTTATCTGTAACACTGCTGTCCCCCATAGGTCAGTCACAAGCAAATTCAAGATGTTGGCCCAATATGGATTATGTTTTTTTTCCTTTTTTCTACCTCAGTTTATGAAAAATGTTTATCTATGGAGTATGTGCAAGGAAGTAAATATCTGTATAAATACATATATCTATTTGTATATATACAGTATATACTATAGTTATCCTTAAAACATTATCTTGTCACTGCAGCTTTAAGTCTTCTGTTACAGTAAATAAGCTGGAAGCAGATGAATTGAGTTATTTGAAGGCAAATTCTATTTCATCTAATGATTCAAACAAAATGACAAAGTAAGCGTGGAAATGTTTACTCACACTGTCACACAGGGCTCTGTCCTGGAAGTCTTCCACCTCGCAGTAGAGAGGCAATGAGCTTCATATTCTCCTAGGACAGTCAGTAGTTAATGGAAGCGGACTTCCAAGTCAGAGACGAAACAGGAAGAGAAAGTTCAGGGCGGAGGAGGGGGGATATAATACAAGAAATGAATGAATAAAAGTGTTTTTTTCTATTGTTTTACATTGTAATACTTTCAGCGGAATATTCTCAGAGCATCATTTTCTAATATTTTCGAATGTCGCTCAGCAATAGCAATGCTATAATTCATTTTTTTTTTTCTGTTGTCAGGTATATGTTGAATATTGCTACACATTGCTGACCTGACCCTTTTTCACACATGAGAGTTTTCTATATCTTCATTTCAATAACAGGAAAGTTTAGTCCCTAACCAAAAGATAATGTGCACGTTCACATTGTCTGCTGCTATGTATATCATTTGCATTACCCAGTTCCTGAAAGGTATATAAAAATTATGTATCAATGTATCAGAAGAAGTCACAATGAGGATCACTAAGCTAAAATAAGATGATGTAAGGAAGTATTTCTTTTTTCATGTATTCCTTCTTTGCAATTCACATATATTCTCTTTCCTGAAAGCATACTTATGCTGTTATCTACCTATCCCCAACATACCGGTTGGAATGGTTTGGTTTGGCTTGTTCAGGAAATACCTGGTGTTTTGGAAATTGAGGCTCACCTATGTGTGACCCATGTTACAGTATTTGACCGCAACACAGAAAGTACAATATACAAATAATGTATAGCACATACATCCAGGGCCATTACCAATGTGGGAAGTCTTTGTCATATACACCTCCAATATACATATAATGTATGGGACATAAATCCAGGGCCATTTCCAATATGGGAAGTCTTTGTCATAGGCACCTTCTATATTTTTGTAATGTACAGTACATACTTTGTATTTATACCATTTGCATTACCAGTTCCTGAAAAGTATATAAAAATGATGTGTCAGAAGAAGTCACAATGAGGATCACTCAGCTGAAATAAGATGATGTAAGGGAGTATTTCTTTTTTTCATGTATTCCTTATTTGCATTTCACATATATTCTCTTTCCTGAAAGCATCCCTATGCTGTTACCTACCTATCCCTAACATACCGTTTGGTATGGTTTGGTTTGTTCAGGAAATACCTTGTTGTTTTGGAAATGGAGGCTCCCCTTTGTGTTACCCATGTAACAGTAATTGACCGCAACACAGAAAGTACATGATGCATATACACTGTCTGGCCAAAAAAAGTTGCACCAAAAAAGGTCACACACTCGATGCTTCTGCAATGTCACAAGACTTATTTCCATCTAGTAGATCATTTTTTACCGAGATCTTGATGATGGTAGTGTCTGACCACTGCACAAAGCCTTCCCTAGCACATCCCAAAGATTGTTATTGGGGTTAAAGACTGGACTCTGTGCTGGTCAATCTGTGTGTGAAAATGATGTCTAATGCCCCCTGAACCTCTTTCACAATTTGAGCCTGATGAATCCTGGCATTGTCATCTTGGAACATACCCATGCCATCAGGGAAGAAAAAATCCATTGATGGAATAACCTGGTCATTCAGCATATTCAGGTAGTCAGCTGACCTCATTCAATTATGAAAGATAATCACACATGTAGTAATTTTCGAATAGGAGACTTGTACCTATTTGCTTAGATAAATCCAGATGGCAACTTTTTTTTGGCCAGGCATTGTATTAAAGCTATTAGTATATGGACATGATTGTAAATGTTTACATAAGACATTAATACCCTAAGTCATTTTTATGTGATTCAACCCAGGAGCTGGGAAAGTCATAAGTCAAACTTTTGCACAGTTAAAAAAAGAAGAGGTCTAGCTATCAGTATGGAAGTGTACTGTCTGTGCTCCTGGCACCAGAGGAGTCCTGATGATTTCACTAAAGAGGAAGTCTGTGTGAAAGTGATGAGAGCACACATCTTTTCACATTTGCGTATGTAGGATTATTTGTGAACACATACAATCAGTGAGAGAACTATTTTATCCCCTACTTATTTTGTAAATTTTCCCTCTGACAAGGAATGACCAGTTTATAATAATAATAATATTAGCAGAAAATAGAACAAAAAGCACAACCTTTAATAATTGTAATGGTGGGGTTATTGTAGCTGTGAGAGAAAGAATTATTTAAAAATATCACAAACCCAGTTAATTTATACATTGATTTGCATTGCAATGAGTGAAAAAAGTATTTAAATCCTTTAAAAAAGATAACGTTTTTTTCAATCATAGGTCAGTTCAGGTTCTTTTAGTTGGCCACCAGGTTTGCATCCATCTCTGGAGGATTTTCTCCCCCTCCTCTTGCAGATCATCTCCAAATCAATAAGAAATCTAGCCTGATGTTTGGCAACTAAATTAGATCCCTTCACGGATTTTCTATGATATTACGTGCTTTAGTCTGGCTACTCCAGGATTCTGAGAGCAAGAGAACTCACCCCTATATGTAACGTAAATCATATTTCTGTCGTCCACCAACATACATGTATTATTATAGAACATCAACAAAATAAAACAGTTGCACCATATGCCTGCTGCAGTGTCCCCAACCAAATGGGATCCAGAGCAACAAGGATGTTTTTCAGGCTGACCTTTTGTAACCGTGGGTAAGAACTGAAGTAAAGGATAAAGGATAAATCAAGAAGTTCAAACTTCATGTAAGACCAATAATAGTACACGTAGTGTAGCAAATCCAAACAAGTATTCATGCAGGGAATGGCACCATTACTCATGCAAGGGATAGTCAACGCGTTTTGCAACACCACTGTTGCTTCATCAGGACATTTCAAGCATGGGGTGTAGTTGTTGTTGGTACTGCAAGGGAACATAAGGTTGTTTTAGGTTGGAAAATTATAAGAACTATGGTGTAAATGCACTGACTATGTAAATAGAGGTGTAGCATAAAGGTCTTACCTGGATGCAGGTGAGCCAGGGTGAACCAACCAGAAAAGGCCAGTGTGCGGGACGAAGCCTCGGTCGGCGCAGGAGCGGGGAGCCGCAAGTGGGCGGACCCAGCCGGGGGGAGTGGGGGGATAAAATATCCCCTCACACACTCGTACCACCAAGGAGTAATTGGACCCGAGTCAGTAGGTCGGAGTCACCTAAATAAGTAGCTGTGTACATGTAAATGAGATAGTTCCAGGTGAAGATGGCTTCCAAAAGCATATGCTAATATGTGATGGGGGGATGGGGGAGACCGAGATTACCAATACCATGCTGTGTGTGGCTATGGAGTGGGTGTGTGAGGAAGGTCCTTAAATAAGTGAATGTGATAAGGTAAAAATAAACATAACTATCCGTAGAAAAAAGAAGAAGGGAAAGCAATAGAATAGGAGAGGAAGAGATGCCTGCCACTTTGCTTATAGTTAATATTGAAAGCATTGATTAAGCCTATAACTGATATAGCCTAATAGTTTTGATTAAGCCTAATAGTTCAGTGGTGCTGTTATGGTGTGGGAGTGGCTGGGGATTATGTGTGATCAGTATGGTAGTGTAAAGATTGTGTAAGGAGTGAAGGTTGGGGTCATATAGAAAGGGATATCTTGTGGTGCATGCGTGGGCATAGTGAGGAGGGCTACCAGGTGGTGTGTAAAGATTGGGGTCATGAAAGATAGTGATGTGTGAGTGAGATACTAAATCATAAGATGGTGATATATGATGGTGGTTTGTATACAGTGATGTAGTAAAATGCTGAGGTGCTGAAGGAAGGGGGAAGCCAAAAAGGGGGGGGGGGGTAAAATCCAGAAGGGAAGGCATAAAATAGTAGAGTGTGAAAAAAGAAGCTTGTGTTGCAGTTAAGAACTGCACTTGATCAGTGCTGTGTGATGGTGTGAGGATTGGGGAGTGACGTGTGTGTGGTCTAATGTGAAGTGCTGAAAATCCATGTGATAAAACAAAAACCAAGTGTGTGAAACAAAAGGGGGCATGCTGTTAGGTTGACTGAATGTGTGATGGGTAGTTGTGACATGATGTAGTGAGGGAGACAGTGAAATATGGAAGGCCACTTATTTCTGACTCCTAATTAGACTGTAGACGTCTGTACAACAGGGCAACCCAAGCTACAAAAGAATTAATAGGAACATATATATATCTGTCACAGACACCAGCCGATGGCTAGGTGAAGCAGTTAAGACATGGAGCATGGGGGCACGCGCCCATAAACAATAGGAAGGTGACACCCCTTCCTCGCTGCACATTGCGAGGGAGGAGAACAGGGGAGGTGCCCACAATCCTTAACACCCGACAGGCAGAAAGACTGGCAGGACCTGGCACTGGGTACAGAATCGCCCGCCCCTCCAACATGAGGGACACGGGCACGGCCTGTGCCAAAAGGCCAAGCCCCCCCCCCCATAATAACACACATAGGGCCCCCCGGGTGGTGGGCCACCCACGACACTCTGCAGCCAGTGCCCTATTTTCCCTTGTTACATTGGGGAATTGGTATAAACAGATGAGTAACCATAGTTGAGTAATAAATAAATAAATAAATAAATATGGAAAACTGATTTGAAGAAAACTTGCAGTAACCATTAAACAACATATAAATCTTATTCCCTCGCAGTACCAACAACAACTACGCTCCATGTCCTGATGAAGCAACAGTGGTGTTGCGAAACGCGCCAACTATCCCTTGCATGAGTAATGGTGCCATTCCCTGCATGAATACTTGTTTGGATTTGCTACACTACGTGTACTAATATTGGACTTTACATAAAGTTTGAACTTCTTGATTTATCCTTTATCCTTTTACTTACCGGCGGTTACAAAAAGTCCGTCTTGTTACTCTGGTTCCCATTTGGTTGGGGACACTGCATCTATGCAACTGTTTTATTTTGTTGATGTACTCCAGGATTCTAATGTGCAACTTCTTGAGCCACTTTTTTGCCTTGGTCAACTGTTTTGAATCATTGTCATCATCAGGTGCTCATTTAAGATTTGATGGTACATGGTCCCATCCATCATCAGTCAAGTTGTCTTGTCCACTTAGCAGAAAAAACCATCAATGCATAACGTGTCCACCTCCATGTTTCATGTTTGATGGTGGGAATGGTGTTCTTGAGTTCACTGGCTGACTTCCTCCTGCTTTAAACATGGTGAGTTAATACCAAATAGCTTGAATTTGGCCTCATTTGACCACAACATTTTACCTGGTTCTTCTCTGGTTAATTTAGATGTTTATTGTCATTAGAGGTGGTTGATTTTTTTAAAAACAATGCAACCATTTCGACGGTTTCGAGTTGTAAAGCCACTGAACATGGTACCATCACCAAACTTTCTGGGGATGTAGAGAAGGGTTGGGGGTATACCACAAAAAAAATTGCTCTAACACAAATAGTTTTTGCACAAATTGAGTTCAAATCAAGTCAAAATTAAAAAAAAATCTGAATTTCAACTTTGAGTTTGAACATAATGTATGTAAAAACTACACGTGCTAGAGCAAAATGTTCATTTTTCAAATGTTCCCACAACTCTTCTCTGCATCTTCAGAAATTTCGGTGATGATACCATGTTCAGGGGCTTTGCAATCAGCTCACAAATTCAGCTAGTCGGAAAAATTTGACAATCTCTAATTGTCATATTGCAGACAGGCCTGTACATGTGCTGTTTTGAGCAGGGTGACCTTACCAGTGCTGCTGCTAAGATTTTAGTCTTTTATGACATAGTGTATTATCAATTGTTTTTTGGTGACTATGGTTCCAGCTGCCCTGGGATTATTGAAAAGTAGTTTGTGTGTAGTTTATCACCCTTCTGTCTAGTTCTGGGTGTATTTCGTCACCCTTCTCATAATCAATGTACCATGAGGTAAGATCTTGCATGGAGCTTTAGACTGAAGGAAAGTGACTGGTATTTTGTGTCTCTTTCCTTTTGCAAAATATCCCGACAATAGTGATGGCGGGACAGTTTGGCCGTGAACATGAATGTTCGCACTCCTTCTATCCAGCGAGCAGTATGGGTGTTCGACCCGCCCCATTCTTCGGCGAGAAGGAGCTCACTATTTTTCCTCCACCAGGATCACGAGCATTAAGATCCCGCCGGAGGAAGAAGCTGGTCTTCTAGTGAAAAGCCGGCTCCGAAAATGGGAAGTGACGTCAGTGACGTCACATCCGGCAATCGGAACCAGAAACTATGCGTTGCAGGTAACGGACGTGACGTCACGGATGTCACTTCCGGTTTTACTGATCTGCCCACGAACAGCCGGACGCCGCACTTTTTTAAAAGTCCGATCCGCTCGTTTGCACACGGACCTGGCTGAAGTTTGCAGACGGACCTGGCCCTCACTACCCGCCAACTGTCACCTTCTCAGTAAGCTGCTTTCCAATTGTTTTGTAGCTCAGCCCAGCCTTGTGTAGATATACAGTCATGTTCCTGATTTCCCTGGAGAGCTCTTTGGTCTTGGCCATGGTGGCTAAGTTTAGAATCTGATTGCTTCTGTGGACAGATGTCTTTTATACAGTTCCTGTAACAAGGGGGGAATAATCATCCCTTACAGAGAGATCTCAACTTGTAACCATCTTAAAGTGAAGAACTTTTGCTAGTTGATAGGGGATCAAATACTTATTTTACTCATTGGAATGCACATCAATCTCTCAATAATGTGCACTGGGTTTACAAGTTTTCTTTGTTGTTATTTATTCTGTCCCTCACAACTACAATGAACATCATATAACATCACAGTTATTGATTCATTATCTTTTTGTCAGAAGGCAAATGTACAAAATCAATGAGGGATCAAATATTTATTTTCTTCACAGAAACGTTGCAGAAAAGTTGCACTGGACAAAAATAATGATTCCTAAACTTTTTAATGCTTCAAATCGTCATCTGAGAGATACATTCATTTTATAACAGTGAACATTCCTGGAGAGGACATTGCAAGAAAACTCAGCTTATCTGTACTAGTGGAGTCAATTGCTACATTCTGAGCCACCAATTTAAATTCAAATATTCTGTACCAACTGGCCTGTTGCTCTGCCAGAAAAATCTTTACTGTCATATGAAGAGGTACTCTGTAGATGCTTGGCCTTAACCCAAGATGACCACAAAAACATTCATTTTAAATACCTTGAGCAAAGAGTAAAACAATATTTCTTGGATTCAGGACAGGAGGATATTCTTTCTGTATTGTAAAATATAAAGAAACAGATTCCAGTCAAAACTCAACACAGTACTAGTCTAATGAAATGACTAAACTCCATATATATACGTACATATTTAGTTAAATCACATCACAGTTGGGTTTTGGAGGGCTCAATGTATTTCTTCTTAGGACAGAGCTCAGGGGTGGGCAAACATTTTGACTTGTGGGCCACAATAGGTTTTTAAATGTGACACAGGGGCCAGACAAAGAGCCCACAAGGGCAGTTCCGGCAAAGGGGTCCTAAGTCCTCATATCCAGGACAGGATATTTAAAAAAAGACAATATCTTAAAATATGTGTAAATAGAAGCTTTTGATAGAGAAGCTTAAACATTCTATTGCAGGCAAACTATGGCCTCTAGGAAACAATCCAAACAATTATCCTCCAGGTGTTATTTGCACATATTCCAGAGAATGAGGGTAGCCAGAGCATCTTACCACCAAAGTCACAACGGGCCAAATGAAAAGACTCCCCCCGGGTCTTAGTTTGTCCCTTAGATTAGCCTTAGTTTGTCCACAAAGCTATGAGACCTATCACCCAAGACTCCATTGTGGTAGATCCAAGACTGAACACTCTAGTCCCCATAACGTCTATCAAGGCAAATCTGTACTTACACATGCTTTTTAGAAGTAGTTCACTTCTCTTCTCCAGGTAGCTTGAGGTCTCTGTCTCCTTATCCTTATACCCTCTCATTTGAAAGCATCTGGCTAGGGTGTTTCCCAGTTCCGAACCTGTTTTACTGGATTGTAGGCATTCACATAGCATCAGAATCTTTATGCATATTTCTAGGATAGTATATGTATCATATCTAGATGTGACTCATCTCATTTTCAAAGTAAAATCACACTGCATATGTTTATCAAGTGAAAGACTGTAGGAAACTGTAGTTACTTTTAAGGTACTAGGCACTCCCATTCTGGCTTCACACTCCACTCTTCAGGATTGATATATAGGGTAAATGAATGTGGGAAAGACATTTTCATCATTTAGAACTCATTTTCTTTATGAACTGTCCTCAGCTCCAGTGTAACTTTCCATCAGTTCTTTAATTGATCTATTCATTTGGCTCACCTAGAATTCTTTACACGCCTCCCTGAAAGTTATCGTGAGATGAGGGCTTCTATCAATAAACATGTAAATGTTTATTATCCCTTATGTGGTGAACTTGATGCCAGCTATCCAATTAACAATTATAACCCTCATATATTATGTTCTCTTGACAAAGCAAAAAGAAGCATACCATAAAACATGTTGAGACAATGTTCATTGTTAGCGATGACCGAACTATAGTGATGGCCGAACATTCGGCGTGTCCGACCGCGAACGGGCGGAGCAGACTTTTAAAAAAGTCCGCTGTCTACCCGTTCGCGGACAGATTCAAATTCCCCGCCTCAAGGCGGGGAATTTGAATCGGAAAACCCGGATGTGACGTCACTGACGTCACATCCGGGTTTTCCGATTCAAATTCCCCACAAACGGGCGGACAGCGGACTTTTTTAAAAGTCGCACCTGGAACGCATAGTTCCTGGTTGTTCTAACCGGATGTGACGTCACTGACGTCACATCCGGGTTTACGAGCCGGATTTTCACTGATAGACCGGGTTCTCTACCCGGTCTTCAGTGAAATATTCTTCCTGCGGCGTGAACAGTACAGGTGCTCGACCAGCACTGTTTGCCGGCAAGAAGTTTATTATTCTTCCACCGGCTGGATCTTTCTGCTCCTGATCCAGCCTCCGGAAGAAAATGAAATAGGAGGAGAATAAATTTTTTCACTTTAAAAACCGTTTCAAATGTATGTGGCCAATGTTCGTTGTACTATTTAATTGTATCTCTGTATTGTATGAGCTAATGTAAAAGGCCATTAATGTGTAGAATGGAGACATTTGTTTTTCATATCTAAAATATCTTTATGAAGCCTTAAAAGTTCCTTTGGGTTCTGGGTATTGAGACCAAGAAATATTGGATAGACGTGAGGTCTATCATTTAAATATACTTGTAGCTAGTGTGACAGGCCAGTTATCTGTCACTTGGTAAAAAGACACTTTCCAGCAGTAAATGTGTCGGAGGGTGTATCCTGGAGGTAGTCCAGGATAGTATTTGAGTGCTGCAGTCCGTTACTGTGCAGTTATTGTTTATTTTTTGTTGTAGGATCCTGGATTCTGGTATGGGAGGGAAAGAACTGGGTGAGCCTTCCCATTCTATCCAGGAATTTACACCTGTTGGATATCAGGGAGGGAGCTAGGTGTGTCTCAACAGAAGGGGCTGGATGTTGGAGACATGGTGCTGGATGTTGGAGCAGCTGATAAAGAGGGCTAACAAGGAGTGTGAGGCCAGGCCTGTTGCTGCTGGACAACCAGTGATATTTTTTCCCTGGAGCTAAAGGATAGAATGGTGCGAAGCCAGATGGCTGGGCATTTTTCAGGACTTGTTTTATTTGGATGGCTGTGGTGTAAGTTTGGACTGTGTGGTGCAAAAAAACATGGTCAGGAGCCCTAAAAAAGATACCAATCTTGTGGATTGATGTTTTGGGGAGCACCATTTGAAGCTGAACCCCCACACTAGTTAGAGTCTATACAAATGCAAACTTACCCAGCAAATGTTTTACTTTTTATTTATTTAATATTTCTTGCTTTTGACAGATCAGAACAAAATGTAAAGGCCTCCATACACCTTATAATGTTACCATACAATTTCTGTACAATTAACT
This sequence comes from Ptychadena robeensis, assembly GCA_036250615.1. Taxonomy (NCBI): domain Eukaryota; kingdom Metazoa; phylum Chordata; class Amphibia; order Anura; family Ptychadenidae; genus Ptychadena; species Ptychadena robeensis. Next base: position 144,489,185 of record CM070033.1, read on the forward strand.
TTTTTTCTACCAAAACCATGTAATATGAGGACCTTTCCAAACCTTGTATTCTATCACTATGTATTCTATCAGGGAGAACCCGGCACTACATAGCAGTGATAAATACCTTCCTATCACTATGTATTCTATCAGGGAGGACCCG
>CM070033.1:144493867-144508563 GCA_036250615.1 Ptychadena robeensis
CCCATTGAAGTCTATGGGGTTCGCCGGGTTCGCGAACTTTTGCGGAGGTTCGCGTTCGCTATTCGCGAACATCAAATTCCGGGTTCGCGCCATCACTAGTAATGGTCGAGCTTTTGTTTATTTAAAAGTCAGGCCTTGGTGGAAGTTTATAGTCGATGCAATACAGTGGTGGGAGAAACACCCATTAATGCAGAACTTTTAAATCCCCACCCCCCAATTCTTTACCCCCAAACAGTCCTAACTTTCAGGTACCACCCGCAAACTATCTGAAAGAAATATGCTCCTCATGTTTACATGGGTTTTCTTCAACAAACCAAAAATACACTGTAAACATACTAGTAAAGTAATTGGTTTCATACTAGTAAAGTAATTGGTTTCCCCAAACATTGGCCTATAATCGGAAATGTAATTGTAATATAACTCAGTTATAGATAAGGCTACCATAGCTGTTTTGCACCATTTTTTTGTCTCATCTTTGTAGTTGTTCCGTAATTCCTTTTTTTAAATTCCTTTTCTTAATTGTTTCTTAATTTATATTACGTTTAGTTTAGCGTTTTAGTTTCTATCTAGATTAGATTATTTTTCTCTATTATTTTAAGTTTTATATTCAAGTCAGTTGGCAAGTACTCAATTTTCAGGTAGACTCATACTTGGATAAGGTACAAAATAAAAAATCTTAGACATCACAGAGGTATTCAAAAATCGTTTTTTTTTCCAGATATAAATAAAGTAAATTACAAACGGATGCTTAATCTAATATTACAATGTATAAAAATAAATAAGCAAAAACATAACCTTATATATTATACAAACAGATAATAAATATTTCTACAAAGATTGCATAAAGACTTCCTAATTAATGTAAAACAGTAAGGATAAGCCATACAACAAGTAGATGTCAGATATAAGCATGATTGTTGCAACTGTTGTCTTGGTTTTGATGGCGGACAGTTCGCTCTGGAAATGGAGTCATTGATGTCACTTCCGTTTTTTTCAATTCAAATTCCTTGAGAACAGGTGGGGAATTTGAATCTTCCAACGAACAAGCGGATGTCGGACTTTTGTAAAAGTCCGATCCGCCTGTTCGCGGAGTCATCAGTCATCGTCCATGTGTACTGCTAATTTTCACAAATAATACCACATTTCTCCTAAAAGACCAACATTCTTAATCATCCCAAAATTTTAAAAGCCTGAGCAAACAAAGCAAATTCATTTTCTTTACAGAGCAGTAAAGTCAGGGGGACTTTGTAGGCCTTAACAGTAGCCTTAGCACATGGGAGCAATCGCAAGTAGTCACCATTCATGTCTATAGGTGCGATTAGAAGAAAAATAATCACAGCTGCCGGCGGTGAGAACGTAGCGTAATCGTAACTGTGCATGATCCTATCAATGGGGACAAGTGCATTGAAAGTAGTGTAGGTGATTGGCGGACGATTCTGCCGGTGATTGAAAATCGCCAGCGCAGGCAATTAATCGCCTAAGTGGATACATAGCCATAGTCCATTACAGAGCTGATATTCTGTACTCTCAGGTCTGACTTGACTCTTGAACCTCAATGGGTTTTTAAATTTGACAGAGGGGCCGGATCAAGAGCCTGTCAGGTCTGCCTGCCATAGGTGTCCCAAGTCCTCCAAGCCAGGACCGGACATTTAAACAGGTTACAGTTTACTTAAAAAAGAAACATTAAAAACAATAAAAAATTAATAAATATATAGAAAAAAAAAAAAAAGAATATATAGAAAAAAATTGAGACTTTGGATAGGCATAAACATGCAGAGGAAAGCCAAACACTAATGTGAAACAAAAGTCTGTTGTAGAAGGCATTAGGTCTTTTTCAACTTTGTTAAACAGTGACATGGTAAACAGTGCAAGGAGGACTAGACCCTGTATTTAGAGATAGAATTGATCTACACAAAGGGTTACTGATTGTTCAATCATTAATTTTAAGTCTGATCTTTTTCGAGGACATGGGTTATGTGCAAGCAAATGCATTCTTCATCTTCTACCGGAACACTTTTCTTTTTCATCATATCTTCTTCCTGAGAACAAAACACATGGAACAATATCATCCACATTTTCAGAGCAGACACATAACAGAGGGATTGAAATACAAAATATAATATAATGAACCTGGCAAATATACACATGTTCTGTTCTGTAGATTAAGACAAATTAACTTTCAGGAAACGTTCCCTCAAATATTTAATGTTCCTGTAAATATTAAACGTAACTCCAGACATCATGTTTCGTTGGATGAGAGATGGTCTTTTACTTTGAAGGACCAATGATAAACTTCTTGATGTGGGGATTTTGATAACTCTTAGGGCATGGTTCCACAATGTTGTGTGATCCGTCGGGACCACTATGTTTAGCTAGCTCAGCTTGGTGGGGGTTACACATATACTTAAGCTGGCCGACGGATGTCTGAACAGAGCATCCACCGGCCAGCTAAAGTGTATGTGATCCGTCTGGATCCTACACCAAGCACTGCGGTTAGCGTAGGGGGTCCCGACAGATGTGGAGACATAGCCTTACAGCAAACAAAGGTTATACGACTAAATTATTTGGATATAGTTTACCAGTCCTATTGGCTACAACTGGGCTCCTTGATTAGTTTGCCAACAGACTGCTGAGCACTGTCTATTTAAAATATCAAGCATTATAGAAAAAGCCCCATTAAGACCAATGCATTTTTCCAAGGTAGTTGAAATAATGGAAAGCAGAGACACATTACCGTATTTCCACACTTTAAGATAAACTAGACCATAAGACGCACCCAAAGATTTGGAGAGCAAATTAGGGAAAAAACTGAGTATTATCAGAGTATAGTAACAGCTATTCAGATATCAAGTGAATATACAGAATGTTCCAGCAAGTAGACAGAACTGGACCATGCAGTATTCCTCAACTGCAGCAGAGTGTGCAGGGCTGAAACTTTAGCATGTGTTTATACACTAGCAGTACTCATGAGCAGCTATTTATATATGGGAGGAGATATGAGTCTTTGTCACAAAATGTAGTTATTGCAATGCAGAATGTTAATGTAAATACACAACTCATGCTATCTCATTGTAATATGTGTCTCTCCATAAGTTGGTCAGTGTGTTCAGAGAATGGGTACTGCTAGTGCTAATGCAGATAAGATCTTTTCTTGGCAGTGGCTTTTTGGCATGGCTGGAGGGAATGGAACACATTTCTGCCTTCTGGGATGCAGAGCTATTGCTCCCATTTTCCCATTGATTTTAATGGGAAAAAATTGTGTCTTATAGTCCGGTAATATGGTATATACATTGGACCAGTTTACTGCTGTGTGTCATGCTGTTTTATGGTGCGTTTAAGTGTTTTAGCAGGTTTATCCTTTTATGAGCATTGTACAAACATTAATGTCAACAGCAGCACATGAGAATACATGTAACCCATAGCCTTCATAGCTGAATCCAAGACCAGTAATTATAAGTTACTACTTATGCTGCAGCCAAAACCTTACATAAGCTTTTTAATATGCCAACAGCACAAGCCAAAGTAATAAAATAATGAAGCAATAATGTTGTTCTCATGCATGAGAAAATATTTTTTCCTGAATGAGCTTGAAGGATTTGTCATTGGCCATCTATATACATTTCAATGATGTGAATTTGTTCTTGAACAGTAGTCCCAACCTTCTTCATAGCTATAATTAACGATCTACTGATGTTTAGACATACCATTATTGTATCCTGTTCAATCGGTTTAAATATTTTCTCTGCTGGTGTTGGTATTGGTGGAAACAGCCTTTTCCATATTTGAAACCTAAAAAAAGTAAAGATCCACACAATATTTATTTGTTTGGTTTGTTGTATAAAAAAATTCTATTGTAGACAATAGGCTAAAGGCCAAATAAGATTCTTGATTCACGCTACTGTCAGATATGGAAAGAGCTGGAGATACATGATATGGACCAGATAGACGGCGGTGAGCGTGCTCGGCACTCAAAGCGGCCATCGATCTGGTCCATATCTACATGTGTGTACCCTGCTTAAGAGGCTCCTGGACTATGGTGGTCCACATTTTTTATTTTATCACCTGGTACTCTACATATGTGAGCATTCACACCCCGTGTGTTTTTTTCATTACAGATGATCTTCGTATCATGATCTACGTCAGATCAACTAGCTTTCTCCATTATGTTATTGCCCTTATTAGAATTGACACTGCCACACATGTAACCCCTGAAGAAGTCATTAAGGATGAAATGTGCGTGTGGGTGGCGTTAATACATCCCGTGGATACCGATCACTCTTTTCCTGATGTAAATAGAAATGTGGTTGGAACACTATACACAGATACAAAGGCGCTGTATCAACAAATATGTACTGTACGTTTTTTTTGTTAAATTGACCTAATTAAATTGTTGATTTTACCATTGACTTACATCTAAAGCCTTTAAAGTCCCCCTGCCTCTGGTAACACTGGGGAAATAGTTCCTGGTTCTCCCTACCCCCTGGGTGTTTTTTTTTGCACAATGTACCGTATTTTTTGGACAATAAGACCATAGGGCAGACCCAGTTTTTAGAGAAAATTCGAAAAAAATATTAATATAGAAGTTTTCACATCAATTGGGTTAATGCAATCTATTTAATTACTGCAATATCAAATTCAACCAGTAGATGTCACTAGCAGCATTACTAGCACAGCACATCATGTCACCTCCACACTGATTGGGAGGAGGGGGGGGGGCAAGAAGGCTGCAGAGTCTTCTCTCCTCTACTCTCCCTCTCTGGCTGTCCCTTTTTCCGTGGAAGCTGCAGAGTGATAAAAGTTTCCACGGAGTAAGGGATAGATGGCAGTTCATCTATCTTTCTCTCAGTATTGGTTATAACAGCAGGGCTCTGTTGGCATAAGCAATACAGTTCAGATAGGGGATCCGGACACTGGCCGCATCTCTCATCTGACAGCTCCCCGGCTAATCTCCTTGCACATTCAGACCATAAGACACAGGCATGTTTTCCCCTCAATTTTGCTGTACAGGGGGCTTTTCCCTCAATCTTGCAGATATCCTGATAAATTGCTTCCTTAAGGCCTGATTCACACATATCCGTTTTAACTTGGGTTGAGATTAATGTCAAAGGTGGCCATAGACGGTTTGTTTTGCGGCCAATTTCGCCTCAGATCTACTGCTGTGAAATCGGCCACAAATCAAATGCCCGGAAATCGGCACAGAAACCGATCTAATAAATACTGATTAGGTGTTAAAATTGATCATGTTCTCTACTGTAAGTACTCCTGTAGTGAAACTGCCTAGTAGTGATTGGCGAAAAGACCGCAGAAGGTGCACAGTTAGCTGCGAACATGGAATGTTTGCTTTTCTTGTCGCTGGCGAACAGTACGGGTGTTTGCCTTGCCCTGTTCGCCTGTGAAAAGTTTAGTGAAGAAATTCTGTATCTGATCCAGGCGGAGAAAGATTTGTTTCACTAGAGACGAGGTAGAGAACCCGGTCTCTAGTGAAAAACCCCCCAAAAAAATGGAAGTGACGTCATCGACATGAATTCTGTTCTTTCCTGATTCATATTTCCGGTGAACCGGCGGACGTCAAACTTTTCTAAAAGTCCGACCCAAACGGAAGCGGACGATGTTTGGCCATCACTTCTGCCTAGGAATAATTGCCATACCCTGTAGGCTCCTGTTGGGGACCTGAAGGCACAAGTAAACCCAGTGTGTTCCCTTATTTGGTAGCAAACGATTAACATTGCTGTGGACTAACCATTTACTTTTCTCATGCAGGATATTTTTTGCACTATAAAACTTTTCTATTGTTTCCAGTATTTTTACTGAGATGATAACGTTTTAAAGATCATAAAATGCATGGTATTGACTGTGTCTTTAATGTTTTATGTTTTTATATAAAAACATCACCAAGAGTTATGTGGACTTTGTATGATACAAAGCCTTGGATAATAAATCATAATTGTATATTCAATAAACTGGTTGGCACATACAGATCCTAAATACTTGATTTTTAAATTCAGCATGCTAACATCATCATTATATAACTTAACATATCTTGTGGTAATGAAAAAGCTTTACCTGTGGCACAGGAAAATAGGAAGACATAGAATAACCAATGTTATACATCCCAGTATAAGCAGAATGTGGATTAGTTCAATACCTGCGGACTTGGGTTCTAAGGGAGAGAATATAAAAAGTGAATCCCACTGAAAACACTGCCATGTGAAAATAAAAAAATAAGACAAAAAGTGATCACACGTTTTGATTGCAGAGTATGCATACAAAAATGAACCTACTGAGCATCTGCCCTGAGTGTAGTTTAGGGTAAGTTTGCTGACCCTCCAAACTCATGTACCCCCCCCCAGGCCCGTGGCAATTGTATCATCGTACCCAAATTTTAGCACATGATACTGGGGAGGGTAGGAGGTAAAAGAATTGTGATAACATTGTAATCTGACACAATTGCACATGGAGTGCTTTTTAAAAAAGCCTGCCTCGTGGCCAGTGTTCAGGAGGTTAATAAGGAGGTTATTAACACTTACAGATTACATATTACATACTATTTTTATAATAGATCTCACAATATTATCATAGATTCTTTGTACAATCTGTTTGAGATTGCTGGTGGATGATGCTACACACAATAATGTTTTTTTCTGTACAATCTGGTTTAATCCCACTATAATCTGCAGTGTACTACAAGTCCGGACTGAGTACAGACTGGATGGTGTACCTAGGTCTTTGAATTAGACTCGCTTCACGTTGACATTTTTCAGGTCAAAATTTTTACTTAATTTGTGCAAAAACTACATGTGCTAGAACAATATTTTAAGTTCTAATGTTCCCTTAGTACTTCTCTACATGTCCAGCAATCTTGGTGATGATACCACGTTCAGGGACTTTGCAATTGACTTCCAAATTAGTTCAAATCAATAAGATAAGTAAATGCTTTTAACTCCCCAGATCTAAACCAGCTTTTGACCTCTGCAGTATGGGGAGTAGTTTCTCTGAAAGAATTTGTTTTTCTTTTCTGGAGTTGGGGGTAAAAAAAAGGTAATTAAAAAATGTCTTCTTTTCATAGTCTCTACTGGATGTTTTGGATATGTCAGTGGGCACCATTTTCCCTGGTTTAGGGGTGTTAATGTGCCCATTTAAAACTTTTGGGCATGGCATGTACAATAAGTTATGTTAAAAAAACAAAGGGCATGTATCGTCAGCATCACTGAATGCGTTCATTGATCATATCACTGTAAGGCAGTGGTTCCCAAACTTTCCCTGGCCTTTTCTATTTAGGAACATTATGGACCCCCCTATTCAAACTACACAGGTTCAGAATGAGGGCCAGAGCATTGTGGAAACTCAGGGTTTTATGAGAGGTAACAGATGCAGTAGCTTTACCCCTAGCATGTGTGTTATGGTAAAAATAACAAACACACCATGGCCCTCAAACTTTATTTGAAACACAACTCTCTTTTTTCACACCAATCATGCAAAGACATGAATCATATATACACATGCCAATCATACATAAATATTCATCATTCACATGCCCCCCCCCCCCCCCCCCCCGGAATACCACCTCACCCACAGTTTGGGAACCACTGCTATAATGCAACCAGCCTACAGATGTTTGTCTAAACTGTTCAAACTTAAACCAATACAAATATTTCTTTGTGTACACCTATGCAATCGTTTAGTGTTAACTTGGCACACCAATAACATTTGCTGTGTCTGTGTTGAGCCTTCATCAGGAGGTGCTGATGTGACCGTGCCCTGAAAATGAATACTTTATAGTGAAAACGTCTAGAAAGGTCAGGGTGGTTGGTTTCAAAGCTTTTTTACGGCTTATTAAGAACACAGTAGGATGTTAACAAAACAAAAACACAAGCATAAAGATTCATGATGCATTATCATGATTACTAATGCATTATCTTATTACTATTGAATGAAATTATTATGAACAATCGACACTACTACTACTTGCCTACTATGAGTGGTTCACTCCATCTACTCCACTTTCTGTTGTTATATTTAAATTTTGCTCTCACAGAGACATTTACTTTCTCATTCATAGTCAGATTTCTTACTATGTAACTTTGTCCATCAACATTATTACGTTCTACCTGAAATAAAAAAGCATTGAAAAATACAGTAAGGCCGAGGCTCCACTATGGGGGGACAGAAAAACACACACGTCCATTGATTAATGGCACGGGCACGCATTTGAGCAGCAGATTTTGGCACAGTGCTGTGTGGCCACAGAAAAAAAACATGGTAAACTGCATTTTTTTTCTGAAGCAGCACCGTGCCGGGAGCATAGAACACAGAGGAGACAGCTGATCCACCCTGTCCGCAGCAGAGGCTGTCCTAGTGTTCCTCTCATGTTCTTCAGAAGGAGAAAAGCTGCTGCTACAGACACAACAGAGAACACTTCAGAATAACACGAAGTCAGGTATTGTGGATCGGCAGGAGCTCCGATGGAGCCATGAACACAGAGGAGACGGTGCCCGTCGGTTTAAGACCCGATTTTTGGCTGATCGACCGTGAGTGATGGTGTCAATCAACTGCCATCACACGCTGCCATCACACGCGGTCGATTGGACGAAAAATCTAAACGTGTATGGGGGGCTTAAGGATTCATTTCTTTGCAACTGCTTAAACAATGACTTTATAATAGCCTATAAAATTACATCCTATTGAAATAAGAGGGTGCCTGAGGGGGATTGTCTAATTTCAGCCTAAGGGACCTTTCACACTGTGCACTGCGGGTTTTGGCAAAATTGGACACAGTAGCAGTTATGCTACCGCGTCCACTAACTGCCTCCGTTGCATCTCCCATACAAGTGTGTAAAAATGCATGCAGTGCGGCTATTGTGAACGAGCACTGAGTAAATATACTTTTTAGCTAGTGTTGTGTTCTTTTCCTATTTGTTTTCACCAACTTTATTGGTCTAATATGAATTTCCATTACGTGTTCTGTAGCCACAACATCCATCTCTCAGTAGAAATTTTCGAGAATCACTAACTCAAACAGGCGAGGTGGATTGATTTGGTGAATCTCCTGAATGATAAGCGAGCAGACTAAATTTGTTTCCTGTATGCATCCCAAACTTTTTCTTTCAAAATTGAACTTTAGAGAAAAATGGTTAGACTTAGGGTCTACACTACAGTGCCCCAGCAACCAAGTGCAGGGGGAGTTTGGGGTGTGTATGGGCACGTTGGTGTGTGCGTGCCCATAGTGTCCGCCAGCTGTTTGGGGGCTGTTTAGGGTGTGGTATTGTTGCCGGCACATCTATTAGCGGTTTGCGCGCATCACACACCAGGCCCGGTGCGGTCGCGGGATGCTCTCGGAACCCCAACGCCCGGGCGGGAAAACCCTCACAGTTTTCCGTAGTGTAGACGCAGCCTTAAGCAAAAATACATATATGTCAAGACCAGTTCTCTACTGGAGAATCTGATTCATCGTAATTTATTATTCATGCAAATTAGTTCATTCTATGTTCATGTTTTTAGTAATCACAGGACATCAGTAGCTGCCAGCTGTATATAGTAAAATACAGAAAAGAATGAAATAGAATATATTACCCCATTTACAATAACATCGTATATGAAACGATGTTTTGGTAGATTGCTTAAAGTTTCTGGAATGTCCCATGTAATTTCCAGTTCACTTGGAGTATACCGCAGTTGTATGTTTCTTGGAGGATCTAAAATTACTATAAACACAGAGTTGTTATCAATCTACCGAATGCCAGTTTACAGTTGAATTAAGATATAGAAGAAACTGTATAATAAAAATGTTAAGCCCCCCCATACACCTTTAGATCACGCCATACAATTTCCATTAGATCTACCAACAACTATGCAGTGCCGAGTCCTCCCTGATAGAATACATAGTGATTGGAAGGTATATATCACTGCTATGTAGTGACGTGTCCTCACTTACAGAATACAAAGTGATTAGAAGGTTTAAAAACGTCCTTATGTTACATGGTTTTGGTCGAAGAAAAGTTGAATGTACAGAAATTGTATAACAAGATTGTAAGGTGTATGGGGGCTTAAGAAAGCAAATATTGTATAGTAATGTAAACAAACATATAAAGTAAAGTACATTAAAGTGTAGAATTATAGAATTATTTGAGTACAGTATGGTATACTAGATTATAATACACCACAGTATATTCTTTAGTTATTACTTCTTAGTGTTTAGTTTAAAATTTTTATCTATTTTTACTTACTTTACTCATATATTAATAATTATTATTAATTATTAGATTTTAAGATGAGCCAGTATATACTAATACAACTTATACATGGAAACAAGATTTCACTATTAAAAACAGAGTGTAATGTAAATTCAAATAATTATAATGAAAAATAGAAACCATGACCATACATTCCCTATCATCCAGATTTTATATTAACTGGGCTGACTGAGGTTGGAGAGACCATAAGAGCTCGAAACTCTATACTTTAACCTTAACCTTCCCAGCAGCAATCCTGATTGTACCTTGAGGTAGATTATCATTACATTAGGCACACTTGGGATTGCTTACCTGATCCATCCGTGCCAGCTCTGCCTTTTCAGGAATGTCCCTGGTTACACCTCCCTGATCTCAGTGCTGATGCTGGGAAAGTGGGGGGTGCCCTTGGCAAAAAAAAGGTTGCCACCAAAAAAAGGTTCACATACACTAATATTTCATTTAGCTTTGATGACCGCATGCATTCACTGTGGCATTGTTTCGATGAGCTTCTTCAATGCCACATGATTTATTTCCATCCAGTGTTGAACTTAATTTTTCACCAAGATCTTGCATTGATGATGGTAGAGTCTGATGGTTGCGCAAAGCCTTCTCCAGCACATCCCAAAGATTCTCAATGGGCTTAAGGTCTGGACTCTGTGGTGGAAAATGATGTCTCATGCTCCCTGAACCTCTTTCACAATTTGAGGCTGATGAATCCTGGCATTGTCATCTTGGAATATGCCTGTGCCATCAGGGAAGAAAAAATCCATTGATGGAATAACCTGGTCATTAAGTATATTTAGATAGTCGGCTGACCTCATTCTTGGAGCACATACTGATGCTGAACATGCAGTAATTATCCAATAGGAGGCTTGTACCTATTTGCTTAGTTAATCCAGGTGGCAACTTTTTTGGGGCCAGGCAGTGTATATGGTAATCAGTTTCTATTTTGTGTACTGCAGTATTTCACGATTTTGAAAATGAATTGGACTGGGGGTTAACCTGATATTAAACACTCTTGGAAAAATTAATTTTTTCAATCTTTAAGCATTACTTAAGGCCCCCATACACCTTACAATCTTTCCATACAATTTCTGTAAAATAAAAAAACCTTGTAATATGAGGACCTTTCTAATCCTTCCAATCACTTTGTATTCTATCAGGGCGGCCACTATTTTACACAGATGTTGGTAGATCTAATGGAAATTGTATGGATCAATCTTAAGGTGTATGGGGGGGGCATTAGCTAGTGTGTGAAGGGCATTTCCTTTTTTACAAAAATAGCTTATCGCCCACTTTTATTTTCTTTCTTCCTCTTTATTCATGTGCCAACTTCTTTTTAGTGGAATAAGCCCTCCTGTCTATACAAGGCCTTTTTCCTGGGGACTACAAGCACTTATGTGCTTCAGTAATTCATTGAGTCCCAATATCTTCGGTAGCCACCAGAACATAGGAAGTGCTTGGTGCACATATTTGGGCTGGTGCAGATCAATACAAATGCAGATCAATACAACATTGGTACGGAGTTTATAATTTTAAATGAGGATTTAATGACCCTTAAAGTATAAATAAATACTTCCAGCCATAGGTAATCATAATCGGAACACTCTGAACCCTAATGAATGAACATTCAAACACCTTGCAACTAGTGATGGCCGAACTTCGGCCGTGTCCGTCCGCGAACGGGCGGAGCGGTCTTTTAAAAAAGTCCGCCGTCCGCGGACACAATCAAATTCCCCGCCTCAGTGACGTCCGTCGTCACGTTACATCCGTGTTTACAAGCCAGAATTTCACTGACAGACCGGGTTCTCTACCCGGTCTTCAGTGAAATATTCTTCCTGCGGCGGGATCTCGCTGCTAATGATCCCACCAGAGGAAGAATAGAGGGCTCCTTCTCGTCGGCGGACATGGCGGGTCGAACACCCGTACTGTCCGCCGGCAAGAAGGAGGGCGAACATGCTTGTTCGCGGCCGAACTGTCCGCCTTGCGTCACTACTTGCAACCCCCACTAGAGATAATTTTGCCTTGCTTTGAAACCAAAACATGTAATTTCTCAATAAAGCTTCATTATCAGTGAGAGCAGAAAAAAACTGAAGAACAGAATCATCTTGCATCAATACCTAACATTACTTATTATTACTGTTAAACATTTTTTATGGGCAGCTTTATGCAAGAGTTTTGAAATAGCAGTAAAAAGAGTCAAGTTACCAAAATGATCCAGAGATAAGAGTGTATCAAAAAACTGAATTGAAGTTTCATTGCTCAATCCCACAAGCTGTATGTAAACGCTTGTATTGAAGTTAATATTTGGAGATTTCACAATACATCCAACTTGTCTTCCATAAGAATCTCTTCTGTAGTCTTTGCATGGAACATACCTGTGGTTCAAAATACATTATTTATTTTCCCATATAGATTCATCCAACCTACTCTTCAGTCACAGGGTTCAAGTTTTGTTTAGTTGTTAATTTTTTCATCTTTACTAGTTTATCTAGGACACCGCTTATACCTATCTGGATAGGTTCGTGCTTATTCATTTTGCCAGTTCTGAGTGGTCAATGTAAGAATGAGGACATTTACAAATGTGCCATTACAAAGTTCAACAATTTACTAACCCAGGGTAAAAATCCTAACAAAAAAAAGTGCTTGTTGCAATGAATGTTAAACACTGTTGAGAAATGGTTTGCCAAAGGCTGCAGATGCAGACTAGAGTTACTAGCTGACTTTGCGAGTTACTGTAGAGAAAATTTCTCTACAGAGACACTGCCATCCACACATAAAATGGATATACAGGATGTTCAAACATATTAGATAGACCTAAACCATGCAGCATCCACTCAAGATTCCTCCAACCAAGAAAGCATGCCTGTTCAAGGAGGCAAGGCTTTGTTCTATTAATTCCCACAAAGCCAAGCAGCGTCTTTACCCATGTGTCTATACACTAGCAGTGCACATTCTCAAGAAGCTATTTACATATGGGAGGAAGGATGAGTTTGTGTCACATAATTCTTAAATGCAAAGCAAATGTAAATGTAGACATAAAGTAGAACATTGCAAAAAAATAAAAATAGAGTATTGCTTTAAACAAAAGTTCAGCTCCCATGTGACCAGAACTCAGCAACCAGAAAAAGATGTGACCAAAAATAATGTATAGTACAAAAGTACAAACCCTGGGGGAGTGTAATGGCTCACAGGGTATTCTAAGGTAGACATCAGTACAAGATGAATGCAGATACCACATATTTAAGTAATATCCAATATTTTCAGCACCCAAAATGTACTGAACAAAATTACTTATGACATATTTAGACTCGAGTCCAGAGATGAAAATCACTAAATTTTGCAGGAAGACTTTGTAAGTTAATTACAAATTTCAAGCTCATGTTAATTGAAGGACAGTCACATTTTTGGAGCCACCGAAGATGTGTATAGCACGCAACGCCCAGGAGGTTAAAGAGAAAATTCAAGAGAACCCTCACTTATCAACATGTTGACACCACCATGCTTCACTGTGGGTATGGTGTTCTTTTGGTGATGTGCAGTATTGTATTGTAAAGTGGCAAGACGAAAGCCTTTACTAATGAAGACAAACATCCAAGCCGGGCTACATTTTGCAAAAACACATCTGAAGTCTCCCAAAAGCATGTGAGAAAAGGTGTTAGGGTCTGATGAAACCAAGGTTGAAAGTTTTGGCCATAATTCCAAAAGATATGTTTGGCACAAAAACAATACTGCACATCACCAAAAGAACACCATACCCACAGTGAAGCATGGTGGTGGCAGCATCATGTTTTGGGGCTGTTGTTTTCAGTTGGAATGAGGCCTTAGTTAAAATAGGGAATTATGAGCAGTTCCAAATACCAGTTAATATTGGCACAAAACCTTCAGGCTTCTGTGAGAAAGCTGAACATGAAAAGGAACTTCATCTTTCAGCATAAAAACGGCCCAAAGCATCCAAATCAACAAAGGAATGGCCTCACCAAAACCATATTATTTTATTTTTATATTTTTCTTCCCTCCACCTAAAAGATTGCAGTTTGCTTTTCAATTGAGTGGTACAGTTCATAGGTCACATTAAAGTTGGAAAAGGTTCTTATGATTTAACTTTGTCTCATTTTGAACAGCACAGGAACCTGACATTTTACCATATACCATATATCACCTGTAACTCTCATTCATTTCCATTTCAATCTCCGCAACATCTCCAAGATCTACCTCTTCCTTTCCCCAGTGATCACTAAAGTCCTGGTACACGCTCTCATCATTTCTTGTCTGGATTACTGCAACATCATCCTCTCTGGTCTTTCTCTATTAGACTATCACCTCTTCAGTCCATCATGAATGGTGCTGCTACTCCTCTAACTGCTCCTCATCTGCGGCTCCTCTCTGTAAATCTCTACACTGGCTTCCTATTGTCCAGAGAATTAAATTAAAAAGTCTGTGCCTTGCCTTTGAAGCACTCCACAC
>CM070033.1:144511665-144528504 GCA_036250615.1 Ptychadena robeensis
GTACTATCTTGTGGACTGGAAGGGCTTTGGTCCTGAGGAGAGGTCTTGGGAACCAGAGGAAAACATTCACGCTCCAGTGCTCTTAAGGCGTTTTCTGGATCGTCTGGGCCTTCGGAGAGGGGGGCGTAAGGGGGGAGGTACTGTAACGGCAGCTGCTGTATGCCGGCGTCGCCTCCTTACTTACCGTTGCAGATCTAGGTGTCCTGCTCAGCAGTGATTCTGATATTCCTACACACTTCCTTAAACACCAGCGCGTGTCATTTCCTGGGATTTAAGGTATTCGTCATGTGACCTGGCTAACCAATAGTGGACCTCCTGCAGCTATATAAGGAACCCTGCCCTTTCAGCCTTGCCTCAGTATTAAAGTCTCTGTGTTATGCTAAGCACCTCCTGCCATTGCTGTTCCTGTGAGATAGAGACTGCCTGTGTTCTGAGACCGATACCTGTTAACCCTTACCTGCCTGCTGCACTCTCCTGCTACCTGCGCTGCCCTGCACTGTCACACTGTCTGGCTGACGACACCTGTGTCCCTGGAGTGTTCCCTGCTGTCCCCTGGACCAGCTGCCTTGTGTTCCTACATTCCCTCAAGAGGTAGCGACCTGGTGATCCCCTCGGGAAAGTCTATCTCCACCATCAGGAGTATTGTGAAGAACGAGTGGGTTCACTTAGACAACGCCCTTAGAGGAGGTAGGACACGTGGCACAGTGGGTGCACACCTGCTGCTCCGTGACAACATGTAGTATAGATAGGCCCTTGAATGCAGCTTTGAATAACGTACGGTATTTGCCTCTTATATATAACATCGGCAACATATTGAACTTAAGCATACCTTCAGGAGTAACTGAACATTCCATAACTTTTTTTCTATTCTTACAGCTTGCTGGTATCGTTAATTTTGCACCTTTATGAATAACAAATTCAATATGTTTCGAAACAAAATGTTCGTGAAAACATTTGGAAATCTGTAAAATATAAAACATACATTATTATTTTATTATTATGAAATGGTAGGCCTTTCTTTAATGTCTCACAGATAGTATTGAAAAATTACTGATATGTCACTCTGGGAAGAAAAGCTAAGATTAAAGAAGTAAATATAACTATATAGAGGATATATAAAATAAATCAGCCTTTAAAAATACTGTTCCATTGACTGGACTGGCACATGTGGTTGTTAAAACAGTTACCAATTTCACGTTCGGGGGTATTGGGGTATTAGATCCTGCATCATCTGCTCAATGCTTTGGGTCACCTAAAGGCCTCACAAGTATACACTTGTGATGTAACACCCAACTGGTAAAAGTAAAGTAATCCAATACATGCAAATGTGGTTAATGCCAAAAGTTCTACCTGAGGGACTAGCTCTGAAACAGGTTTCTGGACTCCTGGGCCCTCCTTCTGTAATTTATTGCCCTCTTGTCAAACCTTCTTTCCTCCTACATGTTGCATATATTTCTACTTTAAAATGGAAAGACATGATCATTCTTTGGTCTCTAGAAATTAGTTCTACTCACTGAGACACACATACAGAAAAAGAAGGGTCGTTGATGACTTACAATCTACTTTAGAATCAAGTCCCTACCACTGTCTGATGACATTTTTTTGTGTAAGCCATTATGTCTTTGGAGTGTTACAGCCAGCTATCCATTTACTGCTCCTACATAGGCAGGAACCACAGCTTTATAGAAAGTTTAAACAATTGTGTACTTTTCTATAGAAGACAAATTATAAAGCATCCAGCTTTAAAATGGCAGTACCAAAATGAAAACTGTGTTTACAGTTTTTCATCCAGGGACAGGTGAGTCCCTGTTGTCACTGTTTAAAGTTTTATAAACAGTATAGTGTACACATCAATCCACACCATTGGTATCTTTATTTTAGGGCACCTGCCCATGTTTATTTGTTCCACACAGTCCAAACAAATCACCCTTACAGGGAGTTAATATCAATACAAACAAAACAAGTCCACCTGGCTTTGCACTGTTCCAAAGGTTCTTCCCTTTAGCTTCAGAGAAAGAATGTCACTGGTTTTCCAGCAGCAACAGGCCTGGGTCCCACACTCCTTGTGAGTCCCCTTTATCAGCTATTCCAACATCCAGCACCATGTCTTTAACTTACATCAGGGAGCACTGACTGTGTGGCTTTAGCCCCTTTTGTTAAACACACCCAGTTCCTTCCATGTTGTCCAGCAGGTGTAAATTCCTGGATGGAATGGGAAGGCCCACCAAGTTTCTTCCCTCCCATCCCAGAATCCAGGATCCCAAAACAAAAACTGCACAATAACGGACTGTAGCAGTCGAATACTATCCTTGACTCCTTCCAGGAAACATCCTCTGTCACTGCTGGAAATTTTCTGTTTACACAGTGACAGACAACTAGCCTTTCACATCATATAAATCCTGTATGTTTCAAATATTCCAAGCACAATGTCTTTTTCTAATATTCTGTCAAATCTCCTACTGTATATTCAAACAGCAGCAGGCTGATTCAGTGCAATTACTACACATTTTGGTCCTGTTCACATCTATGTAGTTCATGTCCCGAGAATATGTGAACACAATAGTTTTAAAATATGATGTGGGTGATTTCTACCAGTTTAGCTCCTCCTTGAAGAACATAGGCTTAGCAGTGATAGCAACAAATTGAGTAGCTGGGTGTAGCAGTAATCACCATAGACTTTGACTGACCTTCCTATTAATATAATAAATGTTTTTGGATATGTGCAAGCTTAGTCACTTTACAGAAAATCAAAGTCTGGTGTTAAGAATACAGATAACAATGATAAATAACATACAGCATGTTGACCTGATTAATATTGCAACATAGCCTAAGGGAATTTAGATATTCATTGATGTTTGCTACATTCATCTTTCATTGTCTACTGAACTTGTTACTCATTTTGTATTTATTTAACGTATCCCTTCTGTACTGTAAAAGGAACAAGAGGATCCAGTGCAATGATATTTATGTTAAACACATACAGTGGACTGAGATCACACTGTATAGATTTAACCTTAGAGCCTAGGTGCCCAACCTGCAGCCCTTTGGATGTTGTTTGGTCCTCCACATGCGGCACCCAAAAACTGTTAATGCAAAGGGTATAGCAACTCACCTGTGAAGTGGTCACACACTGACCCAGCTTTCCTAATCAACTTTGGCGGTCCTACATCAGTAAAATTGTCAATGTTAATCAGGGAAACAAGGTCTACATATGAGCACTATCAGGGGTAGGAGGAGGGGTGGGTGCTGTCGGGATCTGGTCCACCACCTGCTAAGATATGATGATGAGGGTCTGGATTAGTGTTATGTGCGGCCCGTTAGTGATGCTAAGGGGCGGACTTGTGGCCCTCCATATCAACTCAGTTGGCCACCACTGCCTTAGAGTATGATCAGCTATATACTGTGGATATAAAAAGTCTACAATGTTGGTTCCTGTGCTGTACAAAAATTAGACAAAGATAAATAATTTCAGAACATTTTCCACCTTTATTGTGACCTATAAATTGTACCACTTAATTGAAAAACAAATCTGAAATCATTTAGGTAGAGGGAAGAAAAATATAAAAATAAAATAATATGGTTGCATAAGAGTTCAAACCCTAAAACTAATACTTTGTTGAAGCACCTTTTGATTTAATTACAGCACTCTGTCTTTTTGGGTATTAGTCTGATTTTCTTCCACATTAAAGGTGGAAAATGTTCTGAAATGATTTATCTCATGTTTGTACAGCACAGGAACCTGACATTTTACCACATATTTAGACTTTTTAGATTTATGGAAGGTAGCCATTCATGCATGTGAGCAAATGTTTTAGCACACTTGTGGACATATAATAGAATCACACCATGATTTATCCCATTCACGTCTTTGATTTAGTAAATCAGCCTCTGCATATCAATTAAAACATTTTGAACAAAAAAATATAGACACAAAATAAATAACATCTGAACAACATAATGAAATAAGAAGAATAAAAGAGATAGACATGCTTACGTTAATTTGATCTTGTACACCTTTTGGAAACTTAATACAATATGTATGTTTGTTCATAGATTTTGTTATGTTGCAGTCCCATGTCACATTGATGATCCCTGGATTTAAATGTATTTTCAGATTCGTAGATAATGGGAAAATATTTTCTACAAGAAGAATAAAAGGAAGTTAGTAAAATTTTACAGTACAACCTAGCAATTACAGGTGCAAAATATGTACTCCAATATTCTACTGGGAATGTGGCCTCAATACGTTATGTCCCTGATCACATTAACACATATCTAGTAAGTGCATATTTTATTTCCATGGGCTTTGGGCAAAAATCATTTTGTCCATAACATCCTCTTTTCTCTAATTCCTGGGTTGCAAATATCCTAAAAACAAGGGTTGGGCTGACTGTGAGGAGATGAGAAGAGTAGAAGTCCTGACAACTTCAAATCACACTATAACACTCACCAAACGAGGGTTGGGGGAGAGGGCAAGAAAGAAATAGGTATGTAGACTTTGCTGGGAAAGGCCCACACTGGAAATCTGGACTGAAACACAGCAAGGAAAATCCTACCACGCTCTTCTTTACTGACAATTCCGCCAAGCAAATATCTACTGTAGTGCAAATCCTTAGAGACTGCATTATTTAAAGGTCAAACTGATTTAGGCACATTTAAAACAAAAATAGGTTGCACCCTGGTAGCATGGTGAGAATACCTGGCTTATCAAACTTGGCAGTCAATAATCATATCACATGCTGCAGTATAAAAAATAATTTTCCTTGTGTTTGTCTCAACGTATTTCGCAATGATAAACATTTATAAGATAAAAATTATGATGCAAGGTAAAATACTATACAATAAATAACTAAGAATACATATGAAGACATCATGTTGCATATTAATTGTTGTTACAATTCAATAAATTCACAATTTAATAAAGTAAAACAGTTTGTACTTGTCTCAGAATGCTGTGGTCAGGGCCATTGGGTATTGCCTTGGAGAATGAGGAGCAGACCAGGGAGCCCAGCTTAAGATCCAAGATAAGAAATAATCTATACGTTTAAAATTACATAGTTGTAAAGGCTATGTATGAATAAACCAAAGGTGAGCTATATATGGAAGAAACAAAAACTAAGTTGTGGGGGTTGTGAGTGAAGAAGTGGAGATAGAAAGCGTGTGAAGTAAAGGAGGAAGAGTGCATATCTACTCTCGGAAAGTAATTGGTGCAATTTATAGGTCTCTACCTATATGTGAATGTTCAAATGTGAAGCTAATATCAAAGCACTAAAAAACAAAAACTCTGTGCAAGAGAGTAGAGTGCATGGAAATTGGAGGTAGAAACATGGATGAAATGGAAAAGTACTAAGTCAATATATAACGTCAATGTACTTGTACATGTACGTGTATGAAATAGAGCTGAAATAAATGTAGGGCTGGAATGAATGTAAGAATTGATATATAAATGAAACTGTTGAGAATTGTGAGCATTGTGTATGAAGTGAAAATGCAATGAATGCAGAAACAAGAGCAAGTCTATAGTATAAGATATTCAGATCAATTAAAATAAATGGGTATGCCTGGAAAAAGTATATATTTAAGCTAAGTGGGGAGGCAAGGTACTAATGAAGCAAGACAAATAAGTAAAATGGTGGACATACCTTTGTTGAAAATAGTAGCAGGAATGGTCAATGGCTGGCAATATCCTCTGGACAAGAACTCAGTGCCCCTGTATTAATGCTCCCCGCCACCAGTATGCCGGCATCACGGTTATCTATTCTGGTGTTTTCCTAATATAACGTTTACTGTTGTAATTCATTAGATCACGATGCTTAGAAAGAATCTGACTAACACTGTTATGTTGTCTATATAAAGTAGTAAAAAAGTACTGTATTTTGGGCTTTAGTGTTTTTATTCCCAAATAGAAAGTCTGTTCTTTCTTTTGAATTAGCTTTCTTTAATGCTCTTTTAAGGGATTTCTGACTGTAATCCCTGGTCAGTAATCTGCCTCTTAGTGCTTGTGCTTCCTTCAGGAAGACTTCCTGTTTTGAACTATTTCTTTTCAGAAGCAGATACTGGCTATAGGGAATGCTTTTAAGTAAATGTTCAGGATGTGAACTAGTCACAATAGTATTTCCCACAGAATCCTTCCTGTAAAGAAAAGTCCAAAGTAACCTAAATTTGTCCACAAATATAGTTACATCTATAAAGGAAATACTTTTGGATACAATTTAAAAAGAATTTCAAGATCGTTGTTATGTAAGGTAAAAACAAATGTCTTTAAGATCAACTTAGGCCCCTCCCATATGAGGAAGATAACGTCAATGTAACGATACCAAGCAGTAATGTATTATGTATACTGCTCGAACTCCAAGGAGGACTACAATAGTTGCTACCAATATCCCAGATCCAGGTTGATGTAGCTCGGGGCACATGGAGTACCCATAGCCACACCCTGTATCTGGAGATAAAGGTAATTCTTATACAGAAAGAAATTCCTGTTTAGTATAAATGTACGTAGTTGTAAAATAAAATAATTGTAAGCTTGGAATTTGTTGCTACGTTCCTGTAAAAAACTGTCATTTTCTCTAATGCCACATTATGTGGTATACAATTATATAGGGCCTCCACATCTAGACTAACCAGCCATGAATTGTGTTTCACTGGCATCCCTTCAATGTGTTGACAAAGATTGCTTTTAAATAAGAGGGGAGGCTTTAAATTTGTGGGCATAAACATTGGTACAAAAGGTCTGCTAGGTTGGTTCAGCAACATATAGAAGGTTGAGATTGTTCAAATATGCATACGTTGTTTTGTCTATAATCCTTTTGTCATCGCTGTCATGTCCTTTTGGCATCACTAATAATGTTATGGTATTCCTTCACAAAATAATTTTTTTGAAGTTCAGAAATGTGTTTATTCTTCATGGTCTAAGGTTTTATAGTTATATTGAAATCAGCTTCCAGCTTTTTTTTATGGCTTCTGACTGGGCTTTCATAAGATTATTAGGTGGACCAGAGCTGACCTCACGTTGTTCCAGATTTTTAGATACCCTGATGACAAATGGGGGGATAGTAGAGTTTAAAGTTAGAGGTGGAAATATTTTAACTCTGATTGGGTTAGATCATCTGGCTCATCATCTGAGGAGTAACTGTCCTCTTGAGCTAGTTGTAAAAGGGTTAGGTCTTTGAGAGGAGATGAAATTCTTTAGTGGCATTCAGTTTTATCTTTGTGCTGTAGCCCAAAATTAAACAAGATAAAATTTTGTGCAAAAAGATGAATATCTTTTTTTTCCACTTACCTTTATCTTATCCATACATAGCCTTTACAACAATGTAATTTTAAACTTATAACAATTCTGATCTTGGGTTTGAAGCTGGGCTTTCAGGTCTGCTCCTCATTCACCAACAGAGGTGACCAACGGCCCTGGACCTGACCACAGTGTGCTGACAGAACAGGTACAAACTGTTTTACAGTTTAATTTACTGAATTGTAATAACAATTGATATGCAACATGATATATTCATATGTATGTTTTGGTTATTTCTTGTACCTTGAAGCGATTTATCATTGCAAAATGTGTTGAGAAACACAGGGAAACTTAATTTTTTTATACTGCAGTTTCTACACACATGACTTGTTTTACCACTTGTTTATCAACTTTATTTCTGCACATGCATGTGTTATGACTTTTGACTGCAGTTAAAAGTCCCAAAATTGTGGTGAACAATGAATTCTCACCAGGCTACCAAGTGCAAGCTCTTTTTGCTTAAAATTTTTATTATCTGGGATGTTGGCAAAATTACCCTTAGCATGACTGAGAAGTTTCTATAGCTCGATGATTTTGGCAGATTGTTTGCATCCAACCATATGAGTCATAATATCCTGCAAATGCACACAAACAGAAGTCCATTGACAAAAAAAAATTTCTGTAAGTTATTAGATGTCCGAGTTAAATATTCTAATAAGGCACCAGTCAGGCACAAATCGAATCAATGTTACCATAGTTTGGCAAATCACATTAAATAAAAAGAACACTGAAATGTGCAAACTACTTTAATCTTTCACTTAAATAGAATCACAATACAATTATATTGTACTCTTGGTGCAAATGGTCATACCATTGGACCCAGGGCAGCATGGTGGCTCAGGGGTGTCCTAGCATGTTCTCCCTATGTCTGTGTGGGTTTTCTCCCAAAAGTGTTAGTTTCTCCCTATGTTAGTTACATATAATTTAGACTGTATATTTGCATTAGGCATTAGATTGTATATTTGCATATGTATGCATATGCATATGTACTCTGCAACGTGCTGCATAATATGTAATTGATATATAAATACAAGATAATTGTTACCATATATAACAGGGCTTTCACATAGTCATTTTGGATCTAATTAAGCAATCTGCAGCAGAGTAGAAGAGCGGACAAAAAACTAACATCCTTCTAGGGTACTAAAAACTAAGGCATGATGGGAGTAGAACAAGGGCAGGTACCAAACAGCAAAGTGATGAGAGTCCAAGGGTCAGTAGTGATACAGCAAACAGATACATCATAGTATGGGGAGCAGAGACTGGAAGCCCTTTTTGCTCAGGTAACTTCCTGTTGCTTGAGGCTTCCTTAAATACAAGGTAATGCGACTTGATTGATTAGGACTTCAGGTAAGACATAAGGAGTGTTACTAGTGAAGATACCAGAACCACCAAGCAGAGGGAGCAGGGAAACAGGAGTCACATCAAGTGCCACCAACTACAACCAGCAAAGGTCTGTATTCTATGAGGTTTTGTATGTGGAAAAGCAGAACAGGTAGAGGGTACGTCTCCAGTTACAGATTGCTGGGTTGCAATGCGATTTGTGACAACCACAGCCTCAGTCATAAAAACAGTGATATACAGAGGTGATTTGCACCTCTGACACCATTTCACTATTGCAGGAGGGGTAACACCAAACTTCCTAACAATTATTTTTGTGCACATAGCACATGGGCTTGCTTCAAGTGCAGCAAAAGAATTACCATCTTCCTTTACGAACCAAAGCTGCAATGTCAGTATGAAAGTTGTAGGAGGGGCTTTGGCTTGAGCCCCCCCCCCCCTTCTCCTGAATGGTAGAGTCAGGGGTTTACACCATGCTGTGCCTGTCTATTTCTGCTTCAATATGCACATTATCCCTACTTTCAGGATGCAGCATTAGGGCTAGAATTCAATATATGTCAGGATAAAGTGAGACTTCACAAAACCTGGCCCTCTTTTCAAAAAGTTTGGACACTTCTGCTTTGAAGCAAATTATAAAATTTACTAACCTGGAGTAGTAATTGGAGGATTACATTTTTGTTCAAAGGAAAACCCCAGTGTGATGGAAAACATTATGCAGAGTATTTGCAGCATTACTGTTTGTCTAGAGCTTGTGCCTTGTTTCTAAAAACAATAAGATTTTTCATGTTAATTCAACACTGGACATGTTACACATTATTTGTTTGTACAAAAGCCGTGTTGATGCATATATGACATAAAATAAGTAAATTTCTATTTAATGTTACCCTACGTGTGTTTTTTTTAATGTTCCCACAACCCTTTTCTACATGTTCAGATGTTCAGGGGCTTTGCAATTAACTCCCAAATTAATAGTTGAAACTTCCTAACCAAATGCATTGCTTGATAAAAAGCCACAAATTTATCATGCAAAATAAATAAAGACTAACGTTGAGACAAACAATTTCATTGACTTTACTTTAGTCTGCATTAGTGATTAGTGAACATCAGCCAGATCTGATGGATTGGAGTTTTAAAGAAGTCCGCCGTCTGCCTGTTCGCGGGCAGATTAAAATTCCTTGCAGAGTGACGTCATATCCGGTACCTGGAACGCATAGTTCCTGTTGCGATAGCCGGATGTGACGTCACTGACATCACTTCCTGTTCTCGAGCCAGCATTTCACAAGGAGACAGGCTTCATGCCCGGTCTTCTAGTGAACAGATTCTTCTGGATCTCCCCCGGCAGGATCTCGTTGCTTCTGATCCTGCCGGGGGAAGAAGGAGGGCGAACATCCATGTTCGCGGTCGAACTGTCCGCCTTGTGGGCAGTTCGGCCATCACTAGTCTATATGCAATTTGAATTTTTGTATCTCCTTAATATCTCTAAGAGGTAATGCTGTCAGCATCTATAGACAAGCTGAGGAGGCAACTGATGATAAATTGTGGAAGTGGTGAGTAAAATAATATTTAAAATTCCACTGAAAGTTAAATTTGGCATTTTGAGTGCACATTAGATTAGATCTTACAACCAGCTAGATTTCTGCTGAATGGAGTTCAGCTTTAGATATATGATGGTTTTATATTTTATCTAAATGTGTAATATAGCAAAGATTGTTAGATATACATTTCTGCAAATTCATCTTCTCATAATCATCATTTTAAGATTAAAAGATAAATATTTGCAGAAACGTCTTCATCCTGTTCTAAAAAAACTTTTATAGAAAGTATACATGCAGCACACATTTCTAAATATTTAGAGCACTCAAACTGCTATACATTGGGCATTGACCAGTTTGAACGTCATCATCATTACCATCATCCTACTTTCTCATTAGTGTTGTGAATGTTAGTTTATCCACTTTTATTGGACAATTTAATAACAGCAATGTCAGCAGTAAGATCAGAAAATCGCTAAAAGAAAGTAAATGTAGTAGACCATACAAACCCAATGCTTTTGCACCAATAAAGCTGTCAAGAGAAGAACATTGACACCATCTCACCAGTAAAATTGCTGTTAATAGCCAGCATTGGCATTTAGTAGCATCAATTACCATATTTCATGCATCAGAAGAAAAGTTGCACCCACTGTATTATGGAAGGATCCCAAAAAACGCAGCTCACTGTTCTGTTAGTCACCGCTGTCAACACTCCCTGCTCTCTTCCCCTCCCTCCTTCTGTGCCGTCTTTATACATGCTGTATATTTAGGAGGAAGGAGGGGGAGAGATCACAGTGGGGAATCACAGAGAGGAGAAACACTCTACTCTGTCTCCCCTCTGATCATCCCTTTATCTCTCCCCCTCCCTTCTCCTATGTGCCGATAGACAGCACAAAGGAAGAGGGAGGGGGAGAGAGCAGAGAGGAGAAACACACAGCACCTGCTAAAAGCCAGTGTTTTTCTGCTCTATGAGTCTCTGCTGTTATTATTCCCTGCTCTCTCACCCCCTTCCCTTCTGTGTACATAAACAACATGTATACAGGCAGCAGGAATTATAAGAGTAAAATAGATACTGCCCCATCAGTCATGATGCTAAGTATTCCAGAATAGGGATCAGTAGTAACACATTAAGGACAGATTTCTTCAATAATAAAAATATAATAATAATAAAAGAATCATTATTATCATTATTAATTAAAAGAACAGAAACATTTCTATATATACTCTTATGTGCTCTATGAACATTGTAAAGCTTCTGTTACTATAATTTCTTTCTATCCATCTTAACATTAGTTCTGCAGTTTCAAGTATTGTATGTAGCTGCAAATTACCAAGACTCTAATCACACCAAATGATTGACTACTGAAATATATGTTTATAGTAAACAGTGCTAAATGTATACCATTGTATTTATTACACAATTACCCATATTGTAATGCGATTCATTGGGATCTATAATAAGTATGAGATTTTTAACTACAGGGATCCGTTTGCCTGGATCAAAATTCCATTTAGGTAAGTTATGTTTGTTTAATGTTTGTTTTATTTTGGGGTTTAAAATGTTAAATAAGAGTTCAGATGCAACACCAGATAACACACAGGTCTGTTTTCTAGATAAATTACTAATTTTATTGGTCGGTACACTCTAAAACATTTCTGATTCTTTTCAATTTGAGAAATGAATATTGATACCTTAATTAATTCTATAGTGAAGATTACTAGAAGCTCTATGGTAAAAAATGATAAATACCTTATGCATGTCCTCTATAAACATGACGATAGTGATGGCATTAAATGTTTTTCCTTGTTTGTTTTTCTTACTGTTTTTCTCACAACACATGAGGACAATTCCTGGAATTTACACATTTTCTTCTGCAGCAGCCATTTCAAATTTGAAAAGCAGAGATCATTTTAGATGAACCTGTCAATAACAAAGATCAATGGCAAATAACAAGAGGAGATGAATAATAAATACACTTCTATTGATTTCTATAGTATAACTTGTTTTCATTGTGTGCTTTCCTATTTCCTACTTGCTTTTCAATTGTGGAAAAATAGTTACCCACAACTAAAGTGTGTGGGGGGACACCAGAATATCAGAGATATATCAGAAGAACCTTCCTAGTGGTTATCCAGAAGGAGGAAATTACAGGCATAAGAGCGACAGTGACACTGGAGACTGCCTGCAACTTTTGCTTGTATAATCCTCACATCCCTGGTGTTGATGGCACCAGGGTCGTGCAGGCGGGGGCAAATCCAGAGGGAATGGGACTGCACATGGGGGTTAGACTATAACTCCAACTTTTTTGAATGTTTCAATAGCAGATTGTTATGTTAAACAATTGTCATGGTACTAGGCTTCCCATTACTCACAGAAAAAGTCTATAATTCTCTATCAAACACACCCTAAGCACAATTGCCTAGGATAACTTACAAGATTACCAGTAGTATTTCCATCAATGGTATTTCCAACGTTGTAATCCACATTGATAAATGAGTGACAAATTATGTCTAGTGTAAAAGTAAATATTTTTGTATCTTGTGTCTGTTAAGTAAATTTTCAGTAAAGAAATGGCAAAATAAATAAAACAGACAGGATTTGAATCTTAAAGTTGGCATCCTGGGCCCCTGAGGGATCACCAGTCTACAGTTCAGGTTGGATACCCCAATCTCCACTGCGGTCTTCACCTATAGTCAAGCCCCCACTTGAGCGGGAGGCATGATGCGCCTAACTGGCTTCAGTTGTCCCCAGGACTTAGGCGCACAAAGTATCCCACCTGAGAGCTAAGACCCTACAGGGACCCCCTAGGGAAAATCAGTCCAACAGACATGGGAACTCAGGGGTTAACCAGAAGAGTCATCTAAGTGCAAGCAGGGGTTATACACAGTGATTCAATCCTAGGAACAACACAATGACCAGAACAAGGAACCCAGCGGTAAAGGTATCCTGGTTTATATGGTGTAGGAAGTGGAGGTATAATAGGTGTAGGGGATCACCTGGACTGGCACTCTAGATCTCCCTAAGCCTGAAGGAGGTGGACATAAGACCTGGCATGGATTAGGAATAGAGCAGCGGTGACACCAGGTGACAACAGGGGTTGTGTCTGTGCCCTTTGCCTAGTCAGCCAGATTGCACAACTACGATGGAAGGAAATGCACGCCTGCACACCCGTGCCAGGATCCCACAGCCCTAACACTGTGGCTGGACAGTTGTGTTAATTTCTCAAATATCTGATAGTCACTTAAATCGTTAAAGTTTTTAATTGCAACTACAAGTCTGCTGTTGTTGCAACATATGTTTCCTGGCTGAAGGAAAATGTAAGTGCATCAGATAGCTTAAGCTTAAATTAAACTTATGGACTACAGTATATGAAAGTATGAAGCACAGGCTTCATACAGTCAGCAAACAAATTGGTTTACCTTACCTTCATGTGTCTCCCAGATGCTCCTCATCCCAGACAATGCAGCTCACAGTTCTGTGTATCTACCAAAGTATTAGATGCAGCCACAAGTTGATCTCGGAAACATGGCATACTAGTGTTGTGCAAGGAGGCACAGCCTTCATAAGAGTTCTGTAGCAGTGCAGTACCATTGCCACACCATTATAGGAAGCTGCATTAGGTGGATTTCATTGGTAGGATCAACAGCTAATTTGTGAGACTTGGCAGAGGGACTAAGAAAAATGTATAACGCTGATATACTTATAATAAAATTGTCCAGCACATGATTATTTTTAACAGGAAATCACACTTCTGAGGAAATGATTGCTCAGGCTATTACAAAAGGCTCCGGCCTGGAAGTCTTCCAATATATAGCCAACAATGAACAGCATATTGTTCAATGACACTCAGGGCTGAATAGCAGAAGGCTTGCAAGTAATAAAGTGGTGTGTGTGTGTGTGTGGGGGGGGGGGGGGGGGGGGGGGGTTGTATTTGAGAGGAGAGAAACGATATTCTATAAATAGGATATGGTTATATAATGGTTTCCTACAGTTTTTTTATTACTTTTTAGCTCAATATTTTCATATTGTATTATTTCTCTATCTATCATGCAGAATATATAGATTGTATGTTTCTTCTATTATAATGTTGTTTTTACACCCCTTTATTTTATATATAATTCTCAGTATGGATCTGAGCCTGGATTTTGCAGGTTTTGATATGATGGTAATAGAAAAGTATTGCTATTCGTCTGCACAACACTATTACCTATCCAAATTAATTCGAGATGGTCGAAAAAATTTCGTCCTCACCTGCTCGAAATTCTCATTCTGACTGCGAGATTCAGACCACCCCTGAAACAATTTAAATATTTATAAAAATTATAACACAATTACTATTCAAATTAAACAGCTAAATATGTAATTAAAATAAAAATCATACATACAAACAATGTCCTGTGTGTAATCCATTCTGCGTTGCATCTCCATGCATTGCCCTTTGTAGTCTGAGCCGGATTTTGATGGAATACAGCTTCTACTGGCCATGTTTATTAAAAATTTTGGAGCCAGTCAGGGCTGAGCAAGTGTCTATGCTCACCCTGACTGGCTCTAAAATGTAAATAAACATGCCCATAAGTAACCTGCTGGGCATGTGCAATACTGAAGGCAAACTGTCTCTACCCTCCTGTGCATGTAGAGGTAGTAGAGGTAACCTGTGGTCATAACTTAAAGCAGTTTTAAACTAAAAAAAGCACATACATGAAATAGGCACATTACTTACCTGTCAGCAGTTCAGATCCTGGAAAACTGCTACACAAAAACAAATAAAACTTACTTACCTTCTTCATGTTTTATCTGATGGTGGTAACATCTTAATTAAGGGCAAGAATAGTCACTTCCGCATCGATTGTTCTCAGGGCAGCTGCCAGCTGACGCTAACCTGCCCCCCTACCCCGCACTCCTACATAAACAGAGACTCCGCTGCAGAACAGCTCCGGTGTTGGGGGGGGGGGGGGGGGGGGAGTCGGCTGCAACCATGGAGTGAAGAGAGGCTTTTCTCTGCCCTCTTCACAAAGTCTTGCAGATTTTACATGGGCTTTTGGGAGAGAATTCCCAGTAACCCCTACGGCTTGTTAGGTCTTGCCTCAGCGATATGTAACACATATAAAAAGACACCCCTCTTGCTGTCAGAAATAGTTTTATTTTTTTGTCAGGGATCTCTGCAGTATCGGCTGAGCTACCAGGCCTAACAGGTGGTAGGTCCGCTTTAAACTTCAGGTGACATTGTTAAGATTCACAGTAGCATGGTCATTTTTTTCTGCGGTCATTTTTACCTGTGGTCAAAGTTCCACTCCCTACAGTACCTTTCTTTGATGTCACCTGCGGCTAACATTGATCTACATAACCGCAGAGTAACTGTACAGGCATGCACAGTTGGCATGCACAGGGGGGGGGGGAGGGGGGAATTTCCCACCCTACTGTGCATGTCCAACAGGTTACATGAGGTCATGTTTGTTTACATTAGGGCAGACTACAGATATGTATGTAAATGTTTATCTTAAGCAAGGGAAAAGGTGCTGAAAAATCTGTCCTTCACAGCGAAGTGTGTAACCAATTGGACACTTTCCAGTGTATTTCCAGTATGATCAAGTACAATCACTCTGATTTAGGAAAGCCAGTCATATAACCAGCAAAACGACTTCAAGATATAAACACAGCAAGTCTATTTTAATTAAACACTACAGATATACAATGACCTCGTTGAATGAGAACCTTCACAGACATGTATAACCAATTGTTTTCTTGGTGACTATTTTCCCTGCTGTGCTAAGATCATTGCCAAGCTCATCACATGTAGGTGTGCTCTGCTTTGTCATAGGTGTGTCATAGATCATTGCTACTCCACAAGGTGAAATCTTCCATAGAGTAGAGATGGTCGTATTTTTCGACTACCTGACTTTAATAGTTGATTGCAAAAATTGCTGGAGATGTAGAGAAGGGTTGTGGGAACATTGGAAAAAAAAGTGTTGTTCTAGCACATGTAGTTTTTGCAAAAATAAAGTTCAAAGTCAAGTCGAATTTTCGACTTTTAAAATGTTTACTTGACTTTGAGCTTAATTATGCAAAAAATGTATACCCCCAACATTCTCTACATCTGCAACAAGTGTGGTGATGATACCATGCTCAGAGGCTTTGCAATTAAATCAAAATGGTCAAAGAAAAATTTGACTATCTCTACCATAGAGCCCAAGACTGAGGGACATTCATTTGTTTCTTCTATTTGCTAGTTGGTTTTGGCCATGGAAGCTAGTTCTGTGGACAATAGTTTTTAATGTTTCCCAAAAACCTGTGTTGGAACATACTGTACTCAGTAACTTACTGATATTCCCAACATTAGGGAAGCACAATGCAAAATGTTGTACATTGTAATGCAAAATGTAATTAATATATAGTAACACTATTTGTAGGTGTCATCAGACTTCACCAACTGAATTGCCCTATACATAGAGCAGTCTGTTGTCATATTAAAAATTACATAAAGAGTCAGGAGATTATGACATTTCTTTTTTACAGTGACTTGTAAATTGTGCAACGCAAGCACCATGTCACATCAGACCACTGTTGAGCAGACAGTGTTTACTCGAGTATAAGCCGACCTGAATATAAGCCGAGGTACGAAATTTTGAATCTGGAAAAAGTGAATGACTAGATTATAAGCCTGGTGGAGGTGGGGG
>CM070033.1:144548705-144559667 GCA_036250615.1 Ptychadena robeensis
AAGATTTATTTATTTTTCTTTTTGGACAGTGATTGCCCTATCTATTGGCAGTCTGATGCTAATAGTGCAAAGTGACCTACAACGTGGTAGGTCCGCTTTAACAAGCAAATAGAAAAATGAGAATTTGTGTCAATATTTTGATCATCATATAAAGTCTACTGACATCTAGTGTTAATATAAAAGATGTCTTTCTTAAACATCATCTTGACCTGCCAGGGCCAAAGTGTATTCAGTTATAGATTTTTGTGTTATCCAATTTGCTTTTTAAATAGATTTGTGGTTATGGAATGTCTCAAGACACCTAAAAAATGATTTGGCCATGACTGTATTTTACCATTTCTGGAAATGTGCTAAAGATTGTTGGGTTCAGGTTGGATTGCAACATGTATATTAACGATATACTTATATCATGTAAAACTTTTTTTTGCAGTTCATATGTAAGCCTACTTATTACATCTGTTCCCTTTTAAGAGAAGCAAGGTGAAGACTACTAATTTTCCATCCAAGGGTCTGGATCCTGGAAAAGGGGGACCATGAACAGGGTAGAGGCACAATTGACCTGAGTTTATCCCCTTCATACCAGGCAAGCCTGGAAGAATAGAAAAGGTCCCATGCCATACCATAATGATAGGGATACCCCATAGTAAGGTAGTCTTTTCCCCACAACCTTTCGCTGGTGTTATGGGGGCGTTGGTGGAAGGCTTTCCATGGTTCTCCTTTAACAAAAGGACCAACAGATCTCACTCCCCACCCTCTCTAGGTCCTCCCAAGGACCTCTTATTCAGAAGGGGCTTAAAAAATAAGCCTAGAAATAAAAAAAAAATCGGATTCCATGGCCGATTGATCACTTATCCGATCGATTCCGGCGATCTCAGTGGGAATCGGAGCTCCGATCAATCGGTCAATTAAGAGTATCCGATCGCTGCATACCACCTTGTCCCACAGATTCCTGGACGATTCCGTGTCCGATTGCTTACTTCCCAAATGGCAACTCCCCCTGATGTGTGCAGAATCGGATCAGAAAGACCAATATGTTGGTTCTCTGTCGGATCCGATTCTGAGCCCCCGATCAATCGGACGCGAACGATCAGACAAGGTGGGCTGCACGCGATTCCGGCACAATCGTTTCGCATGCACGCGCCTGGAATCGATCGTCCCGGAATCCGGTCGGAATCCGACCCGTGTATGGGGGCCTTTAAAGGTCAGCTAACTAAATTAAACTTCAAAGATACCGGGCGGATCTGCCACGTAGGTCCCATGGTATCTGTCCCCATATGAACAGATACAGTGGGAACTGCTATAGTATCTTTTAGTTGCAGGTTCTTCAAGGGACAAATAGTGTCACTGTAAAGCATGCACTAGACTCTAACAATAGAAAAATCTGTGGAAAGACACAAATACAAATTTTTGTGAAATGCCTATTAGTGTTCAGGACAGGGGGTGACTAGGTTAGGCAACATACACTGAAAACAGGCATGAAATGAGGTGCAGTAATACAAATTTACTGGAGATCCAGGAACAAAACAGGAAACAAAAGGGAACTAAATAAGGAACACAGTTCAGATTCAGGGACCAGAAACAGGATGACAGACAGGATTCAGGGACCAGGATCAGAGTTCAGGAACTGAAAATAGGATGACAGATCCTCACAACCCCTTTTCGAGAACAGTGGACTCTGTTATGCAATAGGAGACAAGCCCTTATGTTTATGCTAATGTATTAGCCAGGTGCATTCACTGCTTTGCCAATATAGTGCATATGGAGTCCAGTCTTAGTGGTGACCATGACTCCCCCAAAAGATATGCTTGAGTCCAGTAAGTATATTCACCCAGAGACAGGAAATACAGAATAATCAGGTGGAAATAATAGCAAAAAAGACAGACAAATACCCAGAGCAGAGAAGAAATTTACCTGAAAACACAAACACCACTTGGTGTAGAGCAGTGGTTCCCAAACTTTTCTTGCAGGGCCCTCCTTTTCTATTTAGGAACATTATCGTGCCCCCCCAGTTTGGGAACCACTGGTGTAGAGTATGTTGCCGTCGAGACCAGAGCCAATACTATGCTATCAAACCAACATTGTGTATTTAGAGCTCACACATTTAAGGCTTTCTTGGTATACTTAATGTATCATGGAGGTTTATGTAGGGATTGTGTAAAATATTTTTAAATGTATGTCCGGCCAGCTGGCCTGCTAAGTGTTTCATTAAAAACACTTAATTTTTTTTATTAAAATCAGAAAGCAATTTACATAACTATTTAAGCCAGATCAGCTTTCCAAAATTCACCAATCATAAAAATTATTTATAAAAAGAAAATACCAATTGTGTTTGGAGATTTAGATCCCAAAAAGTGGGCAAGGAGAAAAACAATCACATGCCTTTACAAATGTGACCCTTACCTGTAGGTTGAATAATTATTTAAAGTGATTAATGTATTAAATAGTAACAATACTAATATGCATTATTATATTATTCTACAATGGGATGTGTATATTCTCATGATGCTTTGTTGCCTAAGTTGTGAGACATTTGAAGAGCTGTTACACAACTTATTCTGAGAAGAAAAATGGAAGTGAAACATTATGGGAAGGTCACTTCCTCTTTAAAACAAACAACTGAGTTGGATATTGAACTAGACCAGTAAAGTGTGTTGTGACTAGGGATTTAATATTATTTGATTTGATTTTTTTGTCATGTTTTTGTTGGCTATTTTTGGTGCTATATTAATGATTTCCAGTGGTTTGTTGAGAAGCATTGTATGAAGAAACAGTCAGTGAATTTTGTGGTCAGTTCATCCAAGCTGGAACCTCCAGTTTTGATGATGTAAATGAAAAAAATTACATTAAAGATGAATATTCACATGCACATGTATGTGTAAAAATGTTATATTCAATTCTTTATAAAGAAATGTTCACATTTTTATGTCTAATCTAAGTGCAAATAGCAGATAAACACCAACAACAACAATAAACTTTCATGCACTCATTAACCTTCCGGGCGTTGCAAAAAATCGCGCCACGAGCAATCGCGGCGTAGCACGACATGCTCCGCCGTGATTGCCTGCCCGGCCGGAGGTTCACTACGTAAATCCAGAGACGCCGGAGTTATTTACATGGAGGTCTATGGCGCTGCATACCCCTACCCCCTTCGCCTCACCTGTGAGGTGATCGGGGGCAGACCCGGAAGCATCGGCATACATGCTGATGCTCCCGACCGCCGGGGGAATCTGGCGGACAGGTGAGAATTTCACTACTTAACTTTATAATGCATGAAACTCAGCCCGAGTTAACTCGGGCCAAACACCCAGGAGGTTAAACAAAAGTTATCAACAAAAATGTGTATTCTAAATGAGAATTAATTTAGGACACCTTAGCTCCAATAGCTCGTGATATATTTTTTGTAGACATCTTCTGATCTCTGACATAGTCTAAGGAAAATTTTGCAGAATTCTTTGCTATAAGATGTATAGGGGGTTTCTTGAATGTACAGCTATTTGAAATAATACCACAGCAGCTCAATGGGAGTAGGATCTGGGCTGTAACTTGGCCACACAATTTGTTTTAGTTTGGTTTTCAGCAAGTTTTTGGTGGATTTACTAGTATGTTTTGGATCATTACCATGTTGCAGGGTCTAGTTTCACTTAAGCTTTAACTTTCTTAAATGTAGAGAAATGTATGGTAAATTTCTCGGTGGATTCTACGGTGGGGACCTGTCATGGTCCTGTTACATCAAAGTACCCACAAACCAGGACACTTTCACCTCACAATGGTTGATAAGAGGTTTTTTTCTGGAGTGCTGTATTTGCCAAGTGTATGCCAAACATGTCCTCAAATGACCTGTCCAATGAACCCTATTCCAGAAATCCTGGTCTTTGCCTACTTTCTTTCTCTTTAATCTAGCCTTAATGTTTCTCTTAGTGAGCAAAGCTTTCCTATGTGAACAACTGTCATACAAGTTTTGCCATCTCTTTGGCATTTCACAATAGGAAGAGCTTGCTGTAGATTCCATGCTGACATTTAAGGACATTTGAGACATTTTATAGCATCTGCTTTTAGAGTGAACTTGCTTGGACTGCCAGACCTGGGCATGTTTGCAATTGTTTGGAGAGTCCTCCACTTGAAGACCATTTTCTGGAAGTCCTGGCTGATCTTTTCAAATCCCTTACCAGACTTACAATTTCTGAATGTTTCAGACAGCTTTAATAGGCCAAAAATGCGGAATACCAATGCCATGTCCTGTGTGTGTTAAGAGTCATTTGAAGTGGTAATAATTGTGGAGGTGTAATTATGTATTCCTCACAAAAAAATGCTTTTATTCAAATTTTATTTAATTCTACAAAAGAGTTCTTAAAGTCAACAGTTCCAATTGTTTAGTTATATTACTTGAACTACCAGAATTGTTAAACGTTAGCTTTACAGTGTGTTTTTTCACATGAATGCCCAAATAAGTTTTTTTTGTATTCCATATTCCACATAATCTTTATTCTTTAACTTTTGTAATTTTGTGTGACATATCGTGTGACATATCAATGTTCTTCCTAGGCCTGTGTGCTAAGTTTTTAATAGAAATTTGAAAATTAGTGTGTAACACATTGCACCATTGTAATACAGACTTTGCTCAAGGCTGTTACATGTCCTTTAATGTCTGACTAACAATATCTGCTTTTTGCAGGCTGAACAAAAGGCATTAAAAGCACATACAACGTTTTAAAGAATATTTTAATCCATTCAACAATGCACATAGATTCTTTATATACAGCGTAACAAGAATAAATAATCAAGGACAGAATAACATTTTACAATTTTTCTTCTTCAGTAATTTCAGGCCTTCAGGTATCCCCAACTGAGAATGCCATATTTGCACTCAGGGGTCTCTCACCAATGGAAAAAAGAAAACAATAATGGAGAAGATACAAATCATAGGCAATCCCTGTTCAGTCAGCCTAAGCAGGTCTACAATAGTGATGGCGCGAACCCGGAATTTGATGTTCGCGAACGGCGAACGCGAACCTCCGCAAATGTCCGCGAACCCGGCGAACCCGGTGAACCCCATAGACTTCAATGGGCAGGCGAACATTAAAAAACAAAGGGACCCTTTCTGGCCACAATAGTGTTGGAAAAGTTATTTCAAGGGGACTAACACCTGGACAATGACATAACAGAGGGGATCCATGGCAAAACTCCCAAGAAATGTTTTTTTCAAGCAATAAATCCGCACAAAGGATTTCTACAATGATAGTCATTTGGGATTTGAACATGGAGCTGAGAGGCCTAAGAAAACACATGGTTGGTAAATGCCTGTGTGAATTCCACCTAACAACCTGTGAAGATCTGCTTTTCTACGTGCCTACCGCTTAAAAAGGTGAATTTATAATTTTATGGAGGACACTGGTGGAGATGGACAGTGTGGGGACCCTGGGGGAGATGGTCAGTAGGCGGACACTGGTGGTGATGGTCAGTGTGGAAGACACTGGTGGAGAATGGACAGTGTGGAGGACACTGGTGGTGATGGGTCAGTGGTGAGGACACTGGTGTGATGGTCAGTGTGGAGGAACCTGGTGGTGATGGTCCGTGTGGAGGACACTGGGGGAGATGGATCTTCCCCATGGATGGATGGATGGATGGATCTTCCAGTGAAGACTGTAGATTTTACACAGAACACTGCCCTAGCTATTTGTTTCCCTATAGCAGCACAGCAGCTCTCTTTCCTAACCTCTCTCTTCTTCAGCAGAATGTGTAATGGCGTCCTGTACTTGAATCTTTATAAGGGGGTGTGAGGGTCTTGAGGTGGGGGGTGCTCATTGGCTGATTTATGTCTGCTGACTGTGACCCCAGGGGTCAAAGTTTCTGCAATGTTAAAAGATAGGGGGGCCGAACCGAACTCGCCATCATATATTACTCAAACATGGGGAAAAACAAGACGCGAACATGCGATGTTCGCCGCGAATAGTTCTCCGGCGAACAGTTCGGGCCATCACTAGTCTACAACATTAAGTTTTAAAATATACCCCCTTAAATGTATGTGGTACTTTAGGCATTTGCAAATCACATATATTCCAATAAATATAATAAATAGATTATAGTATGTATTATTGTTAGAGAATGAAAATAGGATGGCCAGATGCACAAAGATTTAGTTCATTATTTTGCTACAGGTTTTAACCACAGGGCGCTTGGCAATTTATAGGGAATTTCCAAGAAATGTAATATTCAGAAACAAAAACTCAAGCTGCTGAGCTAATCCTCACCAATGCTAGTAAATATGTACATAGCCAGGGGTGTAGCTAGAA
Source organism: Ptychadena robeensis (assembly GCA_036250615.1). NCBI lineage: Eukaryota > Metazoa > Chordata > Amphibia > Anura > Ptychadenidae > Ptychadena > Ptychadena robeensis. The sequence continues at coordinate 144,554,996 of CM070033.1, forward strand.
ATTACTGGGCCCCATAGCAAATATTTTTATGGACCCTCTCCCTTGGACCTGCCACTTCCATCCCCCCCTTCCTCCCAGAACTCCCTTCCCCAAACCTCGAGATGTCGGTAAGTTTTTTTTCCCCGAGCTGGACTCAGGAATACTACATATAGAATACTGAAAACTGAAGAAAGAACAGACAGCCAGGAGTGACAAGGCCCCCTTGCGGCAACTGGCCCCATAGAGCAGCTATAGGTGCTATGGTGGTTGCCTATGTCACTATTCATAGCCTTTTGCTAAATAGTGATGGCCAAACTGTCCACAAAGTGGACAGTTCCGCCGTGAACATGGATGTTTGCACTCCTTCTAGCTGGCGAGCAGTATGGTTGCTCAACCCGCCCTGTTCACCGTCGAGAAAGAGCTTACTATTCTTCCACCGACAGGATCAGGAGCAGTAAATCTGGCCTGAGGAAGAATCTTTTCACTAGAGACCAGGTAGAGAACTCTGTCTTCTAGTTAAAGATTGGCTCCAAAAACCGGAAGGGACATCACATCCGGCAATCAGAACCAGGAACTATGCATTCCAGGTACCGGATGTGACATCACTGACGTCACTTCTCGTTTTCCCGATTCAGATTCCCAGGGGAGTTTGAATCTGCCTACGAACAGGCGGACGTCGTACTTTTGTAAAAGTCAGATCTGCCTGTTCGCAAACGGACCTGGCCGAAGTTCAGCCATCACTATTGCTCAATACCCACAGTAAAAATTTTTTATAAAAATTGTGCCCAAGTACTCATAATAGAAGTGACTTGAATTAAACAAAGCATTATTTATTTGTGCAGATAAAATTAGGAAGGTTTCTGCCTGAAAAATAAATCGGATAATACATTGGATCTTTTGGCATGTTCTTTGACCTTTACAAAGACAAAACAACAATCTGTCAATTCAATTCAAGGCACAGTTATACTTGTCCTCATTAATCCTTCACATACACATTTTTAACAAATAATACAGGGTCCACTTTCCTACAGGACTCTGACTTCACAACTCAAGAATCTGCAATTCTGCGCTAGACCAGTTCGTTACAGGTGTCCTTACTTGACAAAACCAAGCTCAGAGGACATATAGCATGATGTTCCATTCTGAAGCTGTTCGTACACTTCTAAACTAGGCATTAACTGTTTTCCCCACAGATATTTTCCCCAAATTATATTAAAATGTAAAGTACTTTTCACTTATAAAATGTACAAAATGCATGCCTTGGGACATTATTCATGTTATGAATATTATTAACAGATTTATCTGTTAACAGAAGTATCTGCTCTTCAAGTTTAGAACATGTTTTCTAGCTTTACTAGTAATGGTTATCATTGGAGGGAAAAAGTATTTTAGCTTACGTATTTCATCCAAGTGTCTGACACATTTCCTTTTTGCTCACTTCCTTGTTTTTGGTGAGTTTTCAATTTCAATTGCACAAGCCAACATTAAGGAACTGGATAGAAACTTTCTGACATAGCCCTCTGGACTGAAGAACCACAAAGTTCTTTTTTTAATGACATTTCATTCAAGATCATCATAAAAGTTTGAAGAAAACAAGAGGTTCTGAATGGAAATTCTACTTTTGGTTAGAAATCAGCCCGAAGCTCGGGTAATGTGCTGGATAGCAGCTGAAAAAGTAAAGGTTAGTGATCATTTAATGTATATTAATACAGTACAACTTATTAAACTTAGTAAACTTGTAACAAGTGAAAGATGCAGATTCATTTCGAAAAAATATTTTCTTCTATGATACAGTTTCATGAAAACCAAATCCCTATTCAGTTTGAATACCCAATTATGCATATGTCTTAGAAGCATGGTTTGCTTGGTTGCCTTTTTGTTGCCTTTTTGTTTTTTCATTTACTTGCCTCAAAAATACATAAGGTCAGATAAAAACCAGACCACTTAAATGTCATACTGATTCTAGTAAAGAAAGTTATGAAGCCCAATAGCTATCTAATTAGCAAGGCCCCCATACACCTTACAATCTTTCCATACAATTTCTGTACAATCAAATTTTGTTCTACCAAAACCATATAATATGAGGATACTTTCTAAACCTTAAAATCACTGTGTATTCTATCAGGAAGGCCACTATACTACACAGTTGTTGGTAAATCTAATGAAAATTGTATGAATCGATCTTAAGGTGTATGGGGGGCTTTATTTTCAGTTGAATAGTTTATTAAATGCAGTGTCTTTGAATCTAAGTATATCTATTACCTATGAATACGCTATTAGTTCCCTATTAAGAATAATGTTTTACAAAAAAAATTGGCATTCTTAATAATTGTGCAAGGCAGTGATTTCCAAACTTGTCCTCAAGTCCCAGCTACGATGTAGGTAATCTTTTTTATACACTTACTACTGTGGATCAACCATCTGCCTTGAAACCAACAAAACATGCTGTGAGTACCACTTGAGCTGTGTTGATGCCACCTAGTGATATTTTTTGAGTACTGCAGTCCCTAAACTGTTCTCAGGAATCAATAGATCTGTTTGAACCTCCCAATCAGGACCTTTCAAGTTAAGGGTGACCATACACGGTTCGATATTTCCATTCAATGTACTTTTAAGTCGACCATATGGAAACCGATTACCAAACATAACATTGATTGAAAAGTTATTGGACATGTTGGTACATTTAAGTCTATTGTGCAAGTATGTGATGGGTTTTCTAGGTAATTTGATTGATTTGTGTGGGATTGCACTATAGAAAATGCTCTGTATTCATACTTATTCGCCCTCCAACAGTCCAGTAAACAATAAATGAACAGATAGCCTGACAGCCTCCAAATGCCCGCAAGTGTATTCACACTTTTTAAATCCTGAAGAAAGCCAAGACATTTACAAGATAATGGGAGTCTATGAGTGTGTTTATAATGCAGAAATGTGCTATCATTTATCAGGCTTTAGCATTTTCTGGGCTTAATTTGAACACCTAATGTCGGGTTCAGATGGAAGCTCAGTAATGAAAAACCTCATTGACCTAAATAGGAAAGCTCTGCAGAAGCCTTTCACCACTTTACAGAGCTATTTTCAATCGTTTTTTGAACATTAGAAACCAGGGTGTGATCATATCACCTGGGGAACTATACGAGACCACTCCTAAAACACTTCCCAACATCGGCACTGATGTTTTTCAGGCTTTTTATACTTCTTAGATTCTAGTGCTGGAAGCCTACTAAACATGTAAAAAACGTGTAATAAATGCTTCCAGCCACAGGGGGGCATCTTGAGAGCAGTAAGGATGCTGCTAAACAAACGTACAATGCTAAATGCTAAAGGCATCAAAGATTGATTAAAATTGCACAAGACGAATCTAAGATGCAAAAGTCAACCCGTGTAGGGCCAACTTTAGTGTTATCTCAGGATTGCCCAGGCTTTGATTTAATGTCTTCCAGTTTCTGATTCTGAATTGTCTGTAAGCTATTACCTCTAAATTAATGAATCCTGTTTGACCCTGAATTGTTTTGACCTCCCATGCTTGTACTGCCTGTACTGCCTGCTGCTTGACCTCCCTCCTGACCTCTAGCTTATCCTTTTGTGTCAAAATGAAACAAAACAACAGACAAGATACTCACATTAAAAGAGGTTTAAAAGGATGGATCTCTCAGGGCCGTGTGCTTTCCAGGAAAACCTCACTTCCTGGTTGGGGATGAAATCAATTCCTGCTTACAGATGCTGTGGGGCTCAACAGGAACAATGAAATTGAACAATTTCAAAAATCTTATTTATCTCATCCAATTCCACGTTATTTAACCATTTGTTGTACTAGGTTGTGCGTCTTCATCACACCAGGTTAGAGAGGGTTAACTGCAAATGGGCACATGTGGGGCACCAGAGACTTTATGGGGGCGATGTTTAGTACATAGCAGCATAGCTTTGTGCCCTGATTTTTGTGTTTTTTCATTAATTTTTTTTATTTTACATAATTGTTTGTTTCAAGCATTATTATAGTCAGGATGTCTATTAGACCCTTGTACGGACATATTTTGGGAAGTTACAGGCCTACAACATAAAGAAAAATTTACCATTGAAGTCTATGGTGCACTTTTGGTACAGAAATCTGGACCTCAGCAGTGCGCTAGGGAGGTTAAACACACATTACTTACTTATTACAGTTCAGATCCTGGAAAACTGCTACACAAAAAAAATTAAACCTACTTACCTTCTTCATGTTTTCACTGATGGTGGGAACATCTTAGTTAAGGGCAAGAGAAGCCACTTCCGAATCAATTCTTCTCAGGGTAGCTGACACCAACTCGCCCCTCTGCATCCATGGAGCTGTCGGCTGGGTGGAGAGTGGCTTCTCTCCCCCTTCTTCACCCATCACAAAGTCTTCCAGATGTGACAATGATGTCACATCTGTGAGACTGAGCCACAGGGGCTTTTGGTACAGAATTTCCAGATACCCTTGCAGCCTGTTTCATATTGCCAAGGCGAGATGTAACACAGTGGAAGGGGCTGTCTCTTTTTTGTTTTCAGTCAGAGATCGGCTGAGCTGCAGCCGATACTGCAGAGTGACCTAACAGGTGGTAGGTCCACTTTAAACTAAGACTGGTGATCTCTTACATTTCATCTCTTACACATGCACTGTTATTGGACATAAGGCAATTTAACACACACACACACACACACACACACACACACA
>CM070033.1:144559913-144570125 GCA_036250615.1 Ptychadena robeensis
CCCCCCCCCCCCCCCAATAAAAAAGAATAAAACTCAAAAGCTGCAGTGGATATACAAATTGTACAAACCCCAATTCTAGCTTTTGTGAAAGAATAAGACAACAATCCTTTACATCAAAACCTGTGATTTTGAAAACCAATGAGAAGATGACAATTTTGGCTTGTTAGGCATCCACAGGACATGGCCAACTTGTGTGTCAACCATAAATGTCTCTATTTAGAAAAACTCTAAAATTCAAAGTCATAAGACTAACGTAAAAGTAATTAGACCATCTGTGCAAGAGCTAACGCTTAGCCAAAATTGGGTCATGCAAAAATGATCCCAAGCATACCAGCATGTCTATTAAAGAATGGCTCAGAAAGAAATTATTAAGGTGCTAAAATGGCCTAGTCAAAGTCCTTACTTTGACTGTAGCTAAATGCTATATAATTAATGCTCACAAATCCTTTTAACTGAGGCAATATTGAAACTATATAATGCATTACAGAATATAATACAGCAGATTTGTATTCTATCTAAATGGATGATGCAGAATTTTTTTTGATTTTCCTATGAACTATACATATTGATCCCAGTAAAGGAAGGGCACTGTGGCTCAATTGCTACAATAATGTCATTAAATCTGATCTGTTATTGTGAGCAAAACTAAGGGCTTGTTTTGCCGCGCGGCTGAACGCATGCCTCAAGTTGTCGCGCGTTTTTGCAATGCGTTTTTTTTTTTTTGCAGATGCAGATTAAGTTGGGGCGCGGATGCGTTTCTAAACGCTGCAGCTAGTGTTCAGAAACACGCCCTATCCGCATCCGCACCCGATTGGCGGTTGGTGGCGGCGGCGGCTGCAAATGCCCTGAATCGCATCAATGGAAACAAGCCCTAAGCCTTTTTAAACTAGTAAATCAGCAGAGGCCTTGTATAAACATTAGTGTCAACCTGGTGTTACCTGGCAACAAATTGTTTTATTCCTGTATCCTAGGTACCCAGGATAATAAATAGTTGACAGGGACATTTCAGATTTCATGACAAACAAAATAAAAAGTTTAAAACGTTTTTTAATTAGATCACAACATGAATATTAAATATACATTTAAAAAAATGTGATACAATATTGAGGAATAAAAACCTTAAATAGCAACTTCTTAACTGATTTCTTCAACTTAAAACAAGTGAGAATAAATCCCTCTTCCCCCTCCCAACTGAAAAGCAAGGTGTTCATTTTGTCTAGGGAATGTTCCATAAAGAGCTGCACTTACATTATACCTAGTCTATATATAGTCTATATAAGCTTTCTCCACTCTATTAGACCAATTGCCCACAGACTCTGGAGAAGTTCAAGTGCTAATCTACAACGCAGGACCAGCAGTGTTTTGTTTGGGAAGATGCAATAGACCCAACCATATTGGATTGGGGGGGGGGGGGGGGGGGGGGGATAGGGTTTGGGAAGCATTGGGTGCGGTAGTAAACATTTAAGGTAGGAATACAAAAATAGATTTTTGCACAATCAACCATAGATTAAATCTATATATATATCGAATTTATACACTGAATTTTCGTTCGAAATAGAAATCGTTTTATTCAAATTTATTAGATCGAAAAGAAATTATTGAATGAGACAATGGTAAATTCGACTTATATCCATTTTTTACAAAATAGTTTAAAATTTACCAACATGTCCGATCACCTTTCGAAAGATTTTTTATTTGAAATTGTTCGATGTTGGTCAAACAAAACCTTTGTTTGGTTTTAGATTTTCATTTGAACAATGAAAAAAATCTATCTTTTTTAATCTATCGAATGAGAAAAAATGACCCATGCATTCCCACCTTTAATTGTATTTGATTTACTTGTATATAATGTCTGATTCGCTGGTTCCTTGTGGTTCTATCTACAAGCCCCTGTAAACTCTACTGTGTCATGTTTGGATTTAAGGCTGACCATAGAGCTCAGTGGATGGCCAGCCACCCGGCATATCCAGAAGTGTGTCTGATGCTGAATATTTTTCAGCTAGATTATTATTTTACTGCTGGCAGAAGGATAAGTCATGTAAGACATACAAAATCAGTCCAGTTCAATTTATAATGCAGCTGCAATGTGGTCCATTGCTGCAGCTTACCAACCATCTAAATATTATTCTAGAATCTACCGCTAAATCAGACAAAGTGAACAGGTCTAATGTCTAGAGACTATGGAGAGTAATGTTTGCTGAGGACTTTATGGTTTCCTAGCCTTCATCAATGATGGAACAATGGTCATGGAATCCATTCATTACATTGTAGGACTCTAGAAAAGCAGAAAATCAGACTTAGGCTGCCCATACAAGGGTCGATATCCACTCAATCGATGAACGCTTGAGTGGGATGTGGTGATGTCATCATGACATCACCACACTGCACTTGATTGAATAGCGAATCGATGCGCAGTTGATCCTGTTCAATACTTTGGATGGAGAGGAGACAGGAATTTACCATGTTGGTCCCCTGTTCGATCATTCTCAATTGTTCCCACACAAAGAAAGGGTGGCTGTGTTAAATTCCTGAACAATCGATCACTGTGAACTGCACTTTGATCGATTGTTCAGAAATCTAAATAAAAATCGACCCGACTATTAGGATCCCCATACACCTTTAGATTTCTCTGTCAGATTTCCTTTAGATCTCCTTTTGTTTTACCAAAACCATGCAATATGAAGGACTTTCTAAACCACCAAGTCTACCTGTGTTGAATCGCAGAGGACCCAGCACTACATAGTTGTTGGTAGATCTAAAGAATATCTGACAGAGAGATCTAAAGGTGTATGACCACTTATACTTCTTTTTATTTGGGGAAGTTCAGTAAGTTTACATAGAAAGATTATGCAACAAAATGATGCATTGATCGGATGTCTATAGTATTATAGGATGGGATATGTAATAATTTGTACATGATATAAGGTAGTAGATATTGTATAGAATGTTGATACATATTGTTTGTTTTATTTATAAGAAGCCAGTGTGAATAATGGCTTATAAAGATCACCTACCATTATGGATCCTGCTACTGGCATCTATCAAGGTTTGTTACCCAATACATGTAACTGATGACATCTTCAACTGTAAGTATTCAATTTGAGAAAACAAAACAAGACTTAATCACTCTTGTGATTGTTGAGTCATTTGTAAACTGTGCTAATCTCTTTGCAGTTCTTCTTAAAAAGCCAACCATTAAAATAATACATAAGTACCGAAATGCTGTTAATGTTACCTGGAATGCGGTAGAATCTGAAATAGATGGGTATCAGATCTGCTATAATTTTTCCTTTCGATTTCTGGATAAAAAAGCTTGGAAGATGGTAATTCTTTTGTTGTTCTTGTATTCTAAATTTTGCATTTTTAATCTGTATTATGGCTTACCCAAAAGCCAGAAAAAAAGATATGCTTTACCAGAGTGTATAATACCGCCAACGTAAGCCAACAAAACATAAAACTCCCAACAATTAATTTCTTTAATTTAATCCCTATTTTGGCTAAATAGGCTAACATTGCTGAAACCCAGTCGGCCATTATTATATAAACTTGGCAAAATTAACCTCCTTACACTCTAAGAGAATAAAGTTGTATAGATACAGTAATAAACAGGGGTGTTTCTAGCATTTGGGGTGCCCTATGCAAAATTGTTTCCCTGGGGCACCCTGTCGACCAGGGGAGGGGGGTGAGAGGGGACAAGAAGTGTAAAGGGGGGGCTGGGCTTGGTGCAAGCAGAATTATTTGTGACTATGCATGTGCAGAAGAAATGGCCCTGATAATATAAAGCATGTTCAAAAAGTCATACCAACTGTCTTCACAGACATGAATGGGCACTGACGATGACTACATAGTTCTGTAAACATTGTTAGTCTAACCATACATCACAATATTCTTGACTTGAGTTGATTAAAATCACTAAATTAATCAAAAAGATCTTATTTATGATCATATTTTTATGTTCAGAAAATACATTTTCTTGAAGATTTGATTTTGGTTTATTATTTTCTTGCCAACTGGTAAACCACATGCAATCACATTTTGTGTCATAATAAATATTTGAATTAGATATTATATTGGTGAAGAAAATTAAACAATAAATTATTTAATAACTTCATGTAAATAAGTAATTAATACATAGTCAGGGGTGCACATAAGTGATCCGCCAGTACCCAAATGGGGTTAAAACCTAGTAATGCTGACCAATATTAATGTTACTGATCGCATTTGCGTACGGAGGAGTCCCACTGAGCTTCCCCTCTCCCTCCGTGTGAGCAGAAGCTGAGTGACAACAAGTGCTCACTTGGTATTGCAGCTTCACTGTATCATGCAAATTACCAAAATTCTTTCAGTTTTATTGTAAAATTTATAACATTTATGTCACTTGGATAACCACAGGGAAACATTAATATAACGGAAAGGTTGCAGTTAGGGGTGTCAAATTGGCAATGTAAATTATTAAAAAAAGATTGGACTTTTAAGGTATGTAAGACCCCCTGCGCTGGGCGAAAAAAAGATGCGTTCCGCAACAATTGTTGGAGGATTTCTTGCGACTTGCGGGCAGTTTGCCCATGGCTTAGGGCCCTATTAATTTAGCATACCAAAGATGTGAATAAACAGCTCCCGAACAGCATCAGGTGCTGCTTTTTCATGTCTTGGAGAAACGCCAGCTGTTGATCTGTGGATGGAGACAGCTAATGAGAGGCTCAATCAGGAACAGGGAGGTCCATCTGCAGCAGAATCTACCATGCAGGAAGCTGAAGCAGAGGACAGTGAGGGAGACAGTAAGGAAGACCATGCTACATATGGGGTGAGTACTAAACACCATCTCCTGGTAGCTCACTAAAAAAGTTATGTGCCCCCCTAAACATAGCGTATGAAAGCATTATCTTAGTGTATGTATAGGTCATATTTTTCTTTTAATTTTTACCACAGATGCAGTTTTTGAGTATTAACGTTTTTTATGTGGTATTGTGCTTAGGAGATGTTGACAGAAAACTATAGAATTGTCCGTTGTCATCTACATCCTGGGTTCATAGCATCAGTATCAAATGCACTCTGTGATGATTCTTCAGTTGTTGTTGAAGGCAATAAGACTGAATCTGTGTATCATGCACATCCAGGTTAGTAGCCATAATCTAAGAAACTTGGTCATTTTTCGGATATTGATATCAAAATGCTAAAACGTGGATGATATATTTTGCATTCATGACTATGCCAGTTAGTAAGTTCTAATGTTCTCCGTTCATTCTTGTTTATAGGCTCCTTGCTCTTTATTGGCCCTGTTTCCATTCCATGCTTTCAGTCTTTCTGGGTGGGAACATTCTCATTTTAATGTAATAATATGTGTCTGGGACTGCAAAAATGTGTATGACTCTGTAGAACTGTAGTATGTTGGATATGTATGACTGCAAGAGCAACTGTATCTAATTGACATAAGGCGAAAATTCAATATTACTTTGAAAATTTTGTAAGAACCCCAAAAGGTGTAAATGCATGATGCATGATGTCCTTAACAGCTTCCCACTGTGTTCTTTTATTATTTCAGTTTATGTCAGCAATGTATCGTGTACAATATATAACGTAACAAATTTAAACTGTACATGGGAATGGAAAAAAGATACTCCCCCAGATGTCAATTATTCCTTTGCATTAAGGTATGTCATGAATTAAACCCACTTCAATAAAGCTATTATTCATTTAAAGGAAAATCTGATTTTGCATTTACTTTTGCAGATTTTATGGTAAAACACTAACTTGCAAACAATATTTGAAAAGACATGGGAGAAATACTGGATGCCACATGAAAAATGTGTTCTCCAAAGAAATTGACAATGGCATCCAAACAATAAAAATTTTGTTCTCTAATAATTTATCTACATTTTCAAAAACATTTCAAACCAGTGCAATAGGTGAGTGTTTGTTGCTCCTTGTTTTAATTAATTAGGACATGTCTAGATTCTGTATGTTGTTCCCAATTTGTAATGTCAAATATTTCTAGACATAGGAATATTTGTTTTTGGTCATTTTTTCAGTTAAGTTTATCCCGCTCCTCCTCCCAGCAGTTGCTTGATTTCCTTCCAAACTTTACACAAAGTAGGTGCTCTGGAAAGGTGGAACAGGTTGAGCTCAGCTGAACTAAAAACTTGACTGATTTTAGGCCTTAAAGGCTTTAAAGGGCAGTGAGTTTTTTTTACCGCTTGTTACAAATATGTAAATATCTGTAAATGTATATCAAAGACTAGGCACAGGTTTACTTTTTAGGTACAGTGATTACTCATTCTATTTGACATTGATGGGACTTACACCTCTACCTATGTATTGGATGGTAGCTTAATAGTAAGGACAAGCTGAAAGAGTTGTTCTAGGGTTTAGACATACTTTATTTGTCATAAGTTTAGCCATATTGTGTGTCTCTTACCATTTCTAGCCTTTATCTCTTCGTAAAAAGAGTAGGTATGTCTATACTTATGAGCTCCACATTTTGGTGATCATTGGTGAGACATGGGAAAAAATTTTTTTTCAGGAGAATCAGGTTAGGAGCATTTACAGTTAAATGCTTTAGAATGGTGGATTATTTGGCAGTGGTTTACTTACTATTTGGGTTGTTGGGACAACAGGGCTTTGGCCTTCTTTTACCAACAACCATGAAGTTGCCCGAGTGTGTAGGAAATTTATTATAGTGTATTTACTTAGTGTAACTGGTCTGTGTGGCCTTTGGGTGACCGGGGGTTGTATGTCCCTTACATAGTTCAAACACAATTTAGGGGAGGTCAATAAAGCTTACAGCATACTTTTGGAATGAAGGAGGTGACCCACTCAAACTCCCAACCAATACTTAATGTCATAGTTAATGACAGTTGCTTGTAGACATAGAATGCGGGCAGTGGGGGGGGGGGGGGGGGGGGGGGGGGGGGGGGGGGAGTAAATTTATTGACTGCCAATTAAAAACTGTACATGTGGTAGCCATACACGAGGCAATTCTGCCTCGACAGATGAGGGATTAACTTCAGTGGGATGATGTCAGCCTCTCAGCTGATGAGAGGGTACCCTTTGTGTGCTGGCCATTTCTTTGAATGGAACTGCTGTCCCCATTCAAAGTAATGGGATTGGCCGGGAATTTACCTGCATGTCAGATCACCTTGTGATCCGATATGCCGCAGATTCCTGGTCTATTTCACCACTTGGCCAATTTGCGGGAGTGCGAATGGTGGTCGATCGGCCCGAAAATCGGGTTAAATTCAGGCCGTGTATGGCTACCTTTACACCAACAATTGAAAAATAGAAAAAGTTATGTGCTATAACTTGTAAGTGATATTTGTTTCAATGTGATTGAAACAATATAAATAACATTGAAATAACACAATTATTCTATGAACAAATACACTTAGTTTGCTTTATATTTTAACTACTTTTGATACTACATTTTGCTGTTTTGTTATAGAATTGTTAAATGCTCCAATCAATATTTCTCTAACCTCAATTAAAGAGGGCAAAATACTTGAATGGCTTCCTCCATCAAGTCTACACTCTTTATCCTCAGAATGTTTTGAGTATTATATTAGGGTCACAGAGACCCAGACAAAGAAGGTATTCAAGGTAAGTATAAATACAATTGATTAAATTAGTTATCATAAGAGTATTATTATATTCTGTTGTGTCATTCTGTTATATTATATGTTGGTTAACTGCAGATAGTCGTAAAGGGATGTAATAGTACATTACCTTTACTGGAGAATAGAAAATTATGTCTAGAAGATAAAATATTTATATTCATATCCTGTTATGTTACACATCAGTTTTGTATACATTTTTAAAGGTTTTTACAATTTTCACTTATGCTTGGTGATGGCAGAGTTAATATTGGGTAAATTAGCATTGTTATTTATTGTGTATGTGGTGATATCCTCACTCATCCCTATGATTAAGCCCATTAAACATTTGGGAGAAACTCTTCACTGGGGAAGAACATGTTCCCTGCGTGGAGCTAATGCTGTGTGGTTCGATGTTTTTGTTTATTTTTCCTTGAAGCAGTTTGAAAATAAAGTTTTGATGATTTTAAAGACCAACAAAACTCAGGGTGCAGATTTCATAACCTTAAGACAAAGATTTCTTTGGGATGTAATAGTAGTTGAACTCATCTCAAATACAGATCAAATAAAGAGATGTCATCAAATTTCCACAAGTTTCATTGGAAATTAATCGCAAAGCCTCTGAACAAGGTCTAATCGACCAAATTGCTGTTGATGTAGAAAAGGGTTGTGCAATTTTACAAGAAACTGTTGCTCATGTCGTTTTTGCACAAATGAGGTTCGAAGGCAAGTAAAAATTTTGACTTCATTATTTCAACTGTGCTTTGAAGCACATGTGCTAGAATATTACTGTGAGAGTCTCAGAGGGGTCACCAGTCTAAAGTTCAGATAGGATACCACAGTCTCTGCTGCAGCATTCACATTTAGCCAAGCCCCCCCCCCCCGCCCGTTAAATTGGAGAGAATGATACGTCTACCCAAGACTTAAGGTTAAGCAGAAGATGATCTAGGTACACAGCGGGGTCATACACAGTGATTCAGTCCAACAAACAGAGCAACAATACACAGAGCTAGGAAACCTGCCTAGGGGTTTATATAGAGCAGGAAATGCCACCTGAATGCCCACTATATCACCCTATACCTGCAGGAGGTTGACACGAAAACCTGGCTTGATTTACGATTCAAATCAACAACGATTATACACCTGCAAATGCCAGTGCCGATGTCCTATGTCCCATGGCCCTGCCGATGTCCATGGCCCTGAAAATAATTTTTTTTGTAATTCCCACAAACCTTATCTTTACCTCCAGTAATTGTGGTAATGACACAATGTTTAGGGTCTTTGCAATTGCCATACTTTTTGCTCCATAAGACACAGACATGTGTTCCCAGCTCACACACTGCCATCAAGGTCGATGACGCCAGGGATGTGCCTCCTTTAAATAGAGGTCAATTGTGCGGCCCCCTCCGCCTCTTCAACATCATTGATCAGACCAAAGATCCGGAAACGATCGAGTCTGCCAATACTCACTAATGCCACGGTCTCCCTGGAGATGGGTGAGTGTCCTTGAGGGTAGCTTGGGGTGAGTTGGCGGGGTAAGGTTAATAATCATAATGGTATTATTTGTGTTTGTTGACTTTTTTTTAAAGCACTTATAGCCATAGAAAATATATATTAAATGTGTTAAGATTCACTTCAACCATTCAATCATATAAACTCAAGATTCATGTGGACTTATTTCATACGTACATGACTAAATTCCAGTGAATATTTTTACAGTATATTTAATTTTTTTACAAGCTTCTTAGCTTGTTGTACGTTTATTTCAAAGCTAAATGAACCAGTTTTTTTCTTAAGTTAAATGTTGAAAAATACATTCCTTGTATTCCCTGAATAGAATACAGAAAAGCAGCATTGTTCGAATGTCTAATGTATATATCAATCTCTATAATATGCATTGAACATTAATGTATAAATTTGGTAGATAAGGTCAAGGATTACATTTGCTTTTTTATGTATATTGTCATTCATGGCAGTCCACAATATAACATGACCACAATATGTACCTATTCTTGTTCATTTCCTTTAGTACTGTTGGGCCCATTGTATTTCTTAAGCTTTGAATGGGATTAGGACAACAATTAAAAAACCTATATAAATATTAAATGACTATATATTCACAATACATATATATATACAGTGGTTTGCAAAACTATTTGCCCCCTTCCTGATTTCTTATTCTTTTGCATGTTTGTCACACAAAATATTTCTGATCATCAAACACATTTAACGATTAGTCAAAGATAACACAAGTAAACACAAAATGCAGTTTTTAAATGATGGTTTTTATTATTTAGGAAGAAAAAAAACTCCAAACCTACATGGCCCTGTGTGAAAAAGTAATTGCACCCTGAACCTAGTAACTGGTTGGGCCACCCTTAGCAACAATAACTGCAATCAAGCGTTTGCGATAACTTGCAACGAGTATTTTACAGCGCTCTGGAGGAATTTTGGCCCACTCATCTTTGCAGAATTGTTGTAATTCAGCTTTATTTGAGGGTTTTCTAGCATGAACCGCCTTTTTAAGGTCATGCCACAACATCTCAATAGGATTCAGGTCATGACCTTGACTAGGCCACTCCAAAGTCTTCATTTTGTTTTTCTTCAGCCATTCAGAGGTGGATTT
>CM070033.1:144576320-144595615 GCA_036250615.1 Ptychadena robeensis
GGTGTGTTTTCACGTATAAATACCAAGGTCATCCCAATGTATGGCGCGGCTCTGACCTCACTCTCTTTTTTTGATGTATCTGTTCAGATCAAATTTAAACTGCTTTAATAAATTATGGTTTTAACTAATCCACCCGTGTGCTTCTAAAGCCCCATGCATCTCACTGTGTCCTGAAAGATGGAAGGGTTGGGTGTATACCCCTACACCACGGGCCCAGTGCTTTATTTCCTATTAATTAGGGGTGTGGCACTTATCCAATGGTCTATGTAGTATAGTCCTCCCTCCTTTATTCTTCTGAAATAATATATAAAGTTCAGTACTGAAAATAATGTCTCAATATACCAATTTTATCTAGAACAGAACAGTTATTAGAAAACAAAAATACAATGATGGACTAACTCAGTGGTTAGAAAACTGGGGAGCGCGAAGGTATTTCAGGGGGGGGTGGGGGCGCTGCCCTCATTCCTAAAGTGTGTTTGAATAGGGGGAGGGGCTTGATAATGTTCCTAAATAGAAAAGGGGGGCCCTGCAAGGAAAGTTTGGGAACCACTGGTCTAACTAATGTTTACTTTAGTTTTTGCTGGGTATTAGATATTGAAGCCAGTATAAACATATATTGTGTATTTTTTTTCGACTTCTATAGTCTGTGACAGACCGGTGGTCTGCCACAGTGTGGATGGTCCATATGCGGCAGTGAAGGGGTCTGCTGGTGTGTATCCAGCATGATACACCTGCTAGACCCTAACGAGATGGCTGGGTGTGTCTCCACAAAAGGAGCTGGGACCATTCAGTCATGGCTCCCAGATGAAGTTGGAGACAGGGCTCCTCTGGAAGTGGGAGTCAGTGCTGCGAGGTGCAGCAAATACAGGGCACGCAGAGTGTGTGTGGCCCCTGCTGTGACTGTCAGGAAGCCAAGGACAATTTATGTTGGACCGGGTAAAGCCAGGAGGCTTGGCATTTCCAGGACAAGTCATAAATATATATTTTGGTTATATTTTCTGAATGCATGGATACCACTTGTTTTTTTCCACTATCTAGGTATTAATAGTGATGATCGCGAATATTCGGATTCTGAATATTAATGGCAATTCCGGATATTCGGTATTTTTAATCCATAACACATGCCTCTCAATGCAAGTGGACGAATGGGAAGGCTGCAACAAGAGCTTAGCAACACCCTCAACAGTTTTTTTATTGAATATTGGGGTGATGCGAATATTGCAAAAATCGTCACTTTTAAAAATTTGCATAAAAATTCACGTCATGTTAAACATATATTGCGCGCGCGAAATTCACAATAAAAACTGCCGATATTCGCAATTAAAAAAAAAACCTAAATATTGCCGAATGCGAATATTTTCCAAAGGTTTTCCATAAAATTTGCGGCATACAACGAATACGAATGTTGCCTATGCCGCTCATCACTAGGTATTAACTGTCTTGCTGATGCAAGAAAAAAGTCATGATTTTGTTACAGGATAATTTAGTCTAATTGGGGTCCAAGTCCAAGGGAGGAAGTCGTCTTTCTGGTACCATATTTTTCATATATAAGATGCACCCGACCAAAAGACACACCCCATTATTTTGGAAGGAAACAAAAATAATGAGTAACATACACAGTCTTTCACATAAAAAGTGAAGCAAAGTGGGAAGTGCTGGACCATGCAGTATTTGCTCTATCGATCTCTAGTCAAGCCAAGATGAAAGACTTAGTTCCACTCCTTCCAGCTAAGGCATAAGGCCAGAGCCAGGCTGAAGAGCAAGGTTCTTGCACAAGGTGCAAGGCTGAAACTTTAGCTTGTATCTATACAAGAGCAATATCCATTCACTGACCAGCTTATGGAGAGTCATGTTTTACAATATGGTGCCACAACTTACCCATGAACAGCTATTTAGGGAAGGAGGGTTAAGTCTGTGTCACATACTATATTTGCTGCAATGTTAAAGTTAATAAATGCAACTCAATCAAAACAGCCTTCAGATAACAGCTATTACATGTCTATTTACATATGGGAAGAGTCACATTATATAGTCACAACAGAATAAGCTCACTCAGCTATTTTCGAGTATTTTGAGTTTCCCAACCAAATTTTAATTTGACTGCGAAATTTCTACTTTTTTTCGAGTCGAAATTTCTAAAGTCAAAAATTAGCATAACACCGACAATTTGCATAAAACACTAAAAAATTTGCATAAAGCCTAAAATTCGCATAAGGTCAAAAATTCACATAAGGTGGAAAATTTTGATTTGCTGTATGCGCTTGAGCTATAATAGAAGAATCCGTGTACATAGTAGCAGAGCTTTACAATCAGAGCTGAGACGGCAAACTGTGCTATCACCATAAATAAAGCCAAAAACCTTATTACACACAGAGCAGTGATGCTGAAGGACTTTACACAGTAATATAGAGAATTTTAATATAATATTTATTGATATAATCATATATAATATAAGAAGCAATTGTTTCATCACGGATCGATCCCCACAACTGTACACAGTGATCAGAAGGCAAGTGTATTTGACCAAAGAGCCAAATCGCAACATTGCAATGCTAGAAATATAAGTAGAGACCCTGGGGGGCTCTTACACGAAATGTAATAGTAAATAGGGATTTGTTAAAACTTTAAATAACAATATTAATTATTCTATAGAAAATTGCACTTTTCTGGGTGGAGTGGCCGACATCCCAAATATAAATATATATATGGAGACTGCAGCTGGTGTCATACACAGCCAGCAGCAGCGGGGATTCCCCCCGAAAAATTCAGGGGCAAGGGGACTTTAATGGCCACCAATCTCCAATGAAAGGAGAAAATAGGAGAATGAAGTATATGTAAAATAACATAGTTGTAAGTTTATTGTAAGGTAATAAAAAACATATAGCATGGCAAGGCTGGGTTGGCAGACATTAATACATCACATGGGTGCAGTAGGTGGTTCATATAGTATATAGACAAAACAGAACAAAATAAAGAAAGACAAATTCGTATATCAAGATTGTAAAAAAATGCCAGGATACGGGACCCCATCAGAACAGGGTCCCCATCAGAACAGGGTGAAGTGGACCCTGTTCTGATGGGGTCCCGTATCCTGGCATTTTTAAAAAAAATTTTTTTACAAATATTTGTCATATTATGCTTCAACATTGTTTACTGGCATACATCGCACATATCTGTGCGCATTTCTGGCATGCTGGCTAAGATCACAGAATGAAGAAGAGAAGCTGTAAAGCTGCATTGTGCATCTTTGCAAATCATTGTGAACGGGCGTGCGCAATGGAAGGCAATAGAATACAGTCGAATCGAATTTTATGAATTTAGTATGTTTCATTGTATATTTGTGAAATTACGCGAATTCTAATATACCATACGCTGCTCACCACTAGTAGAAATGGTGGATTTGTTTTTGAAAATTTGACCAGTTAAAATTTGTGAGTTTGAAAACAGAGAAAGGAGTATGTCTCCCCAATCATGAACTGATGGGGGATTAAGGGATTTTTCAGGCAGTACCATATAGTCAAAAACCCCTTAAAATCTATATCTATGTAAAATTTGTGAGTTAATTGTAAAGCCCCTGAGCAAGATATCTTTATCAAACTTGCTGGAGATGTAAGTCGATTTCAGTCGAAATATCAGGCTGATTTTCGACTTTTTCGGCAAAAAGTCGAAATGACCCCATCAAAACTCGCCTATGCAAATTTTTCGACCATCCCTACTGACCATTTGGCTTGACTCAGGGGAAAGGATCACATCACTGCTTGTGCTTTTGCTCACTTCAGGATGTAAAGGAAATTTACCTTTGCTTTATTAGAAACACAAATATTTCCCCCTGATTTTGAGGGGAAAAAGAGCATCTCATAGTGTGAAATACTCCTTAGCTTGTACATTTACCCATGTAATGGGGTCCAAACCCCTTTCCCCCCAATGCATGTGTTTAAAATGTGTTCAACTGTCCTTTGCAATTTTACAGATACTTATATCATACAGATACCAGATTTTTATATTGTTCTTTATAATTGTCCTTTAATCATACATGGGAATATATATTGTTTAGCACCATGATACAACCCTAGACAAGGCTGTCTAAATTAGATATGGTGTTTAGCATAGAAACTGCAAATGTTGGTGTTAGTTTGAGAATCAATAACGGATTAGTGTTGAGCAGCATATGGTATATTCGAATTTGCAAATATATTAAGGAACATTCTAAATTCGTAAAATTAGATTTGACTGTATTGTATTGCCTTACAGGCTGTTTGCAATTATTTGCAAAGATTCATGAACCAGCTTTACAGCTTTTCTTCTTCATTCTGTGAACTTAACCAGTACGAACACTGTGCGTATACATTCGCAATGTGCACAATACGCACAGTGTTCGTACTGGTTAAGTTCACAGAAAAAGGAACCTATTAGATTGTAAGCCCGTCCGGGCAGGGTCCTCTATTCCTTCTGTGTCATTACCTGTACCTGTGTGTTATAATGTGTTGTATCTCCTAATGTATTGTACAGCGCTGCGTAATATGCTGGCGCTATATAAATAAATGTTAATAATAATAATAATAATAATAAAGGAAGAAAAGCTGTAAAGCTGGTTTGCAAATCTTTTTTGTGCACAAATATGATGTGTGCCGGTAAACAATGTTGAAGCATAATATGAAGAATATCTGCCATTGCGAGTATCCGAGCGCACATTTGCGAAATATTACAAATTCTCAAATGTCGGATATTCGCCGAATATAATCAAATTTCAAATATTCACGCTCAACACTATAAAGGACTACACTGCTAAAAGCTACACTGCTAAAGTAAACTATTAATTGGGGAGAAGAAGCAGTCTGCAAAAACAATGCGTAAATAACAAGACGGTTTTCATCAATTAATCACACACAATAGATTTTTTTTCTTAAAGGATATCTATCCTGGAAAGACATTTTAATATAAAGTCTTACCAGTTGTCCAGTGCAGTGGTTGCATTAGTTTACTGTTGTCATGTTTTTTAATGAAAAAGTTACAACTGTAACAAAGCAACTGCACCTGCTGAAGTTTTCTTGAAGTCATTGCACATACCTGTCAAGTACCCCTTTTAGCTGAAAAACTACAGTTTTTCACCATTCTTTCCAATCCCCGTTAGTATTTTTTCCATTAATCAAACATGAACTCTGTCAGTAGACTCAGTTGTATCTTTCAGGAGGGGGGCTAGAAAGGGAAAGGTTTTTAAGGGAGGGGTGAGCGTTACCCTTCTTGCTTGTCTGGAGAATGTGCTGGGAGGGGGATGTTACCTTTCCTGCTTGCCCAGAGAAGGTGCTGGGTGGGAAGTAAGGAGGGAGGGGGTGTAATGCAAAGGAATCAACCAGACGACAGAGGCGGCTGTTGGTGCTTAGAACTAAACTTTATTTTAAAACACCAAGACCCATAGTGGTCTCACAGTCCCACTGATTATGTTCAGAACTGTGTTGCGTCACTGTTTATGCTTCACCGCACACACCGCACGGTAGGCAGCTTCCTTACCCCAAGTAGGGCCAAGGGACATGGCAGGGTTCACTGCAGATGACGGAGGTTCCCAGTAGGCAAGTCCGCTGATATGGGGCCAGGGCAGCCGTCAGAAATTATGGGGCCCATATATGTCCAGGCCCCATGACAGAGAACTTGTTGAGCAGGGGGGGGGGTGCTAACCTATGACCACAACTCACCTCCATCACACAACCCCCTATCCCCCTCCCCAGTTCCGGCGTGCTGCCTGATCGGTGCAGCAGCCTGTCAGCCCGGACTGCAGGCAGCACATCGTAACAGTGGCAGTCTGGGCTGACACTGAGCAGAGGCTGCTGCACCGATCAGGCAGCCTGCCAGGGCCCCTACGTGCTTATCGTCGGACCCCCCAGCTGCCCGGGACGGGAGTCCCCTCTGTCCCCCCTGACAGCGGCCCTGCATGGGGCGCAGCTCTAATGATGCCACGGTTGGCCAGGCAGGAGCCAGCCAATGGTGGGTTTATTCCACCCCACAGGAATGACAGCACTCATCCGTGACAGGATTGATGGCACCGGGTAGAACACAGGGGCCCCGGCTAAACGCACAATGGTACAGATAGGCCTAACGGGTATCCCTGAGGAGAGGAGAAGCAATGCTACTGCACTTCTACCTGGATCGCGGGACTGAGCACCGCCCTCTGGGGGAGCTTCCCTTTTGTCTGTTCAGCTTGCCCCATAGCCTCCTGGTACGGCACCTTAAAGGGGCCGCTATCTCCATTTAGTGTCTCCCCTTTACTACAGGGGAGATACCTTTCCTGCTTGTCCAGAGAATGTACTGGAAGGGGAGTAAGGAGGGAGGGGTGTTACCCTTCCTGCTTGTTCAGAGAATCTGCTGGGTGGGGAGTTGGGAGGGGGGCATTACTTTTCCTGTTTGTCCATAGAATGTGCTGGGTAGGAAGTTGGGAGGGGGGTGGTACTTTTCCTGTTTGTCTATAGAATGTGCTGGGTGGGAAGTTAGGAGGGAGGGGGCATACCCTTCCTACTTGTCCGGAGAATGTGCTGGGTGGAAGGATGTCTCTTTTGAAACGCAGACGTGGCAGCTTGCATGGCACCCATAATATCACTTTCAGTAAGCTTTCCCTTATTTGGAAAGAGAAAACAGGTACTGGATTCGATAGTAACACCCTTGATACAGATTTACCCTGACATCTTTGAAATGACATAGCCAGCCAAGTAGCATTTTTAGAAGTTGGTTAATGAATCATGTCATGTACTTTTCGTGTGATTAGCTTCCATGATTTCTCATGTTGGAAATCAGGAGTCAGTGGCTTGTGATCCATTTCAAGTTCAAAGATACCAAGCTAAACACAGATAACAATAGAAGCAATGTCAATGTCTTTTTTTTTGTAAGTCAGGCTTTAGAAATTTAGAGCATTAACAATCATTTCATCTAACAAATAGAATGAGAATCAAAAAGAAAAGCTGAAATAATGGAACAGATGGACACATAAATATATCACATACACAGATGTGCCTGTTATCCCTTCCTTTTGTATTATTCCTATTTTAGTAAAAAAAATATTTTTGCTTTTCAGACAAAGAAGTCTTTCCTTTATGGATCATAATTGTGATTATAGCCAGCACATCAGTTATAATCATTTTTCTTCTGATATACCTGCTTAGAAGGTTTGTATTTTTCTCATTTTGTATCTTAATGCATTTGTTGACTGATTTGGGTAGGATGTTATATATGCTTTATGCTATATATGCTTTAAATAATACAATTTCTCTTTAAGCTGAATTAAGAGGATACAAATATTCATTTAGATACACATCTTAGGATGAATTTACATGGTGTTTGTAATGCTTTCACACATTGAGTGGGCAGCAGTGACATCACATGCCCGATGCAGGGTTTGCAGTGAGCACCACATTACTCCTAGAGGGGGGTTGACACCAGATTTTCCAACCAGAACCATTTTTCTATACAAGGACTAAAGTACTAAAATCTTACTTAAGAACCATAGCTGAAATGTCAGTGTGACAGCTACAACACAGTCTTTGGCTTGCCCCTCATGTATAGTGTGGTGCAATGAATATGGTGCATCCTCTGCATCCCTTTTAGTAAGAGCGGGAGATTAATGTACAAAAATGTTATACTATTTGACACCCTTATTAGGTTATGTTTATATGGCATTAGGAAATGCATTGCGTAAATGCATCCCTCTTAACGTGTGGGTCCTGGCTGTGCAAAAACGTAGTCTGCTATCCATAAATCTAGAAGTTCTGCACCACAATAAGTAAGGAAATGCTAAACCTTGTGGTTCTACAGCACAGCTCATTTGTGGGACAGTAAACATGCTTGAAAAATGTAGATGATGCTGTGACTTTTGGTTCTTCAGACTAATGTTCTTCATATCTTGAGGGCAGTGCACTATTACTAGAGACAAACATACATTCATAAATACATACATAGAGACAAACATACATAAAGACACAGAGACACATATCCACATGTAGCCAGACAGGCACATACATTTACAATCTAGTGACTTACCATTGCATTTTTCTCTGTCACCTTGCATTCAGCTGTGGAAGATCCTTATCCCTCCTCCAGTCTTCTGGTTTGTTGTTGGTAGTAGGAGTGGGTGGCTACATGCAATAGGGGGAGGGGGGGGGTGGCTACTGACAGCCCAGATATACACAGACTAACTTTGGGCTGAATACCCATTTTTTTACAAACAATTGTGGGGGAAAAAGTGCATCTTATGGAGCAAAATAAAAGAATAGGCACACATGTAGGCATGTTATTCTTCCAAAATGCTTAATGAGGTTTCTGCACAGTATTATGCCAAATTTTGCTATAAATTAATTAGTTACTGTTCTATGTCAATATTTACAGATATGTGAAGAAGCTGATTCTTGTAGCAATTCCGGATCCTTCTGAAAAATTAAAAATTTCATTCTCATCAAACAATTTTAACTCACAGGTACATTTACGTTAGTAACTGAGATATTTTACTGTAGCAATATTTCGTAATGTTAAGAAAACAAAAGGCTGTTTTAACTATGAATATATACGGTATTTTCTGGCGTATAAGACGACTTTTAAACACAGGAACATGTGTGCAAAAGTCGGGGGTCGTCTTATACGCCGGGTGCTGCTGTCAGGGGGTTGCAGGGGGCACTCCTGTCTCTGGCTGACCAACTAGGGGAGCCTGTAGGTTTGCTCCCCGGGTCTGTGGTTCCCGCACTGCACGCTGGCTGACAGAAGCAGAGGGAGAGATCTTCTTTAATCCCCTTGCCCCCTCCTTCTCCTTCCTGATGTGTGTGAAAGAAGCTGGCTGCATCTGACAGCAATTGTGCTCACTAGCAATATTGTGGCTGAAATTGGTATTGCAGGGAGATTGAAATAAAAGCAATTTTTTTGTCAAATGTATACAAGTTATGTCCCATGGATAACCGCAGGGAAACATTAATAACTATCAGTGATGGCCGAACTGCCCGCAAGGCGCCCTCTTTCTCGCCGGCGAGCAGTACGGGTGTTCGACCCGCCCCGTTCGCCGGCGAGAAGAAGATCTATATTCTTCCTCCGGCAGGATCAGAACCTGCGAAGAATCTTTTCACTAGAAGACCGGGCATGAAGCCAGTCTTCTAGTGAAAAAACCGTCTCAGAGCAGGAAGTGACATCAGTGACGTCACATCTGTCTCCCTTAAACAGGAACTATGCGTTCCAGGATGCATTCCAGGGACCGGATGTGACGTCACTGACACTTCCGCCTAGAGGTGGGGAATTTGAATGTGTCCGCGAACAGGCGGACGGCGGACTTCTTTAAAAGTCCGACCCGCCCGTTCGCGGACAGTCCAGGCCGATGTTCGGCCATCACTAATAACTATGAAAGGATGCAGATAGGGGTGCCTTAATGGGTTGTGTTGGAGATCTGTCGGTTGAAAGTCAGAGTAGACATAAAAAGTGAGAGAGAGGTATTCTAAGTTTTTGCAAAAAAGAGATACCTGATATAAAAAATTAAGAATACCCAATACCCTGTTGACATAATTTAATTGACATTCCAGAAATGTGAAAACCTCTATAAAATTAAAAGCATAAGGCTGCGTCTACACCACGGAACACTGTGCGGTTTCCCGCGGGTAGACTGCAGGGAAAACCGCACAGTGCAGCCGCCCCCTGTAATCCCCTATGGGGGATGTCATGCCAGTCTAAACTGACGCGTCATGTCTGTGGTAGTGTCTTAGGCGTTGGGGATCCGGGGGCGTCTAATTGTTTACCCGCTGTGTGAGGCGTGCAAATCGACTTGCCCATAACGCCTAAAGGATTATCTGGCCTAGGGCATTCAGGTGTGTCTATTACAGCAACCTTTTGCATCCTATGTCAAGCCATACAGACTGGTAAATAGGACTTTAAAGTCAAAAAATGGTAACCAAAATGTCTTAGAAAATAGATAAAAAACAGATAATTGATTACCATCAAATGATAGATAACATTCTTACATATGCTATTTGAGATATCTATATAGCAATATTTTTGCCTTTAAAGTTATGTTTTGCCAGGCTATATATCCTGACATAGGATGCAATAAAGTTGCTTTGATAGATTGGTCTTGTTAGGATGTTGTCCAAATCAAAAAGCATTTGACATATAGAGGAAATTCTACTTACTGGCATGCATGTATGAGTTAATAAAATGCCAAGGAGGAAACCCATAAGTAAAGACTGTGAGGATTGAGCTTCAAATGGCTGGTATGGTCAGTTGTTACGATCCCGATATGAGTCTGTTTTTCAAACAACCGCTAAGGGAGGTGAAATAGACTGGGATAGGTAAGTATTTGTTATGGAAGTTTATAATGCAAAAATTATATAGTTATATATATATATACTGTATATACCGTATTTAAATGCATTCATATCCAGGGATTAATGTTTATCTGAAACATTTTCTTTTCTTTATTTTTTTTCTAGAGATGTATTGCAGTGAACAATGAGCAACCTGTTCCTATCACAGAAATTGAGATAGTCAACTGGTTAACGGACAGCCAAGAATGTCAAGATTCAAACGACAACTATGATTAGTGAAATTATCATGCTATAGATTAGTGTTGGGTACGAATATTCAAATCACAAATTTTTATTGTGAATATCAGCACTTTGAGAATTCGAGAAGATCTCAAATATAGTGCAGGGTTTCACTATTAAATTACACTGCAGCTGCTATTTCACATTCTGCCACTAGATATTGCTATGACAACACACATTGCATTCGCATGTACAAGTGCGATTTTTGTATCAATATTGTCAGAAGATCTCAAATTTTTAAATTTACTTAGAATATAGAATGTCACGAATAGAGATTTAGCAGGTCGAAAAATTCGACCACCTCTAGTCACGAATTCGAATATTGCCTTTTCTGCTCATCATTACTATAGATGACTATAGTTACAATATATACATATATATTTATATTTATTTATAAATGGATGATGCTGTATGTCATCTCGGCTTGGCTTTTTAGTCTGTTGCTGTATTGAATGCCATACAATGCATGTTATTTACAAAGCAATGGTGCAGTAACAGGCATGGTAAATTTATTTTAAAGACAACAGTCAATGCTGTATAAACCTTGAAGAATGACTGCAGTGTGGTATGATTAAGATCTTCTTTTATTATAAACAAAAGAAGTCAAGAATCTCTTTAGCATTGCTTTGTTTAAGCCTCTGTTGCTAATAAAAGATATTCAGCATAACACAATACAGTCATCATAGAAGATTTTTTATACAACCCTATTGTGACCAAGACACATCAGCTCTTGGATAGAGTGTAGACCAACCTGGGGCCTTGACTTATGTTGCCTCGAATACATTATCTCTATAAATTCTATTATTGCTTATACCTTTGGTTTGTCTTGGTTTATTTAATTGATTAAATACTCATACTTTAATGGTGCAAATAATTTGTTATATACTATAAAATGTTAAATCTACAAAGCAACACTGTAGCAATACACAACATTCTAAAATTGTGCTCACTCATTTTGAAATGAACAAAACAAAGCAAATTATAATAACGCAATGTGGGTCCAGCATGGCTTTGGATCCTGGGTAGTTTGAGCCAATTTTTAGACATGTTAAAAAAAATTTATTTCATCTCTGTTACAATTTATTTGCATGGCAGAGATTAAATAAAATGTCTTTTAACTGATACATGTTGACCTTAACCAAATTATTGATTTTTGCCATGAAAGTCCCCTGAGACTGGCCACCTCATTCTGTTTGTTAGATCTGCCATCTTACTGTTTAAATTGAATAAAGGACAGTAGTGGATCCTAAATAGTGAAAACAAGTTCAAAATAGAAAAAAGGTTTCTACAGGAACAGTTAGAGCACACCCTACTTGCAGTACATCTCCACCCATTGGAGCCAACCTTGGAAGCCACCAGTTAGATCATGGAAGAACTGAGCAAAAGAGGTTCAACATTGACATCCTCTCATCGTCCTCTCAAATCTCATCATGTGCCTACTGCCTGAACAGCTTGTCCTGCTACTGATAAGGTATCTGACTAACCTTATTTATCTTGTTGAGTTGAAGGCTGGATAAGTAAAGCTCTATAGCCAGCCATACACAGTCGGATTCCATGGCCGCTCGATCACCTATCCGATCGATTCCGGCGATTCTGGCAGGAATCGCAGGTGTGATCGATCGGCCAATTAAGAGAATCCGATCGCTGCATACCACCTTGTCCAACGGATTCCGGGACGATTCCGTGTCCGATTCCATCTCCGACTCCACCTCACAAATGGCAACTCCCCCTGATCTGTGCAGAATCGGATCAAAAAGACCAACATGTTGGTTCTCTGTCGGATCCGATTCTGAGCCCCTGATCAATCGGACGTGATCAATCGGACAAGGTGGGCTGCACACGATTCCGGCACGATCGTTTCGCGTGCACGCGCCCGGAATCCATTGGCCCGGAATCCGACCCGTGTATGGGGGCCTTATCTGGTGCTCAGATCTATCCCATCTATTCTCCAGTCTCCAGTTTCCCACTGTTGTTATGGTACAGTGGAAATAGCCCATAGTAGACTTAAAGCGGTTTTAAACACAAATGAAAAAAACACACATACATTAAATAGACAAAAAAATCACCTGTCAGCAGTTCAGATGCTGGAAAAACACTTACATTCTTACTTTTCAGTTATGATGCCGCATCTTAGCTCTTGATAGTTATTGCCCAACTGTTCAGCCTGAGAACTATCCTCGGCGAACATCGCATGTTCCGCGTTCGCCCATGTTTTCGCGAACATATGGCGATTCGGTTCGCCTCTCCCTATCTTTACAATTGCAGAACTTTGACCACTTTTGAACCCCTGGAGTCCAGTTCATCAGACATAACCGCCAATGAAGCACCCCCACCTTCACAGGGGCCCTACACCAACCGCCCTATACATACCAAGTACACAGCACGCCATTACAAACACTTCTGCGAAGAATGAGAGAGTTAGGAAGAAGCTGCCTGCTGCTATATGAGAAACGGGGAGATAGAAACGGGAGTTGTGTGAAGAGGGACGGCATAAGGCAGGCGGTAGGGCAAGGTTGTAGGTTCGCCGCCGAGTGTGAGACCGGTTATACCCGGAATACGGACCAGTCGGAAGGGCATGTCAAGTAATGAAGTGCGGTCGTCGGTGGGCTAGCATCCCCGATTAGTGTTTTGTAGTGCGGCAGTGTCCTGTGAGGCCTCGCCGTGGCCTCGCATGTAGAAGGGGGGGGAGGCGGCCTCGGTCATGGATATGCCGTCGAAGCTGGGGAACCCCAGGGTATGGTAAGGCGCCAGTGAGGCGTTGTGGTTGGGGGATTGGTGGCGCTCTCGAGCGGCCGGGTGTTTGTGGAATGGCGGGGATAGCGCGCTAGCGGGAAAAATAAAATAACTGGGGACTTAGGGGTGGGGAAGAGAGGAGGGTGCGTGGAGTGAATGGATACCTGGGCGAGCGGAAGGGGGTTCAGGGGTAGGGGTGTACGGAGGGTAGGGGTAAGGGTAGGGGGAGCAGAGGGCAAGGGGGGGGGGAAGTAGAGATTGAGTGCGAGGGGGGTGGGTAGGGGAGATATAGAATGAGTTATGGTAGCGGGGGGTATGAGTAGGGTGTGGAGTGGAGGAAGAAGGAGAGATGTCCGAATTCAGTATGGGGATTAAGATAGGGTGCGTGGGGTTGGGTGGAGGAAGGTAGTAGGGAGAGTAAAGGGGGTCATTCTGCAAATGGGGAGAAAATGAGGGAAAAAGCTCATCTCTCTTAGTCCTTTTGATTCTTTGTAATCTACAGTCCTTCACGGAATATCCCTCCATCCATCCATTGGGGAATATCCATCCGCCAGTGTCCTCCACACTGAACCATTCTCCCCCTTGTCCCTCCACACTGACATCATACACCAGTGTCCTCCACACTGAACACCATCAACCACCAGTGTCCACCACACTGACCATCACCACCATTGTCCTCCACACTGACCATCACCACCAGTGTCCTCCACCCTGACCATCACCACAGTTCCCTACATGAGTCTTTGACCATCACCACCATTTCTCTCCACACACTGACCATCACCACCAGTGTCCGCCATACTGACCATCACCACCAGTGTCCTCCACACGGACCTCACCAAGCTGCTCTGGGTCTGTACAACTCTGGCTCCATGACAATGGCAACAAAAGAACATAAGAGCAATGCTCGAATGATGAATTACTCTTGAAGGTGCTCATCCACTATAGGCCATTCAGTAGTCTATAAAAAAAACACTTAGATCCAGAAATCACAGCAGTTGAATGGCTGCATTTATTGACTGAATTGGATAGAATTCTAACCTCCAAGAAAGCATGCTATGTACGTACATAATGCAAAATTCACTCCAAAACAGCAATATTTAATTTTCTTGATAACAATGGTTTTTAAATTACTGTAAAAACAGTTTTTGAACACTGAATTTTTTACTGAATTTTTCTCTCTTTCAAATTACATTCTTTACATAAAAGTTGTTATGCTGACACAAAATGGCTATTGTAAAAAAAAAAAAGTACTGGGTTTCATTGTCTGAAAAAAAAACCCTTTCTTTGCAGTCCCCTGTTTTACTTGTCCTTGACCTTGAAAAAAGATGCAATCAAACATTTCTAACATTATTGAAGTACAGGGAGTGCAGACACAAATTCAAATTAGGCAAATGAGTATTTTGACCACATCATCCTCTTTATGCATGGTCTTACTCCAAGCGTATAGCTCGAAAGCTACTCCAATTAACTATTAGGGATGTGCACTCGTAATGAGAAGGGGTGTGTCAATGACATCAACACCCTATATAGGTGTGATAATTATAGGCAACTTCCTTTCCTTTGGCCAAAATGGGTCAAAAGAAGGACTTGACAGCTTAGAAAAGTCAAAAATATGAAATCTGCAGAGGAGCAGCACTCTTAAAAATGCACGCTTCCTGAAGCTGATCATCAACAACACAAGAGTTCATTCAAAATAGTCAGCAGGATCGCAAGAAAGGGGGAAAACAAAGCGCAAAATAACTGCCCCATGAACTGCGAAAATCAAGCTGCAGCGCCAAGATGCCATTGCCACCAGTTGGCCATATTTCGAGCTGCAACATAAATGAGTCCCAAAAGCACAAGGTGTGCCAATCTCAGAGACAGGCCAAGAAAAAGCTGAAAGACGACCACCACACAATCTAAGACTGATTTTTCATGTTTTATTGGACTGATGAAAGAGAGTGAGTCCTGATGCCAGATGGATGGGCACGTGCTGATTGGTAAAGGGCAGAAGCTCAGTCCGACTCGACGCACGCAAGGTGGAGTGGAGTACTGGTTTGGCTGGATAATCAAAAATGAGCTTGTGGCGGCCTTTTCGGGTGCAGGATGGAGTCAAGCTCAAACTCCCAGTCCAACTCCAAGTTCTGGAAGACACCTTCTTCCAAGCAGTGGTACTGGAAGAATTGCCTCCCCCCTTCAAGAAAAACATGATTTCATGCAGGACAAGCTCCATCACACACGTCCAAGTACTACACAGCAAGAAAGCGTATAAAAGAAAGAAACAACTAATGACATGGCTCCGTTCCCTGATCTGAACCCCATTGAAACCTGTGTCCATCATCCAATACAAGAAGGAAAACAGTACACCTCTCTGACAGGTCTGAGAGGCTGTGTTGATGCTGCACGCAATGTTATGGTGAAACCACATCCAAAACACTGACAATCCATGGATGGCAGGCTTTTGAGTGTCCTTGCAAAGAAAGAAAGTGCTATATTGGTCACTGATTTGTTTTTGTTTTGTTTTTGAACATGTCAGAAAGTATATTGTGAATGTAGATGTTATATTGGTTTCACGGTAAAAAAAATTGAAATGGGTTAAACATTGTTTTGTTAAGTTGCCTAATAATTATGCCACATAATAGCACCGCACACACAGAATCCCCTAAAATAGCTAATAAAACTAAACAAACAAAAAAAATACTTCCAAAAATATTCAGCTTGATATTAATGATTTTTTGGGTTCATGAGAAATGGTGTTGTTCAATAATAAAATTATTCCTCAAAAATACCACTTGCCTAATAATTCTGCACTCCCTGTAATAGACTGTAAGACAAGTAACAATAGGAACAATGGCAGCCATTGTAATGTATAACAGGGCAGTATCCTACGTTTGATCACATATATAGGTTTTATCTTCTCTAGTTACTTTTTATTTTCCTAATTTCTCCTTTATTCTTATAGCCTGGGTGAATTTAGGCATTTTTGACTGAGAAGTTTGAAGTCTTGCGTTAGTTCGCTGTTCCTCCACTTCATTATTCATAACTCTGACAAGAGTGGTTCGTGAACTACAGAAATATACCTGACACAAATCCCAGCAGGACTAGAGGATCTGTGTCTGCTGTAGCTGCTTCCAGCTCTTAGAACCATCCTTGACACAGGGGTGAAGTTTCCAGCCCTGGAGCTCCCTTTGCTGGATGCTATGGTTCTGCATTACCTAAAAGCTGCTCCACCCTACTGCTCTTTATAAGGGAGCCTCAGATGATAGCAAATCACCTGATCTTTTGGTCTCCTATGTGTTTGCTACCAGCCTCAATTGTTATCTGCCTGACATCCCGGTTCCTTACCCTCTGCTTGTTTCTTGGATTAATCTTACTCCTTGATCATCGGCACTTCATCCTGGTATCTCTCCTGACTCCTTGGCTTCTGACCCTTGGCTTGTTTATCGGACTTCTCTTACTCCTAAACGCTTGGCACTATGTATTTGATCAGCAGCCATCTTGCACAGGTGCTTTTTGGGAACTGCAACCTGGGGATTACCTGCAGCCAAATCCAACTCCCGTTGCAGGGAGCTCTGGTGAATACCAGGTGTCCCTAAGTCTCTTTCCCATTACACCCCTGCCAACCGTGCACGTTGGTCCAGTGGGTCCACACCCGTGAATTACCGCTGCTCTGGTGCGCCCATTTGCAATGATTCGCACACAAATATGTGCGATGTTTGCCGGTAAACAATGTTGAAGCATAATTTGATGACTATACGCCATTGCGAATATCCGACCTCACATTCGCGAAATATTGCAAATTCTCGAATGACGGATATTCATAGAATATTTTCAAATTTTGAATATTCTCGCTCAACACTAGTGAACAGGAGAAGTCTATTTTTTAATTATATTTGACTTTACTGCCTATACATATACAGTGGACCCTCAACTTACAAACTTAATTTGTTCGCAGGGTTTTGTTGTAAGTCAAGACAATTTTTCACATAATAAATAATGAAGATAGCAATAATGTGTTCTTAAGGTTGCTAAACACCCTTTACTTAACCCTTTCATAATAAAAAGCATTGTATAATATGTATAATTTACTATAAACACCAATGATTTTCCTATAGTTCCCACTAAAAAGTTTAAATATGCTTAGCCTACCAAAAACAAAAATTTGTAATCAATATTTAGGGTGACACCTTCGTTTTTTAGTAAGAGAGGATAAAAAGTTTGGAGTTCACGTGATCTCTTTTATTGGCTTACTGAAGTTATTAGAGAAGCAAGCTTTCCGGATGTCTCAGATCCCTACAATTTTGTTTTTTTCAGACTTAAAAAGGGATCTAAGACATCCTGAAAGCTTGCTTCTCTAATGACTTCAGTGAGCCAAAAATGGGGATCACGTAAATTCCAAACTTCCTGTGTTCTTCAATGGCTAACACGGTATAACACTCTACTATTGCTAGGAAGAGAGGATGAAATGGAAGGTGGTTATTGTTTGTAAGGAGAGTCCCATCAATAGGAACATCAGGAATCCACCTCTTTCTGTTTCTTTCCTTGGAAGAGTCTGTAGACTTGTAGATTGGTGAGATGGTCCATTATGACAGGTACTTACTACTGAGAACAGTCACATGAACGCCACTCTCACATTTCTTCACAATTTCCTTCTTTTCATTTGGGATGGTTTTCTTAACCTTCCCTTTCTTCCTTCCTTCTGCCTTTTCTAGATATTTAGGGCCATTAAGATGCACTGCAATTAAGGTTTACTGTATACAAATATGTGCATGGACCATGGACAGTATCTGCTGTAGAAGTACATTTTTTATTATCATCATCAACTTTTAATGAAAACATAACCTTGGCAGTGGCATGGAGCAACCACTGCAAGCTAAATCCTTCTGGCTGTCTGTAGTTTTACTAAAGGTCTATTTTCATTTATGTTTGTTGCATAGAAAAATATGCCCTCTATAGTTAAATATTTAACAGTATTCATTTGTAATAAAGCATACTTACCTTTTTGTAATATATGTTGTTAATTTACAATGGCCATGAAAAATAAACAGCACAATCTGAACTTTAAACTGCTTGTCTTAAAGCTCTCAAAACTCCAGACTAAAATGTTATTAGCACTTGCATTGAGGGCTTATGGGGACTTATAAAAGACATTTTGCACACCTATACTATACTGCTGTCCCTCACTGTCTTAAACTTCCCTCTTGATTCTTTTTCAAAGCCCCTTTCTGCCCCTGGAGGGGTAGTTTAGAGCTCTGATGTCACTAGAAAGTCTGTGACCTGGTATTGTAATTAGTGTTGAGCTCGAATATTCGAATTTCGAATATATTCGGCGAATATTGGCTATTCAAGAATTTGCGAATATGGCGGCAGATATTCACAATTTTGAATATTCGCATGGGGATGCTTATATGCATGGATTGCAAATATATATTCACAATGCTAAAATATATAGCACATGTGACCATTCATTTTAAAGGTAATTACGAGGCGAATGTGGACATAAGCGATTGCGAATATTTGCAAATATAGAATCGAATATTAGTAGAATTATTGCGAATTTGAATATTGCCTATGCAGCTCATCACTAATTGTAATGGGGATAGGGATGAAACTATGGTGCTGTGTATGTTCCTGTGAAGAAGGAACTTAAGATGAAAGTTTAGGTAAGTAAAATAGCTCCCTAGATATAAATAAACTGTGAGGGACTCGTTGAATGGTTAGTAATGTTTTAGTCCGGAGTTCAGCTTTATGCATTCATTTTATGTGTATATTTTTATCCTAGTTTTGAATTCAGCATATCAGATTTACAAAAATAAATCTCCTAAAGTTTTGCACATCGCGAAAAGAACACCATACCCACAGTGAGGCATGGTGGTGGAAGCATCATGCTTTGGGGCTATTTTTCTTCAGCTGGAACTGAGGCCTTAGTTAAGATGGGAATTATG
This sequence comes from Ptychadena robeensis, assembly GCA_036250615.1. NCBI lineage: Eukaryota > Metazoa > Chordata > Amphibia > Anura > Ptychadenidae > Ptychadena > Ptychadena robeensis. The sequence goes on from CM070033.1 coordinate 144,595,537, forward strand.
AACAGTTCCAAATACCAGTCAATATCAGCACAAAATCTTCAGGCTTCTGCTAGAAAGCTGAACATAAAGAGGAACTTCA
>CM070033.1:144629664-144642127 GCA_036250615.1 Ptychadena robeensis
TCATTGGACAAACTTACAAAATTAGTGAGGGGTCAAATAATTATTTCCTCCACTGTATGTCTGGCAGGTTTTCACATCTGGTGAAAGGGACAATTTAAGCAGTTACAATAATGCAGTATAATTAGCCATATGTCCCATACCTTCCAAAAGAAGTTTTAACATATACATTTAAAAATTAGTATGCTATTCATTAAAAAATATATAAAAACATTATAAAATTATTCCTGAAACTGTAAAGTATGTTTTATGTGGTCAGTTAAGAATCATCTTGCTTTGCTGAGCACAATCACTAAAGGGCAACCACACAGAGCCCATGAATGATTTACAAATATAATTTTAAAATTCATTTAATGAATTCACATTATTCATATGAGTGGTTGTGCCTTTAAATCTGTCTAGCATATGATTTGAGAATTATTGCACATAAATTGTATTGTACATAATATGTTAGAGCTGATGGCCTTGACTGATTCATTTATAATGAGCTTGACAAAAAGAAGATTGAAAGCCTCGTCATCCTTTCTTACTGCATTACATATTGTCATTGCTTGATGTGTTATATAATACAAATGACTTCAATCATCCTGAAAATGTGACTTTGCCTTTGACAAGTTAAAGGACCATGACTTATGCAATTAGATTTAAAAAATGGAAATTAGCTACCACAACCTCCAAAGTTTTTCCTTTCAAGTAAAAAAAATGAAACAAAAATTAAACTATAGTTGGAAACATAAAACACAATGAACATTTAAACGTAGCATTCTGATGTATTTGTTATTTTGTTATATTCAGCTAACTAGAGTTGGGCTGTTTTACAATTATACTGGATACCTGTTTAGAAAAGGGATTCTATGAGTAGACAAGGAATGATGATGCACTATGTGCACCTACTTGTTAGTTTAAGCAGGATTAATCATAGAAGCTGAAACAGTAATCCAGGTAAGTGTAGGAAATGAAAGAAGACATTGCAGTAGAAGACTAGATGAATCTGGACCCATCAAATAATAACCTTGAAAGGATATGGTATATTGGATAGCACACTGGATATCTAATACATAGCTCGTTTTGTTTTCTATTATAAATTCTCTTTATATACTAAAATACTAATTATACTAACATTTGTATTCTGCATTTATCTCCAGATAAAAGAACAAACATTGTGATGTCAATGAGAACAAAAGTGATATCAGAGAGAACAAAAATTATCCTCCAAAGTTATCTTAAGGATTTCCCAGAGTGTCCACCTTTGGAAGCACCACAGAGGTTGAAGGGTGTTTAAAGTAGAGAAGGGCAAATTTTTATCTTTATTTCCTGTTTTGTACACTGTAAACAGAAAGTGGGTACATCTTAACCTCCTGGGCATTACAGGCTTCCCCGCCGCTTTTCCGCCACTTCCCAGGCTTACAATGTACAACTTACAATGTATTCCACCGTGATTGCCCGCTGTCCTTCCAGCTCACTACACGGTGTGTGCAGGGGAAAGCCACACCCCCTCTATTAACCTGGAGGGCTATGGCGCTGCCCCCCCTACCCCCTTCAGTGTCACCGATGACGCCCAAGACACGGGGCTGGAAAAACTTCATTAGCCTGCAGTTATACAGAAATGCTGCAGGCTCACGGAGAGCCAGCGATTGCGCCTGTATTGGTTTTGGGCGTAAAGCCCAGGAGGTTAAACAGCTGCAGCAAAGATACACAGAATGAATCAACACTATACACTGTGTTTTAAGAGCACATTTTCATTATAGAATAAATATAGCTGTAAAGCTACTCAATGTGCTCAGGACTTGATGACTCAGGGCAGTATCAGCATCACTCATATTAGTTTACAGATGCCGCTTCAGATGGCTGTGTATAATGTTTTTTCGTATATATATAATAATTCTAAATTTCAATTATAAAAGTGTCTGAGCTCTAGCTGAGTGTCTCAGGGGTGTCTCAGATCGGTTCTACAGGCCTAATACAATTCTGGTTTGTGAGACTCGCATTTATACACAAAGTTAAACATTTTGTTTTAAATGTGTATTTTATTTTGTGTATAAATGTGAGTCTCAATGTCCAGAATTGTAATGGTCCAAAGAGGGGATCTGAGACATCCCAAAAGATTCCTTATTTAATTACTTAAGTTAGCCAATAAAGGGGATCACTTTAAGTCCAAACTCTCTGTCTAAAGCTAGCCATACACGGGTCACCTTATGCGAGATTTTATAATCGTGTGTCAGCCTAATATCAATCGACCATACTACCACACAGTGTGACTTTGTGTAGGCACCCACACATAGGGGCATTGCCCGTTTGAATGCTGCCTAATGTTGATTGTTTTTGATTAAAACAAATCTAATTCTTTAGAGGTTGAAATATTACAAACAACAAAATAGCTTCCAAAATCAGTGTTTAATGTCAGCAGAGACGTCAGCAGGTGTCAGTGCTGAGCTTCTTGTAGACACATTTATGTAAGAGGACACTAATCTTAGCCCAGCCATTGTCGCACTGCTTTATTTAATGCAGAGCAATAAAAAGATGTAATTTGTAAAAGTAAAAAAAAAGTCAAAAGGTTAAAATTACTAAGGATTCAATTAACAAAGGAATGATCATGTATAATTCAAAATTCAAAAGATCCAACAGAGAGTATGCATTGTAAAGATCAGCTTGAATATGTGCTCTACTTAATTTTTCTGTGCATTTTTATGGTTTTACTTTGATTTTCACAATGTAGCCTTAAAGGCTTATTTATAAATTGATGCATTCTTGATTTAAGACAATATTCATTAGTAGTGATGGCCGAAAAGTTTGCCTGGCGGACAGTTTGTGGCTGACATAGCCAGTTTGCAATGCTGGCAAACATTATGGGTGTTCTATCCACCCCCTTTACCTTAACATGGGGGCAAAGTGTGACCCCTCACCCTAGTCAGGTGGGACTAGCCAATATAGCCAATAACACATTTTCCCTCCTGGAAAACCACCCCCCTCTTATAAAAGCCGGGCGGCAATTTTACAGTTATCCTGTGTCTGTAGTACTAGATAGATAGGGATAGCTACTGCTCCATCCAGTGATCTGAAGCTATAGCTTAGGTATTCTGTTACATGTAGTTCATCATTGCTGAGCCACAAAAGTCCTTCTCTGGGGGTGGGGTATGCTGTATTATGCATTGCAGAGAGATCTGACCAAACGTGATGCGCTGCAGAAGGAACTGTCGGGTAACTTTTGGCAAAAACTTTTCTCTAGATGTAATTTCCTGTCATTAGACATAAAAAAAACAGCATTTTAAAAAATCTGTATTTTGGGGAAGAACTTTAGCCATTGATCCCCATTTGGCATGACACTGTCCAGGTGGTTGCACACTTTTGACTTTTCTTTATTGGTATTTTTTTTGGCTACAAAAAAAAGTCAATGGAGGTTCGCCGTGAACATGTGAACAGCGGGTATTTATAGAAGTTCAATTTGCCTGTTTGCGATCAGCAGCAGCTGATGTTCATCCATCACTATTCATTAAAAAAACATGTACCAGGAAGATTCACATATAAGGAGGTGTCAAGTGTGTAAAGAAAAAACAGTTGTTTTTGTAATTCTGTGTATAAATGTGAGTCTCAAAAAACAGAATTGTATTAACTGAAGAAGGCATCTGAGACATCCGAAAGCTTTCTTTCTAATGATTTCAGTTAGCCAATAAAGGAGGTCACTTGAACTCCAAACTCTCTGTTTCCAAAAAACAAACACTTGGTGTTAATGGTCATTTGCATGGAGAAATCAAGAGTGTTGTCTATAAGGGGGCTAAAACTTTTGGCCTCAACTGTAAAGTCAATACTTTCACTTACAGTTATACTGCACAATAATGCTACTCGTTACATTTAAGGTTTTTACCCTTTTAAAGATGGACTCAATACTGTAATGTGTATTGACTTTGAAACATCTCCTGTAGCCATGTCATGACTATGCACATTCTGTACATTATGCTGGTAAAGGAGAATCCTAACCCTATACATCCCCATAAGTGGCTAGAATATTGTCAGGGGTTAGTTACTAAGCCAGAAAATGTCAGGGTTGTACTACTGAGGTATGAGATCTTGGGGTTCAAACGTGTTGTACTGTGAGAGTTACATTTGACCCAAAGCCATCTGTTGACCTGTGGATGGAGACAGCTAATCAGAGGCTCAATCAGGAACAGGGAGTTCCATCTGCAGCCGAACCTATCATGCAGGAAGCTGAGGCAGAGGACAGTGAGGAAGACCATATACATATGGGGTGAGTACCAAACACCATCTCCTGGTACTCATCTGAGGAGCTCACTAAAAAAGTTATGTGCACCCCTGTATATAGATTATTTTTGTATTTAAATGAAACTAACGTAAATCTACTAACATATAGATTAATAGGTCAGATAACCATCTCTTTGATCATTACTATTTGCATGGTCATCAGCTGTTGGATTTATAATAGAATATGAACTTCACAGCTCATATGAAGGAACCTTTATTACAGCTAATGCTTATTTCTCAAGATCCTTAAGGCACATGCATGGTTACCAGTGATTTACAGCACCATCAAAATCTGGAGGCAAATTACAATTTCACATCTAAAGAAGACTTGTGTGGGAATGCCATGGAGCATGAAAAATTCTAAGATAAAGACTCTGCACCTGTTCCCCCCACAGCCCCCCTCCTCCCAGTTAGTGAGGAAGATGAGGTTGTGCTGTGATAGTACTGCTGCTAGCGACATCTACTGGCCCGGGGAGAAAGAAGGAGTAGAGGAGACTCCCCCCCCCCTCCCGAGGGCTGTCTCTCCCCGGGAGTAAAGATGTTTTCTGGGGGGGGGGGTGGTTTTGTCCATAACAGAGAATCAACTCACAAGCACCAGCAAGGGGACTCTAGGGGGGGGCAGCTGTCAGAGGGGGTGCTTAGGGCGCCAATTTTCCTAGGATCACCCCTGAGCATGGATACTATAGATTTGATAGAAGGCTGCACATAACAGAGTTGAAGTGAAAACTGGGCCAAAGATTTAACAGCTGAGGAGAAAGTTATCTGGAAATGATGCAGACTTTTATTAATCTACACCCATTATCCAGCACTGGGTCCAACCATAGTGTAATGGGTTGATGCCAGTGATGACAGTAATACTGCTATAGTCTGCAACCCTTGTGCTTCCTGTGACCTTATCACGTTCTGTAACTTTTTAGATTCCTGTGGCTCTTCTAATTTTAAAACCACCAGTTACTTATGACCTCCCGTGATCCATTGTCTACACTAGTCTTTTTGACTCTTGCTAGATCTTGACTATGGTTTTTCACTGCCTGCCATGTTCTTTGCCTTATACCATGATCTGAGAATACCAATTCTGTTCTATGTAGAAAAATCTGCCACTTAAGCTAAACATTTAAAAGTAAAAATGAACATTAGAAACCAGCAAATGCTTAGAAAAGATAGAGTTTAGTTGATATGTAATACACACAGCCTATAGAAACCAGAGGTCATGTACAAAACCGCACAAAAAATGTAACAGTGTAGACATTGCATTATAGTTTGATGGAAACTAACTTCCTGGTGTAGGGGGAGAATTAAAAATGGCCAGTGCTGGTACTCAATGAACAACAATAAATTGCCTACTGTCTTTAATCAGCTTAAGCAGGGTCAGATATTTCCTTATACACTGTTATCTATCACAAAAAATGTAATTGTAGAAAGATATGCTTTCCCGTTTCCTCCTATGGACAGGAAGTAAAACGAAATCTCTCCAGAGAGACACAAAGGGAAACTAATGTTATAACCCTTCCTTTCTAAATTTTAAAATAATTTTGGCTTCAAACATGCATTACACACATTGCATATTCAATACAATATTTATTATTATTATTGTTATTATTAGTACATACCACAAGATGCACTTTTTCACCCCCCAAATCGGGGGGGGGGGGGGGGGGGGATAGTGCATGCATCTTATGGTCCAAATGCGCTGCCTTGGCTTCCTGCCAGCTCTCCTGAGCTTTCAGATGAGAGATGTGGCGACAGCCACATCCCTCATGTGTACTGTACTGTTTCTATTAGAAGAGCGGCACACATGGAAGTTGCCAGCCAGCAGCTTCGAAGTATGTCTGCCTGTAACTGCGATCACCGTGCAGCTCACCTGACAAGAAGGGAGAGGAACAGTTCAGAAACCCCCGCTCCCTCTCCCCTTCTGCCTGAAGTGTGCTCTCTAGCGACACCATTCTTGTGCCTGAAATTAGGTACTGCAGGAATTCTTTTTTTTACAACTGATTAGAACATTTAAAACATTTTCTCCTGCTCTAAAAACAGGGTGCGTCTTATGGTTCGGTGCGTCTTATAAACCAAAAAAATACGTTGTGTCAAAAGTAGTGATGAGCAGCCTAGACAATATTCACAAATTTTTTGCCTAATATTGGCAATATAAATTTGTGATCTCCAGTGATTATTACCTACTTGGTACTTTCCACAGATTACCTTCATTGCGCAAATGCACACTTGCAATTCAATGCACAGTAGTCCCAGGTACTGAACAAAAAATCTCAAATAGTTACAATAACGAAGATATAGAGCTATATTTGAGATCTTCGCAAATACTCAAAGTGTCATATTCACAATAAAAATTAGCAATTAAAATCTTTGTGATCAATACTAGTTAAATGAAGATTGTGAAAATATAAAAGTTTAGGGGTATGGTGCATTTAAACAAAAAACAATGACATAACCAAATTAGTCATTTTGATGATAGTGAATTGATATATTTTCAGGCTGAGAGCCATTCAAGAATATGCTGAGTTTTTCTATTGTTGTTTTAAATGCATGTTATGTTAAACATACTACTTTAATAATTTTATAACGATAAGTAATGTATAATAGTTTATGATAAACAATCTCTTAAACCAAGCTAAAGCTTACAGACATATTTCTACTTTAAATATTCAATGCAACCTTAAACGATGTTCTGTAGAGATATTAACTTTTGGTTCAAGGTCAGACAGCTTAATAGCATCACTTATTTATTTATCTATCTACCTTTAAGCCATAGCTTTATCACAGAGCATGGCATATTTGCACATTGTTCAAGGATAGCCTTGAAAAGTATTGATCTAAAGTGAGTGTGCTAAAATAAAGGTACATTTATGAAAGCTCAATCAACGTCATTGTTGTTTAAAATAGTTTATCGTTTTTAGAAAGATAGCAATAAAACTTTTAAAGCTGCTGTTTCTGACAATTAATACATTATTGAAATAAACTTAAACAGTTTTACATATCAAACAATTTACAGGTCTGAACGGAAGAGATTTTTATCATTTAACTGAATTTGTGAGTTCATTGCAAAGCTCCTGAACATTAACCTCCCTAGCGCACTGCTGAGGTCCAGATTTCTGTACCAAAAGTGCACCATAGACTTCAATGGTAAATTTTTCTTTATGTTGTAGGCATGTAACTTCCCAAAATCTGACTGTACAAGGGTCTAATAGACATCCTGAATATAATAATGTTTGAAACAAACAATTATGTAAAATAAAAAATAAACATTTTTTAATCAATTTAATGAGAAAACACAAAAATCAGGGCACAAAGCTTTGCTGCTATGTACTAAATCTTGCCCAAATAAAGTCTCTGGTGCCCCAGATGTGCCCATTTGCAGTTGACCCTCTCTAACCGGGTGTGATGGATGTGGTAAAAGAGGGTTACTGCATATGGGCACATCTGGGGCACCAGAGACTTTTTATTCTGGCGAGATTTAGTACATAGAAGCACATTGAAAGCAGTTTTCTACATAGAAAACTGATTTCATGTACTGTACTTTTGAATTTCCCGCCGCCTCCCCGATGTGACGTCATCATGTCACTCGGAGGGGGGGGGGGAGAAGAGATGGAGGATATGCTAGCCAGCATGTCACATCGGGGACAGCGCAGAACTGTGAGTATGCACTCCCGGAGCCCCGATGTGTGCTGGATGGCAGCATCTCGTCCAGGGCTATAGTAGCACTAGCAGCGCTGGATGAGATGCTGCCGCTAGGGCAGTTAAGGATGGTCAAAAAATTTAAAATGCTAAATTTTAATTACGACGGGGTCACTTCAGTGAAGAATTTAAAAAAAGGAACCCATCGTTTTGCTAAATTGAAATTTGGACCTAAAATGATGTTGATTGCAAATTTCTTTAATCAAGTTATCAAGATTCTCGGGAAAGTACCATGCATGTCGTTCACAAGGAAGGCACTTGAACATGCGCATATTGTGATCAACACTATCACATGAAAACTAAAGGCTAATTTTGAAATTGATAAGTGAAAATTTTGAATTACAAACCTCGAAAAGTCGAACATCTGCATGAAAAATCGAAATTTCACAATCTAAAAAATCAATATTTATGTCTCATCGAATTAAATTCATTTTATCTCTATGAAACATAGTATCATCAAGTAAAAAATCTACTTGACTTTGAACTTAATTTATGCAAAAACTATATCTGCTAGAGCAATACTTTTTGTAATGTCCCCATAATACTTCTCTACATCTCCAACAACTTTAGAGATAATACCATGCTCATGGGCTTTGTACTTATCTCACAAAGCAGTTGTCCAAAAACAAACTATAATTTCTACTGGACAGCCAAACTTAAGAAACGTCTGCATGCATTCTAGGTAACCAGTACAAGTGATGAGTACAAGTGGGCTTGTCTAAGCCCGGCAAGTCTGCCCCAGTTCCTGGAGCATAAAGTGAGGGGGTGGGGTGATGCTTTGGGTGGATGTGTGGGAATTAACCATACTCTATATGGTAGAGCAATAATAAGACCATTGGCTTCACCTTGGTGAGTCCTTTGGATTATGGGAATCACTATAGGTAACACAATTAGTGTGTAACAAAGGCCACTATCAGTAACACACTATGCCGCCAGGGACTCAAATCCTGCAGTGCCAGACGTGTCCCCCTGCTTAAGCCAGTACATGCACAGGCCCTTCTGAAGTTTGCTAGAAAGCATTTGGATGATCCAGAAGAGGATTGGAAGAAAGTCATATGGTCAGATGAAACCAAAGTAGAACCTGTCATGTTTGAAGGGGGAAAGAATACTGCGTTGCATCCAAAGAACACCATATCTACTGTGAAGCATGGGGGTGGAAACATCATGCTTTGGTGCTGTTTTTCTGCAAAGGCACCATTATGACTGATAAGTGTAAAGGAAAGAATGAATGGGGCCATATATCCTGAGATTTTGAGTGAAAACCTCCTTCCATCAGCAGGGGCATTAAAGATGAAACGTGACTGGGTATTTTAGTATGGCAATGATCCCAAACACACTACCCAGGCAACAAAGTAGCTTCATAAAAGAAGCATTTCAGGGTCCTGGAGTGGCCTAGCGAGTTTTCAAAGGGTATATATCAAAGTATTGAAATTAACTTTTGATATTGACCAAATGCTTATTTCCACCATAATTTGCAATAAATTCTTTAAAAATCAGACAATGTGATTTTCAGGATTTTTTTTCTCATTTTGTCTCTGTAGTTAAGATGTATCTATAATGAAAATTACAGGCCCCTCTAATCCTAATTGTATTTCCTGGGGCCTGATTAGAGAAATTTAGACTTGGAGGTATTTCTTGAAAAAGCCACTGTGTGTTAGTTTATGTTATATACGTAGAAACAGAAGAGGAATGAGACTAGGCTGTCTCTCTGTCTCTCCTGTTTATTTTATTATTATTTATTATGCAGGTTCTGTCAACCGACTGTGGTCCTGCTACTGACTTGTGTTGAGGATTAAACGGTTAAAGATTTAACCTCGACAATTTCCTCTAATCATGTAGAGTACACCTGTGGTGGTATTACTATTGTTGGTAAAGTCAGACCTAATTGTTAATGGGATTTAAACAGTTAATATTTTTTATGTGACAGGTTTCTCTGTTACATTTTATCATATTTAAGGAAACACAAAACAAATTTATTTATGACTATTGACAGAGGAGCTACTCTAAACAACAGCAATTGTCCCATCCTCTGCCATTTGTGATGATTCCCATTAATTAAACACCCCGTTACTCTTAGGCATTTGGGATGCTTAGAACTCGTGAGGGGTCTTCCAAAAAAAGGCATCTCTAAAATAACCAGTGCATCCGTGGATTGCCACCCCTAACTGGTTACTAATTGATTGACTTTTCTTAGAACACCAAGGGCCACTAAACAGTCACCTATTTTCCACTGGCACTGGAAACATTTTATCCCCCAGAGACCCAGTGTTGGAATATTACAATTTAACATTTAATTGTACAAAACGTTTTGGGGGGAAAATAAGCCCAAGGGGGAAATGGCCAGCCTCTACGCACTTTTAGGTGAATAAGAAGATAGAGTTCAGTCAAAGAAATTAGGTTCACAGTTGAAATCTATACATGCATATCGAATTTTAAACACACAGTTCAGCCATGTTTTCATAATCAAACAGAATCTGCCCAAAACAAAGGAGAAGTCCAATTCAAGGTGGCCACGCCCAGTAGTATCTACATTTTTGTATCGTTACCACCCGATTAGTCTTAAGGTTAGGTAAAAAAGTCTTTTTTGCTGTCATTTCAGAGTACGTTTCCGCGCGTTTCGGTCCAATCATTCTGACTTCCTCGGGATTTGGAGCCTATGTCTTCGCAGCCCAATTTGGGCTGACTACAGTGCTGGTGCTGGCCCTTCGCCTCTTTTTCGTTCCTCCCACCCATCCCCCTATCCTCCCGGCATCCTCCCCTGGATTTATATGTAGTCCTCTAGGCATAGCGGTGGGGCGAGGGGTGGAAAAACAGAAAGCAACAGCGGAACCAGAAAGGGCAGAAAACTAGCAAACAGGACAACAGGCACAGGAAGGCGACAAAAAGAACCCCCCCCCCCCCCCCCACAAGGGGGGCGGCGGGGAAATATCTCGTGATGGACAGACGAAATGGTCAAAATATTATTAAAAATGATTGGACACGCTGGTAAATTTTAATTGGTTGTATTGAAAGTAATTACATTTCAGTCGATACCGGAAAAAAGAAAAAGTGATCAGTATCTGTGACTACCGTTGGCAAACATACAATCAATTCACCAATATCCCTGTTCCAAAAAAAAATGTATCTTTTAGTTGATTTGAAAAAAAATCTAGCCATGTATGGGGGGGGCGGTGGCTTTATCAACTCATCTCCGTTGTGTAGGGACCCAATTTAACATTATCTTAGATATTGAAGTATGCACCATTTAAAAAGCATGTCATGACCGAAAAATAAGTGCATTATGCCGGTCCCCCAAGACTATTTCCATAGATATGTTAATCTAATGCACAAAGTCAAAATGGATTTAGATGTGTAGTAGTAGCCATAAGATACTAAACAATAGAGAACGGACTAAACCATGTATATTAAGAATATTTTTGACTTGAGGTTTGGCTTTTTTCTTTATCGTTAATGAACATTATGCTGCTTTGACAACATGAGCCTTTAAAAAACCATACGTGAACTCTGCATGTTCTGCAGATGACCTTTGTCTGGACACAGGAAGAGAATTGCGAAAAAATATCTTTGTTGTCTACAAATTCCATGTTATGTTTGTTTAACTAAGTAACCAAGCACCATTACGAAAATTGAGTTTGCAAAGTTAAAAAACAATTCAAAGGTTTTTTAAACTTGGTTTAACTGATAGGATGGGATTTTAAAAACCGCCCGTCATGTATGCATACTTAGCCTTACGTTTAAAACTTCAGCAATGTGTATATTCCAAATTAGGGTTAAACAGGATAATCTTGCAAACTTATTGTTCACTTGCGTGGATTTTTCGTTAGCAAGTAAATCATGGTTAAGAGGAAATTGAAATGCCATACCAATCACATGCCAACAAAAAAATGGACAACTAACATAAACTAAAGGAAACACAAGGTTACAACTCTAGAATTACTTGGCCAACATCCAAAACAATATATACAACGTAGAAACAGAAGAGGACTGAGACTAGGCTGTCTCCGTCTCTCTTGTTATTTCCCTTGGGTGACCCAAGGAAGGGGACTTAACGGCAAAGATCATCCAGTGTATAGAAGTCAGTATAGGTAACAGTAGAAAAATTTCACAGGTTTAATATATCAGCACAATGATTAAAAAACAAGAATACAACTGTCCAGCCGGCAAGCTTTACATGCTTCAATTCAGGTAAGATGAATATAAGCATCATGGCAAAATACAACAGATTCCTGTGCAACAACAGGTAATAAGGGGATTATCCGTTTTTGCACCAGGGGAATTATTTTTTCCACCCGATTTTCTGTGTTGTGTTTATCTTGTATTTTGCCCATGATGCGTATTATAATCTTACCTGATTGGGAAGAATGTACAATTTGCCGGCTGGACCTGGACAAGTTATCTTGTTTTTATCATTTGCTTTTTGTATATATTAAACCTGTGAAATTTGGACGTACATACTACATTCTATCCATGAGATGATCTTTGGCGTTAAAGTCCCATTGCCTTTGGGGTCTCAACCAAGGGA
>CM070033.1:144646455-144661303 GCA_036250615.1 Ptychadena robeensis
TAATAATTATGCACACCTAATATAGGGTGTTGATGTCATTAGACCACACCCCTTCTCATAGAGAGATGCCCATCACCTAATATGCTTAGTTGGTAGTAGGCTTTCGAGCCTATACAGCTTGGAGTAACACAACATGCATAAAGAGGATGATGTGGTCAAAATACTCATTTGCCTAATAATTCTGCACTCCCTGTAGTGGTGGATGAAGTTTACCAGCTGTCTGCAAAGGTCAACTGCATCAATTCTTTATTATAAAGACAGTGCTACATCCATCAAAGCTTTTTCAGAGCCACTGATGCTCTTTCTCAGAAAATGGGAGAAAGAGGACACCTCCCTGGCAGTTCACTGAGGTCCAGATTTCTGTAACAAAAGTGATACAGTGTTTTGACTTTCCACTCCCCCCGCCCCCATGGGCGTCACTGATGACTCCGAAGTCACGGGCCGGAAAGGCTCTGTGTGCCTACAGCTCTGTAGAAATTCTGCAGGCACACGGAGAGACGGCGATTGTGCCCGATTCCGGCATGGGCACAATTTGATTCACGATCAAACTGCACACGTACGTGCTTAATGCTAGGGAGGTTAAACCGGCCATAGACACTATACTCTGCGGGCATTTATCAAACATTCAACCGCAGCATGATGACATAAATTGTTAAAAAATTCCACCATTTCGAGTTAATTGCAAAGCCCCTGAACATGGTATCATCACCAAACTTGCTGCATATGTACAAAAGGGGATGGGGTACACTACAAAAAAGTATGTCTTTAACACAAATAGTTTTTGCACAAGTTTATGCACAAATTTGGAAAATCTAAATTTTGACTTTGTTTGTGAACTCAATTTATGCAAAAACTACATATGCTTGAGCACAAAACTTTTTTTTTCAAATGTTCCCACAACCCTTCTCTACATCTCCTTTTTCCTAATTTTGGCTATGATACCATTTTCAGAGACTTTGCAATCAGCTCACAAACTTAGCAAGACAAAAAATTCGACCATCTCTACTAACTAACACTCTAGCTTGTTATGTGATAGGATGGCTACTGATTGCATACGGAGAATGCAAGGCATACGTATTCAATGGCCATGGAGCATAGTGCAAGTGCTAAGGGTTCACTTTAATTGGTAAATGTCAGACTTCTATTGACAGCATTTACTCTATTGACACGACCCTTTAATTATGCTCTATAGTGTCGGGGGCAATAGGTAAGATGCACTGTTGAAGGGTAATTTGTACGAGTAAGGGAAGGTGAAGGAAGGTTTTCTTTGCTTTAAAAAGCTTTTGCATCACATAGTGATTGAATTTATGGACTGAGCAGTGTATTAGAATTTCAAAGTATAGAATTGCACTGTATAAAACACAATGGGTTAACTCAATTGCTATTTGGTGTTCTGTATTTAGCAGTGTTGAAAGTATTGAGATGTATTTAATCTGAAGTGGTTACATGGTTAGAGACTCTGTTCTTTCAATACAAAAGTTCTGATATTCACTGTTGAAGGTAAACTTGTTCTTGTATGTTCTTAAAATTTTTTTTACTGAACTACCGTATTTTTGCTAATGAGTTCAGACAAAAAGCTTTATATATAAATTCTAAAATGATTCTGCGCCATTAGGACAAAAACATTGCGTTGGAAGGGTTTGTCTTCTTTTTTCTTTCAATTCATTTTTAGGATCTATGTGTTTGCCGTTCAGTAAGGCATATGCGTTGTTTGAAAAAAAGTACATCTTGAGCAAGCATTGACTTTAGAAATTAGAAAGGCTAAAATATATAACCCGAAGTAAAAATAGCAATCATAAATACCAAAGTTTAGTTTAGCATTCACCGAAAATAAAGGCTTTGGAGATTTGTATTTATTTGACAGAGATGGCAAATTATTCAAATAAAAGTTTCATGACTTCCTGGTCACTTCTGGTCTGTGGAGTAAACCATAAAAATAGATCACAAAAGTTTAAATGTGCAATGAGTATCCTTCCAACTCCTTTTAAAACTACAGGCACCTCTTTAACCTCTCTAGCGCACTGCTGAGGTCCAGATTTCTGTACCAAAAGCGCACCATAAACTCTAAGGGATTTTTTTTATGTTGTAGGACTGTAACTTCCCAAAATCTGTCCGTACAAGGGTCTAGTAGACATCCTCAATATAATCATGTTTGAAACACACAATTATTATAAAAAAATACACAAATTAATAAAATGTATCATTTGAATGATAAAATCTCTTAAATACTTATTTGGTATGAAAGATTTCAAAACATTGTGTATTCATATTTATGTTTGTTTATAATAACTTTTTATGTTATGCCATTTACAATGCAATGCAATTACAATACAATACAATGGCGCCCTCTGAAAGGGTTAACTTCAAAGAGCACATCTTGAAATGACACTAGAGGTGTTTTTCCAGATGTGCTCTTTGAAGATAAACTAATTTGCATTTGAATGTACCGCCCCCTCCGATGTGACGTCATCACATCGGGGGGGGGGGGGGGGGGGGGGGGGTGGAGAGGGGAGACATTGGCCGGAAAGCAAGCCAGCTTAGAGCATCAGATCCACCGGGACAGCACAGAACAGTGAGTTTGTGCTGCCAGGGATCAAAGCTTAGCTGGACAGCTCCATCTCGTCAACTGTAATACTGACAAAAAATTGCTGGACGAGATGGAGCTGTCAGAAGCGCTAGGGGGGGTTAAAGCCTTTCTTTTTGGTGAAATCTGAATGAAACAATTTCCTACTACCATGGAGGGTTCAAGCTACCAGACACCCTGGTCATTCACAGGCTAGTATGACCAGATCTGATAACACTGGGTGGTGACAGTTTCACAAAAGTTTTACATAGGTTTTACCCTATTGAAGGTTCTTGGCAAAATAGACCAACCCAGGTCATTAAGCCAGCAGCCAAAAAGTAAGTTAATACTCATGTACAGTGGGTACGGAAAGTATTTATACCCTCTTAAATTTTTCACTCTTTGTTAGCCATTTGCTTACATCTTTTAAGTTCTTTTTTTACTCATTAATGTACACACAGCACCCCATATTGACAGAAACTTGACAGCACATTACAGTCTTGAGTATATTTTGACTTGCCAAGATTTGTCCAGATTGTAAGGGCATCTCCTGTACACAGCTCTCTTTAGATTTTCATTCAGATTCGGGTCTATGCTCTGCTTTCATCTTGCCACTCTACTATACAATACTGCACATCACCAAAAGTACAGCACAGGAACCTGACATTTTACCAGGGGTGTTTAGAACATTCTTCCGCCGGCCAAATATTTTTTAGCTCCCTGCGTGGCAGATCCGGCCGGCAGAAGAATACCCTCACCACAGGCATATGTAATTAACTTGATACCGACAGTGTGGGTATCCTTCCACCTGCCTTGACTCTCCTGTTGCCAACCCGGACTGCCTGACCTGTACCTGTGCTACCTGCTCTGATCCATTGCCTGTCTGACACTAGCGACCTAGTCTTCCCCTCTGGAAAATGTATCCCCCACCTTGAAGGGTTTCCTATATCCTCTATTCCTTCTCTCTCCCCGACCCATGCCTAGATGTTCTTAGGAACCAACCCCCTGGAGTCGGATGTTGGTAGCGTGTGGAGGAAATGGGCAGTTTTACATGTGGGCAGTATGGTGTAGTTGCAGCCCATACTGCTCATATGTAAAACCGCCAAGGAGAGTGGGGGTTCGGTGGCTTATTTCTCCTTTCTTCCTGTATTGTCTGGAGGGTTCAGGTGTGAGCACGAGTCTAAAGTCTGCTACACATCTAAGGGAGTGCTGCAAGGGGGGTAATAAAAGGGTGTTGCCTTCAGTGCTATAATAGCTTGATGTTTCCTTCCATTCTGCACTTGAGTCTTGAGAAAAGTCAGGTGACCAAGAGACCTAAAAAAGATAAATGAAACAATGTTATTGGAAACACACTTGCTGTAAGATGATCTTCCCCTCCTGCCCAACCTTGTTGCAAATGTATTTTATGTCGTTTATTTCAAAGGGTCTTTGTGGCTGAGCTAGTTTGGCTAATGTATGTTTTATTTTAAGTTAATGTGGCACATTTATTGTGATTTAGTTAAATTATTTATTTTAATAATAATAATAATAATAATGAAAGTAATAAGTTATGGGTTTTGAACACCAATAAACTATCTGCAACCAATGTATTTGAGTATTATCATTATTGTTAACATTTGTATGGTTATCCTTGTATGTTTATCCTACACCATTATGCATATCTGAGGTTTATGAGATGTGATCTACATTACGCTGCTAACAAAAGTTAGAAAACTAATAATCTGCTGACCTGTGAATAGGGTGCTTTTCCAACAAAAGTAAGATAACTGGCACTCTTGTTGGTTTATATTTTAACATATGTGAATAGGTTATGGTATACATTCATGTTCAATGCAGGTATGCAAGTCTTTGTTTGCAATAGCATTAAACATCAACATGATGCTTTTGTGACCTTTACATGAATAAATTTTATATAAAATATCATGTAATGTAGTAGTTACAAATAAATGTAGCCTTTGTACTTGAGGCAGAATAATAGTATCGCAGTTATATAAAATTTATATATGCTTACTGTTTATAGTCATGTGTGCTTTACTGACATTTTACCAGCTACCTCTAGCTACTTCTGCTGATACTGGTAAAGATCACTTGTGCTAACAAAAATGTTTCAATATGTTTATTAGTTTTTCAAAACAATTATAAATGAACAAGCAAACAATTGTGGAGTAAAATATACATCAAGATTGTTCCCATAGATCTTAGGGGTGAACAATAGCAGTACTAATAAGCAAGAAAGCAATCCAAGTTATACATCACTCAAAAACATCTATATTACTCTATACATCTATAAAAAGAACAATCTAACTGAATATTAGACACAGTAACCTACATAACTAAAAGAACGTTAATGCAAAATCTTTCTTCTGGTAGAGTAAAAAAAAAGAGGGACCAGAGGGAAGAAGAGAGAAAGACACAGGGGGAAAAGAAGGAAAGAGGTGAGTGAAAGAGTCGCCGACTTACAGACCAGAGCACCAATATTCCTATCCATGGCTGCCAGATCTGTTCAAATTTCAAAATGTTATCATTGAGTGTTTATGCCATACATTTCTTAATAAAATACCAGGTGATTTTGGATTTCACCTGGGTGTTTGTGCGTAGTTGTGACTTGTGACCATAACTTAGCCAGTAGCGAGTACTTTCTTTGCCGACAAAAAGATAAAGGCCACAAGTTTGGCTTGCCATTTTGTACTCTTTCTAGGTTTAAGCAGAGGTAATGCTTCCCAGGGGCTTTAACGAATACTGAAACCTAGGACACGTTAAATAAAGCGTGCTTCGAGAACCTAGGTCCTTTATCATGCCAAATGTACTGCAGGCACAGTCTTTGCAGGGAGCCCAGGATGTGCGGGAACAAGCATTGGGAGCACTCTAAAGGGGTAGAGAAGTTTGGGTAGAAGAGTCATTTTTGAGGTGGCAATGAGACCAAGCCAGGAAATGTGATATTGCTTCCATGACTCCAAAGTCCATTGTGTGGTCTGTAAAATGTAAGAATATTTGGCATCATAGAGCAAGGTATAGCAAGAGGTAAGCTGTATACTTAAAAAGGGGTGGGATTGCAGCGCCCAAGCAAAAGGTAATTGGGCTGCCAAGGAAACAGGTTGGGGAGTGATTCCTGAGAGTCAGGATTCGTGAGAGTGAGGATGATGTAATCCGCAAACAAGCCTTACTTATGTTTTTACCCGCCACTTCCAAGTCCCTAATTTTAGGGGATGTCTTAATGGCCTGTGCTAGGGGCTCTATCGCCATTGTGAAGAGGATTGGGGAGAGAGGATAACCCTGTCTCATACCCCTCTTTATGTCAAATAAGGGGATAGAAAGTCAGCATACTACACAAATCCCTGTGTCCAGTATATAAGGCCTGGACCTAAGCACAAAAATGGGGACTAAAGCCCCACTGCTCAAGTGCTAGATGTATGTAGGGCCAAGACACAGTGTCAAAAGCTTTTTGGATGTCTAATGAGAAGAGCAACAGGGGGTGCTGTGTTTGCCTAGCTAAATGTTGTAGGTGAAGAATCCTGCAAATACTATCACCAGCCTGTAGCTGTTGAATAAAGTCCAGTTGTTCCTTGCCAATCAATTAATGTATTTCCGATTGCAGTCTAGTTCCTAATATTTTGGCAAAAAATTTGATATCCAGATTGAGAGCTTGGTCAGGTAACGATTGTTAGAGGGGCCATTGTTAGGAATATTTAACTGGTAAGGGTCATGGGCATTTTTTAAAAAACCTTTAAGCTGTTTGGCCATTGAGGTATCCACCTTATTACCTTTATATAAAATTTAGCTTGTCCCCACTGTAAATATTTTTTGGCCATGTCAAACAAACAAATGAGTGCGCGTTTGAGCATAAAGTTTGTGAAGGTGAGGCATAGGGATAATTTTAGCTTGAGGGGAGAGTTGTTATGATTGTACTTCAAGAGCTTGTATAGTCTGAAGCCTTTTCTTATTCTTCCTAGAAGCTATTTGTATGAACACGCTATGGTTTGCAGATTTATGGGTGTTCCACAAGGTACTGACAAAAATAGGGTTAACCCTGTCAGGATCAGAAAGCAGTTAACCAACCAGTTGAACGACTTAGGGCTAGGCAGAAGACTAAGCAGTAAAAGGTGAATTGTGTTGTGGTCAGACCAAGGCACCACTTCTGGTGTCTATGAATGCACCTGTGGTAGTAAAGCGTTGGACAAACAGAAGTGGTCCAGGTGCAGTTTCTGCCAGTGGGGGGTTTGGTGGTCAGCTGCGAAGAGGACCACCTATCCAATAAGGGCATTAACACAGAATTGAAATCACCACATAAGATTAGAGACCTGTGTTCCAGTTGTGGAACCTCGGCCAGCAACAAGTGAAAAAAGGGCATTTCTTTAGTATTGGGAGCATAATAAGTAGCTAAGGTAATGTCCACATCAATTAGGCTTCCCATTAAGATAAGGAATCTACCTTTTGGTTCAGCATAAGTACCAGAGCACGGAAATGGGATAGAGTTCTGAAAGGCAATCAGCACCCACCTCTGCTTAGTGGGCTTCAGTGGCAGTATACATGTGTGGGTAAGTCTCACCTAATTACTTAGGGATGTAACACTGTGCAAAATGTGTTTCCAAACTATGAAACAAACTATGTTGACCCTAGCCGCTCTAAAGTAACACAAAGCTTTTTATTTCTTGTGCAGGTTGTGCAGGGAATTGAAACCCTGCACATTCAGGGAGACCAGTCTAAAAGGCATATCAGAACATAAGTCATCATGCTCAGGGGGAAAATCCCAGCAAAGCTCTTGTGGGACGATGGTCCTAGGACCAAGAGGGGGGGGGGGGAAGAGAATGGAGACAGATAGCAAGAAGAAATAATTTTGGGGCTTAGGGGTCCAGGACAGATTTAGACAGAGTCAGCAGTTCAGGGGAGCGTTGCGGATCAAACTTGATCAGTAATAAGTTATTTTAATGTTGAAGAAAAAGCTTTTATTGTAAGTGTGAACAAGAACATGTGAGAGTGGTCAATAATGGAAGTCTAATGGTTATTTCCAGACATGTTGGCCTTCGTCACAATTATTACGCATCCTGCATGTCGTTTTGTGTTCTCACTAGTGATGAGCGGCATAGGCAACATTCGTATTCGCGGCATGCCGCGAATTTTATGGAAAACATTCGGAAAATATTCGCATTCGGCAATATTCGGGTTTTTTTTTGTTATTGCGAATATCGGCAGTTTATTGCGAATTTCGCGCGCGCAATATATGTTTAACATGGTGCGAATTTTTATGCGAATTTTAAAAGTGACGATTTTCGCAATATTCGCATCACCCCAATATTCATTTAAAAATCTGTTGATGGTGTTGCTAAGCTCTTGTTGCAGCCTTCCCATTCGTCCACTCACATTGAGAGGGAAGTGTAATGGATAAAAAATACCGAATATCCGGAATTGCGAATATTCGGCAATATATTCACCCTCTTCGCGAATTTCCGAATTGACGATATTCGCGATTAATATTCGGAATCCGAATATTCGCGATCATCACTAGTTCTCACATGTATTATACCCAATAAAAGTGAAGGAGATATAGACAAACAGTTATTACTTGAACAAGCGACTGTGGCATTTGACCATCTCCTACTGATCTCCTCTCCCCCCTGGTCCCCCATTACCAGCATTAGTGATGGCCCGAACTGTTCGCCGGAGAACTATCCGAGGCGAACATCGCCCATGTTCGCGAACATATGGCGAGTTTGGTTCGCCCCCTATATTTTAACATTGCACCCCTGTGAGTCACAGTCAGCAGACATAATCCAGCCAATGAGCACCCCCCACCTCACAGACCCTCACACCCCCTATAACATATCAAGTACAGGACGCCATTACATATTCTGCTGAAGAAGGAGAGAGTTAGGAAAGAGAGCTGCTGCTGCTGCATAGGGAAACCATTAGCTAGGACAGTGTTCTGTGTAATCTACAGTCTTCACTGAATATCCCATCCATCCATCCATGGGGAATATCCATCTCCCCCAGTGTCCTCCACACTGACCATCACCACCAGTGTCCTCCACACTGACCATCACCACCAGTGTCCCCTCTGAGGAAGCCCATTGGGCGAAACGTGTCAGCTGGACTGTCCAAAACATGATCATCTATCACACTATTAAATGTAGATATACTCATCTGTGACAACCCACAGGGTCAACTGTGGACTATTACTGTACAGTGTACATATGCTTTTTAAACTATGCAGTGATTTGTATTGTATATTATGATCCCATTTTGTATCAATAAAGACTTTTAATCATAATATTTAACCAACGGTTTGGTGGAACCTATAAAGTTATATGCTTGTGCCTAGAAAACCCCTAGTAGTTTGAGTGTAATGGTCTAAGGCCTTTACCAGGGATTTTAAGAATTACACATTATTGGGGTGTGGCACATTTACTCATTCATGAGCCCAAACAGATAATAATACATTCCAAAAGTTTTTATTGTAAGTGGCTAGGAATTCAATTAAAGTCGTAGTTGCACATGCATTTCTTGTCCATGATTAAGCCATATTCCAGTGTTCTAAATTTGTGTATACTCTTTTTGTGTGTAGACTATTTTTGTGTGGCATAATGCTGAGCTCTTTAATCCTGTGTCATCTGCAGCAGAAATGGAACCCAACAAGAACATCCATTCTCTTGGTGTTGATAGTGTCGCTATTAAGCTTTATTTGCTGGAGATTTAGTGTCAGTTTCATACAAAAGAGGAAGGTCTCCCTTCTGTCACAATGGTGTATCTTGTTTCTTTCAGGGCAAGCAGAGTGAAAGGCCTTCCCACTTCCCTCCAGGGCAATTCCCAAAAGCCAAACCAGACTTACAATTCTAACACTTGAGAGATTGACAACCTAAATGTTAACAGAATCACTAAGTGCATGAAGTATGGCTTGCAAATGACCATATTTACCACATTCTCCCACTTAAAACAGCAGTACCCATAAAATCTAGCTATTGGCATGTAGACATAAATGTACTGGTGTTAGCCTTTCTCCACTATTTCATTGACATCTCAATCTCATAGGGAGGTTACTTGTCACTTCCTGTTACTCTTGACATCAACCCAAAAAAATATCTATTAGTCATCCAGGGAGAAATGGATCTCATATTTTTCTACTGCAAAAAAAACCAGAGAGATAAAGAAAAGTTGGGATTGACCTCAACTCTCCAGACAACCATATGCTACTCACTAAATGCCAACCTCCTCTGGCCCACAGATGTGCTGGTGCAAAGGTACATCAATAATCTCCAAAGCCAAGTCATAGAAAGAAGAATGGTTACAGAAAACTAATAGAAATGTATTTCACAAATCAAACATATCCTTTACTAGTCACCACATATTTCGCTCCACTCACAGGGCTTTAGATCAAATCTATAAGCAGGATTGTTTTCATTTACATAATGCTAGAGAATAAAAATGAAAGCCTGTTAATAGGCCTTGTTTTTTTTCCAAGTACTTGATAAACAGTGGGGGTTAGTGTTTTGTTAAAGTGACTTGCTAAACCACTAAACCATTAGTAGTTAATGCTCTATGACTTCATAATAGGTTGAGCGTAACTGGTAACACAAATGCTTTTACAGTGGAAAATGTGACTATTATTTTGATAAAGAAGAAACATTTTAGCCTGCCAGGAAAACTTTATATGCTGGATCTTTTTTTAATTCATCGTCTGCCAATTGCTTTTTAAATTGTCTAAGCATTCAGTAAGTTGTTCCCATCATGTGCTTAATTGTTCGAGTCTGAAAGCATAATGCTAGCCTTGAAAAAGAGCACATTAAAAACAAATGCCAAACAAATCTGCCAGTATTATGACAGGATACACGGAGAAATCAATTGTGTGATAATCGCAGGGACCTTGAATTGTGTATTGGCAATTTCATTTACCTTCTACAGACAGAATATGATTCCTGTACTCAGCAGTACTCAGAGTGTCTAAACTTACAGAACCTATAAACTCTGAAGTTTAAGTTTGTAAGGGCCATACTTGTTGCATTATTTGTATGATAATTAGAATTTACCCCCACCATCCAAAAACTACACAATCAGCAGTGGCTGACATCCAGCATAATTAATCCCAGAAGACTGAACAGGTTCCACAAACGAAAGATGTTGAGACCTGTTTATCAGGCATCACCAAAGTACACATCTTACATAGTATGTGTATTAAGACAAATATACTATATATTGTGTTCAAAGTTATTCAACCCCCACCGTTCTAATTTTGTTTCATCAGTCCACAGAACACTATCCTAAAACGTGACAAACCATAAAAGTTTTGGGATAGTGTTGACTGATGAAACAAAATTAGAACTGTTTGGGCCCGTGGATCAACGCTATGTTTGGAGGAGGAAGAACAAGGCCTATAAAGAAAAGAACACCTTGCCTACTGTGAAGCATGACGAGGGGTTAATCATGATTTGGGGCTGTTTTGCTTCTGCAGGTACAGGGAAGCTTCAGCGTGTGCAAGGTACCATGAATTCTCTTCAGTACCAGGAGATATTGGAAAGAAATGTGTTGCAGTCTGTCACAAACCTGAGGCTGGGGAGACTTTGGACCTTTCCACAGGACAATGATCCCAAGCATACCTCCAAGTCCACTAGAGCATGGTTGCAGATTAAAGGCTAGAACATTTTGGAGTGGCCATCGCAGTCACCAGACCTAAATCCAATTGAAAACCTCTTGTGAAACTTGAAGAAAGCAGTTGCAGCACGCAAGCCTAAGAATGTGACTGAACTGGAGGCTTTTGCCCATGAAGAATGGGCTAAGATACCCGTAGATCGCTGCAAGACACTTGTGTCAAGCTATGCTTCACGTTTAAAAGCTGTTATAACTGGAAAAGGATGTTGTACTAAGTACTAAGAATGAATGTCACTTGGGGTTGAATAAAACTGATAATGATGTGAGCACAGAAAAGACATTTGTGGTTATTTCATTATTAATGTTATGTGATACTTGTCTGACTTACAAGTGCCTCGCTGATTTCATTTTAAACAAGATGACTGAAATGATCAAAATCAATGTCAAAATGGCCAAAACACTCAATTTCAGTTGGGGTTGAATAATTTTGAACACAACGGTATACTCTGTGATCTGAAAAAAATGCTTCACTAAAAGATCCAGTAACTGGTTCTTGAAAAATGGACATGCCACTATGAAAAAATAAGACCTAAACCATGTTTTTTTTGTTAAGTAGAACTGTAGTGACATGACAGGGGCTTACAGAACAGGGGCAGCATCCCCTTTAAGATTCTGGATTGTGATGTCTTTGGGCTTCCAGCAGATATAAGGGAGGGAACTGCCCCCAGGGGTGTGTTGAGTGGGAAAGATCCTTAAGACGTTGGAGTAACTGGGCACGCTATCCACTCTGATACCTACTACCCACAGTTGTTTAGTCTGGCATACGGGCAGCCAGGGAGCACAATAGCACGCAGTTTCCCATCAAGTCTCAGTTACGTGGAACAACTGCTGTTTCTGCCACCCGTACATGCCAGGTTTCCAGTGGGGTGGACTTCGGCCTCTGCTGCCTGGACCAGACCCAAGTGCCTGTGGGGATATTGCCCATCAAGAGGTTGTGCCAGCCAGCCACATCCGTTCCTGGACTAAGCAAGTACCGACCATTACTGGCCGTGTTCACCCTGAACACAGTTAGGGGTAGTAATTTAAGCTGTTTGGGTCCCCCTAACAAAGCGTGTCACCTAGAGCTTGGACTCTTACTGTTATTGTAAAGTTCTGTATTGCGTAGAAAGTGTTGGGACCTCGTTTCTCTCAATGTAGAAATAAAGTTATTTGAGCCTCTTGTAATCGTTGATTCCTGAACCTTTACAACACCTTTAGGTTTTTTTTGTAGTATTACTGAGGATTGGGTACAGGGGCTGTATATTGTGCCTCCCAATGCACTCCCAAGTGTTTGCATTAACTTTTGTTTCTAAACAGAACAGAGTAAAACAGTAAAATAAAGTATAGAGATGTTGTATTTTTTAAAAATTGCAAAGTTAATTGCAAAGCCCCCGAAGATAGTATTGCCAAAATTTCTGGTAAACTAGAGAAGAATTGTGGGAACATCACAAAATATAGAATGCATCTAGCACATGTTGTTTAATTGCATGAATCAGGTTCAAATTTAAAGTTAAATTTATTTTTTTAAGTTTCAGCTTGAATTGAAACATCATTTATAAAAAAATGTGCCACACTTTCTATATTGGAATGTTCCCATAACCCTTTCAAAACCCTACCAACAATTTTGTGTGAATACCTTATTCAGGGGCTTTGCAAGTAACTCATAAAAAAACTAGTCAAAAGTAGACTACCATCTCAAGTAAGTCAAGAGAAGTGTGAAATGCCTGAATGGACAAACCACAATTTAATTACTAGTTACGAATTCACTATGTAAATTTGAACCCATTCAGGGTTGAACCATACAATGAAAACACTATATCACTAAATGCTGCAGAAAAAGGCTAAAGCCCTTTACCTTACCTTTTACCTAGCATGAAAGCATATACGTTCTGTTAAACCTGGTAGGACTGCTGACACCAACATATAAGCATAAAACATTTAAAAAACAAAAGGCCCATAAACACTTTTTTGGTACAAGAAAATAGATTTTGAGAATACCAAAAGAAATGATGACATAAAAGTGGAAGTCTTTCAATAAATGATCTATTCGATCTATCACCAGTTTGTGACATTTGACAAACAAAAAACATTAAATCATTGTTGACTCAACCTTGAGTTTAATCGGTACAGGAACAGAACATTCAATTATTTACTAGCTCATTATACTAAGCATTTGACCATTTGCCTTTGCCCTAATTTTGTTATCTTTGTGATCTAGTCTGTCTCGTTTTAGAGATTAACACAATTTTATCCCATATTCAGTAGTATATCATGAATGTACAAAATAAAATAGCCAGTAAACTCTACACAAGATATTTTATATTAAACATTTTTGGAAAGAAAATGATGCACCCAGTTTTTAGGGCAGGAAAACCAGAAAAAAGGATTTAATAAGTTTGGGTTAATGCAATATATTCAATGAATGCAATATTCAATTCAGCCAGCAGGTGTCACTAGCAGCAGTACACTCTCAGCTAAACACGTCATCTCTACACTGATCTGCAGGAGGAATGGGAGGGGCCGTGCTGTCTCCTTCTCTCCTCTCACTGTGTCCCTGGGGAGTGATTGAAGTTCCCACGGACAGAAAAGAGGGGTATAGATGATCATCTATAACTCTCTCTTCATTGCCTATGACAGCAGAACTTTGATCTCTGCTGGCATAGGCAAATTCACAGTTCAGATGGAAGAGCCGGACATCGGCCGGCATCTCACATCTGACAGACTCTTCCAGCTCCCTGGCTAATCTCCGTGGTGGGAGAGCTGGCGGGAAGCCAAGGTGCGACCACCGGCGGCCGAGTGGCCACGGCGGTCACACATTCGGGGTATAAGACGCAGGTACTTTTTGCCCCCAATTTTGGGGGTGAAAAAGTGTGTCTTATACGGCAAAAAAATACAGCAGGTTTCTTTTTCAATAAACTTTATTGTTCAATTAAAGCAACAAGAAAAAAGAAAATAAAAGTCATTAGAACTTGTACTGGCAATTACCAGTACAAAACATAATCAGAGGAATGTTTTCCGCGTTACATATAGTACAATATACCATTGTCCCAGATATAACATAAAGACAAATCCCCCTCAGGACCTCACAAAAGAACAACATGAACAAACAGAAAAATTAGGGTGAGGAGGGCAACAACATATCTTCAGAGCAGGAACTCACCGTGGACATCCAGGTACCCCATATTTTTCTAAATTTATATTCACAACCTCTATTCAAATAATTGCATACCAAAAGAGGAAGTATATCATTGAGTATTTTTTTCCACAATAAAACCGTGGCAGGTAAGAAATATACGACACCATGCAATTAACTCATGAGTAAAACAATGCAGACTGTAAAAACTGTGCTTCAGCCCTTTTCACCGTCAAATCTTCAAATATGCCGGGCAAACACCATAACCAGGTAAAATGGTCCGCTATCTATCACAGTTTGGGAAATCAATACGTTATTTCAATTTAAACCTGGACTGGCACACTGGTGTGAGGTTACTTCTATGTAGCATATAAAACTGAGATAGTCTGTCAGACAATTTAAGAGATAGTGATGTAAGTGTTTCTAGAGCTGCCTGTCATGCACCATCAGTAAACAGTCCCAACTATTTTAAAGTTCATTTTAACCTCCCTAGCGCATTGCTGAGGTCCAGATTTTTGTACCAAAAGTGCACCATA
>CM070033.1:144712175-144722737 GCA_036250615.1 Ptychadena robeensis
CGAACGGCAAAATCCGGGTTCGCGCCATCACTACTCAGACATTGCATATTTTTCTGACCCTAAAATGAACCTGACCATAAGTAGTGTTGAGCGGCATATGGTATATTCGAGATTGTGTAATTTTGCAAATATATAATTCAATTTGACTCTATTCTATGGCCTTACTCGCAATTATTCGCAAACTAGCTTTACAGCTTGTCTTATTCACTCTTTGCCAGTCCTAGTGTTGTGTGCATTGCGCATATCTAGTTGCAATGTATGCCAGTAAAGCATAATATATTTAATATTCACCATTGCGAATATCCGTCACAACATTTGCGTTATATTGTGAAATGTTGAATACCTAATCTTCAACTAATATATTCGAATATTCATGCTCAACACTAACCATAAGAGGCACCCAGTGAACACCGTCAATTTACAAATTACATCAGTGGCTTTTTTTTCTCACACATCAGGGAAAGGGGGGGGGGGCGCAGACCTCTGCGGTTTTTAGAACACAGCCACAACAAGCTTTGGGTGCCTGTCCATATGGCAGGGACATCAAACAAATACCCTTTTACCACACCTTCAGACCATAAGATACACTCTAATTTTCCTACCATTTTGGGGGTAAAAAAAAAATGCGCCTTTTATGAGATTTTTCTTTTTACTATTAAGATAGTCTGAATATGTGTGTTTTCATCATTTTATTTTTATTCTGCCATCATCCTGGGAGCTATGTAATTCCATTTTCTTAAGGCAAGCCAAAAGGCTACTGCCAAAAGGGTGATTTAATGTATAAGCAATAGCAGTACACATTCTCTGAAGACACTGACCAATCAGATGGGTGAATTGAGGCTATTTTGATAGTTATGTATTTACATTACCATTCTATGGCAATTTTTGCAATAGACAAAGTATGTGACACAAACTCATCTCTCTTCCCATGCCATGGGTGCTCATGGGTAAGTTGTTAATGCCAGATTATAAAATGTGTCTCTCTAATAAATGTCTCTCTTGGTCAATGTGTTTAGAGAATGAGTATTGCTAGTGTATAGATACATGCTAAAGTTTCAGCCCTGGAACTAAGACCTGCCTCCTGGCACTGACCCTTTGGCTTGGCTGGAGGAATATAAAGTAAATATTGCATGGTCCAGCCCTGCCTACTTTGGTGGAATCTGCTGTATATTACATTTATATATGTCTGATTCTGTTTTTTTATAAAAAAATTTTTTCTAAAAAACGCATGGTCTGGTGAATTTATAGTGCGAAAAATATGGTAATCTTTGCAGACCCATGTCTTAAACCTATATAAGTATATGTGTATATGAGTTCTTAATAAAAAAAGATTTATATTCCATATAGATATATAATTTAATTTTGAAATTTAAGCCTATGAGAGCATTCAAAAAGCATAATGTTTCAGTATTTCCTATAATTCATAGTGATTCTAAACCAATATATATATATCCATACATTAAAGAAACCTTAACACGATCACAATGGGTGTAAAAATGTAAACCTTCCTTTTCTAGTTACCTAAAGATGTAAAAAGTTACCTAATTACCTAATCCCATGACTAGTTACCTTGTCCCATGAGTGGTGTAAGGAAACTGTATAACTGTAATCTCATGGTTAACGGTACATGTCTGCATGATTACAATTATATAGTACAGGTGGTCAAATGTTTTCTTTAAATTCGACTAGTTCAAGTTTGTGAGTAAATTGCAAAGCCCCTATGCATGGTATAATCCCCAAACTGGCTGGATATAGGGTACAAAAAAAATTTATTGCATGAATTAAGTTCACAGTTAAGTTTAAACTTCTCAAGTTGATTTTTACTTCGACTCTGAACTTAATTTATGCAAAACAACATATGTTAGAACAATACTTTTTTCAAATGCTCCCACAATCCTTCACTCTAGCTCCCATTTTGGTGATGATAGCATGTTCAAAGGCTTAGCAATCAACTCAAATTTGACATCTCTATTATACAGTTTTCTGGCACAAATAATAGTGTAACTTCTTCTAGCTAGACATGGGCACACTATGGTCCAGGGGCCATTTAGTGTTTTGATCCGGCCCATTGTCACCTTGGTGAGAAGACGCTCTTTCTCCCCTCTGCTTGCTCTCAAAAATGAGCCGAGATAATGCTGAGAGGTATCAGAACTTGGCTGTGGGTTGTTTCTAGCAAGTACCTTCACTAATTGTAGTGAATGAGCTCAGGTAAGCCAGAGCATCTTGCCACCACATTTTCACCAAAAATGTCAGGTAGGTGTATTTCAGTGAGATTGTTATATATTTTTAAAATAAAAACATTTTATAATAGTAAAAAAATTTAATTTCCCACACATTCTTTCCCCGACCACATGTTCTCAGTGATACAAGAACTGGAAGGACTTTGAACCCCTTCAGTGCAGCCATAACAGACTCTTGGTCCAGCCCCTCTGTCAAATGTAAGAACCCATTGTTGCCCACAAGTACAAAAGTTTACCCACCCCTGAGCTAGACCATTAACTGGATGGATTCAGTACATTAGTTCTCTAACAGACCTGGTGGCTATGGTCCAGGTACTAAATTCTGAGAGGCTAAATAGGACTTATTTTCAGTACAGTTAGAATTACAGTCTTGAAATGAACATGATGTGCAGAGAGTTGTGTATTCATTTTGCAGTATGTAAATAGGAAACTGAACCATGTGTAAGTTGGTGATTTCTTTACATTGCATCACAGCTGATTAAAGTTCAGTTGGTGTACATTTCCCATAAGTCATGACAATATACAATGTATTCTAGACAACTGTCTGAGTAATTAAACTGAGCATATGGAAGCATATGTAAGATATGTAAAAAGTGTTTACCTTCTGTGAAAACCATATGTCAAAATGAGCAATAGATCAAAAGAAAGAGGAAGCTGAGATTCCATGCAGATCTCAACTCTTCCTTTAAAAATCTTAGCTTCATCTACCTCAGCCACCAGAACCTCAAATTATTCAAAAATATCACAAATAATATACAAATACAGACAGTCAAGAAGTGGGAGAACAGAAGTTATAGTTTGTGAGACCACAGGAGAGATTTCCACTTCATATTGATCCACCTTAAATCTATTTAAATAAGTTTAGTCCCCAGTAAGTATGGGTATCAACATGGTTACAATAGAAGGGTAAAAAGTGACCCACTGCAAACAAGAGGCTTGTGGCGAGGCGCCCAATGCATTTAAATTCCTTTTTTTTGTATAGAAGTAGATAAAATCCATAAACATACATCAATGTTAGTATTGAGAGTTTCGTGGCTCACAGGGCCACTTATTCAGGATACAAGATGGAGGGTGGATCTTGTTCTCTGGAGCCTTTGGTGTGCTGCAGTGAACCAAGATCACGGTGAAACGTTTGGTACTAGCATTGATGTATGTTTATGTGTTTTATTAACAAATAAAGGCATTTTAGTCCATCAGGCACCTAGCCACAACCCTCTTTTTTTCAGTGGGTCACTTCTATTGCATCCTACACTGGGAACTAAGGACCACGATCTATGGCGACTTTTAGCAGACTACGTCACCACGCTGTGAGGAGTCGGCTACAGAGAGGACAGGAATCCCGTGTGTTCAACTAACACACGCGATTCCTGTCAGACTGTAGCCAATTAACTCGGAGGGGGAGGAGGCTCCCCCTCCGAGTTAACAGCCTGCAGCGGGATCGTGCAGAAAAAGAACCAGCAGACGGATCCATTTTTCTCAGAAACTCAAGGTGGGCTCCCTTATAGTTGCGGCCGACCAACCTTGCTCGGCGGGAGTGAGCACGCCGGTTGGTCGGCTGCAACTATGGCCGGGAATCGGCCTATCTATGGGGGGCTTTAGTTTGTTTGTCCGCTCATGTTTATATAAGGGGCTGCTGAGAAGTTCCTGTCTTTGCTCAGGAGAAAGAAAACTAGAGTTATGAGTTTATTCAATATATTCCTTCTTGAGACTGATGCATGTGGTGCAGCGGAGTTGCAGTTTTTTTAGAGCATTTAAATAAAAATCTTTTAGTTGGGCTGCAAACCAGATTTCAGCAGCATATTTGACATCAGAAATGATATTTAAACTTTGCTGCTTCAGGTGTTTCATTAAATTTGGAAACTAATAATAGTCTGAAGGGGCCAAGACAGGTACGTAGGGGTGATGGTGGTCCAATTGGAAATCCAGGGTATTCAATTTGGCAGCCACAACATGTGCATGTGCGCACATGCATTTTCCTGCAAAGGCTCCCTTTCCATGTCATCCTATTTATTTTCAGCTGGTCCAGGAGGTAAGCATATTACGTTCCAGTGATATAAGAGTCCTGACGTAGGTAGTCCACTAACAGAATATCATCTTTGGTCCAGTAAAATGGATGCCATTTCTGGTGTTGGAACTTCTTTGGCCATGAGATGATGATTCTTTCTTTTTCGTTCCAGTGCAGCTTCATAATAGGCAAAAACAAGATACTTCAACTCATTCCTTCTTCTGATCACCAGCCAAAATGTGATCTTTTTTGGCTCAATACACAGCTCAAGGAAATCGCAGGTTGCTGAGTCCGTTGACGTTGGGGGGGATTTCCCCCAGTATTTGTGATATCTCATTGTGAATGTACTTTGCTATCTTTCGCTGGAGAAACAAAAACTTCATGACGACCCCTAACTCCCATGACTCTGCCATCACAGCTTCTCGTAAAAAGGAAAAAACTGTTTTTAGATTCACAAAAACGTGGTATCTGCACAGTTACATACCAACTGTTACTGTTAGGCTGTCATGTGCCGCATGCTTGTTTTTCTATTTCAACTGAAAGGGGGCAAAGGTAGGATAGGATACCCTTGGATATGGGGAATAAATGTCCCTATTTTGTAGCTTTAGTTTCTTTAAAATGTTGCCAGTGAACTCCAGTAATCTTTGCTATATGACCTTCTCAAAATGTATTTAGTTTAATGCACAAATAAGTTAACAAACTTCATAATGAATATATAATGTATTGTTTTTGCAATAGTACTGGCCACCTGTTTAGTTTAACTGAAAAACAGTAGAGCCATGTTGTGTGGGTCTCCGAGGTATGGAGAAACCCTCCAAGGACCCCCTTGGGAGTAAGTGCAGGAAAAGGGGAAGATGGGGAAAAAGGGCTCTAAAGACAAACAGGGGTCATACACAATATTAACTCTAGCGATCACAAACTGATGGATCACTGGCATGGACTATGAACCCAGTAGTTCATAGAACTGACGCTATCATGGGCAGGGCAGCCATGCACCATCCAGGTTTATATAGGGGAGGAGATGCCAGAGGCTTATTAACAGGTGCAGTGCCTTCTGAGAATGCACTATAGCTCTCCCCATGCCTGCAGAAGGTGGGCACAAAAACTTGGCATGGATAAGGTAACTAAAGCTGCAGTGACAACAGGTGAACAAATTAAGTCTGCCTACATACTGCGGTGACAGAAGGAGTGAGTGCGTGTCTGCAAATGCTGGCGCCGGCCCCCCACGGTCCTGACACATGTTTGTTAAAATCATAATAATACAATTAAATCTGAAACACATTTAGTATGCAAGCACCTTATTGCAGCTTTTGTTCTTCTTTAACTGTGTATTCCAATTTTTCAGTTTCCTGTCCTGGTTATTGTATAGAATACAAACAGGGATTAGATACAAGATACAAAGATCCCCCGATCTTTTGAAATGTAATTCTATTTAAATCATATAATTTATCACTGGGTATTGTCTAAAAATAAATGTAAAATTATTTTTTTCCCTATGTATAGTCCCACAGATGTTAGTACAAAAATATAAAGCAATCTTCCACAATACCTCTTGTAGACCACTAGATGTCCTATCTGTCTTTGGGATTTATGAGTATGTTCATTAGTCCTACACTCACAGTATAATGATGCAGAAAGGGACCCCATCATCCCATTAACATTATTTTTTAATTATTATTTTATTTCTGTCAGGACCAACTGCCCTTACAAGAGGATTGATGAAAAAGATGTTTTGAGCCCATCATCATAAAGATGTAAAAAAATGGCACTTGATTCAGAAGGGAAAGGGGGGGGGGGGGGGGGGGGGTTGTCATGGCAGTTAAAACCAAAGAGTTGGGCTTTGAATTTGTAGTTGTGTCAGTGTTTCACAATTTAAGTGGTAGGTGATTCCTCCCATTATCCCCTGTTCCTTCTGTAGCAAAAAAAAAATTATTAAATAAAACAAAGCAGTATTACACACTATGCACTTGATGGATATAGTATAAACTGACTTTTTTATAAAATGTTTCTGTTATTTATAAAAGATAAAAGTGCCTGAATATTTAAGAACTTGAATTCTCTATGAACAATAAAGCAATAAACAAAAACAATCCTTTGTTCTCCATTTACCTTTCAACAGTTTTTTCTCCTTTATTATAAATTGATCCCTCTTTACCTATGTAGTCATGTGATATTGCATTTCTATTGGAAAGGTGAATTACCAAAATATGTCAGGAAAATCCTATATGAGAATATATACCAATGCTAAAGTTCAACTTAGTTGCCATTTTTAGGAGTTTACCACTTCCCTTATTAAGAAGTAATGAGAAGAAGAGGGTTGGATGGGCAGCGGGTTCTGAAGGTACAACAGACCAGCAATCCATCCGGTTTTTTCTCTCTGCCCGAAGGGCAAAGACACGGGGACTTTTAAACGGGGCCACCCCAACTCTACAAATAGACCACAAATGAGGATTTATACAGTTTAGGTAAGTAAATAAAAAATTGGTGGACAGTTATAATGTCGTATCTACATGTTCACCTGGCAATGAAAAAGTCCATATGTTCATTAAAACGTAAGAAGTCTTTAATGTTCTTTTTGGGCGTTATAAGTTCAGGGCGATCCTAGATGTTATAGTTGATCCACCGAGCAAGCTGAGCAACAAATATATCCCACCGGACTGAAGAGAGAGTGTGTTTCCACTGCCTCGACGCGCGTTTCTAGCGATTTTCCTCAGGAGGCGTGGTTAAGTCTGTTTTTTAGGGGAGATATATGCATATAAGTAGGATATAAAAGTTGTGTTATTTGATTTAGCGATTTAAATAGTAAAGACAACTCACCCAGTTGGTGAAATTGTTAGTGGATATTGGCTCGAACTGCCCATAGAGGAAGAGGACGACGGAAGGAACGGGGGGCCACTGCCCGAGACCGTCTCGGCAACCTTGGAAATTGGTTTAACGGGTTGGAGCGTGGATTAGTGGATAAGGAGTAAGAGGTTTTATTTGAAGTGCGGGTTTAGATTGAGATCCCTTAAAGTGTATTTTTGGGTGATGTGGTGAGGGTGATAGGAAGTGGGTCACGTGATGGAGGTGAGGATGTGGTGGTGGTGAGAGTGGTGAGGGCAGGTGTGGGGGTGACCAGGATCCTGCAAAGAGGATCCTGTTTATGTGCCAAGACTTAAGTCCAAAATCCAAAAGAAAATAAACCAAACAAGATGTGAGGGAGGTCCCTGAATCAGGGGCAGTGATAGTAGTGAATAAGCCCATGTTGGGCGTGATTGGTGACTCGTCATTGATGACGGATAGGTGAGGTGGAAGTGTTAGGAAGTGATAACGTGATTAAGACTCAGGAAATAAGTTGATATCTACCTGTCTGTGATAGAGGTTATTTTAGTCGTAAGTGTAGCTGAAATACATATTGGATATATTTCTATGTATATATATTGACCAATTGTAGTGATAAGCATTTATAAAAACTAAACAGGAGTTCTAAGGTAAATAGTGTATGATGAATCCAAGGGGGGTTGATGGAGTAATACCATTATTGACACTAGGCTTATAGTATTTGGCTGAGTAACTAGTTAATTTGTTAAGAGCCCTTAGGTATATAGCGTTAATGAGTAAATAAATAGACAAATACACAGGTTTATGCTGGGTCAGATGTTCTAATGATAATTAGTAAGAGTATTTGCATAAGCCAAGGCATAAATGGATCTAAAAGTGTACATATTAGCTATAATTATATAGGATGGTAAGTTTAAATGTAGGTGACTTACCCTGGATGATGCCAGGAGACGGTATAAGGGTGATAAGGTTAGCTTCCAAGGTTTCCTCCGTGTGTGTCTCCCAGCAGTGGGCCAAAGCTTTTTGAAGACCCCTGTCGCTGCGCCGGAAAGCGCACGCCGGCGGCGTGTGACATCATCGGCCGGCGCCGTCCGGCGCGGCGTGCGGACAGAGACGTGGTGGGCGAGGCCGAGTCCCTCTCCATCCACGCCCCGCAACCGTGGCGACTGCCATAATGAAAACCCCAGCCGGGCGGTACTGGAGCTAAGGAGTCTCACACACTCCCAGCTGCCATGCCCCCCCGGGCAGGGGAATCCCTGGCAGCGCAAGCAGTAACGTAGAGCTCTGGGAAGAGAGGGACACCCGCCTCAATACCAACCACACTGTAACGCCAGGGGAGGGGAAAAGCAGAAAAAGCATCCCCCACCCTATCCGCCAGAGCCCCAATTAGTCACTGGGGCGTCTTACCATCCGCAACCCCCCGAGTCCACCCCGCCTGTGCAGGGGGCCAGATATCCAAGGCCAGTGTGTTTAAAAAATGAGAACTATTGCATGTAGTGACTTGCTAAGCACTGCCCGGTGGGCCAACCGCATCCACAGATTTAGTGCCCTACAATAATTACAACACAACATAAAGGTATATCTGAGATTGGGGCATATGCAAGACTCATTGCATATGACCCCTTATTACATCGGACTATTTTTGCATACATAGTAACATAACATATACATTTATAGTTTACTGTTTACTATATGTTATGTTACTATGTATGCAAAAATGCACACCCCCTTAATAGTACTTTCCATACACGTATATGTGAAAATATTGCTGTGTGTGTAAAAAATGGATGCAGCATTGTGGCAATGCTGCACACAAGCAAATGTGTGAATGGTAGCAGTCCTAAGTATGGTGTTCTTTAGAGCCATTTCCTACATGACAGCAAGAAACACACTGGTGTTGCAGAGGATCACCATCTTACGTGCCAATGCAGTTACTAAGCGGAAGGGAGCGTAGCACAGGACAGGTTAAAAAGCTAAATGGGTAGTAGTTTGCCCATGACCTGTATAGCCCCTCACATTACATAATTTTAATAAAGGGACATAAAGTTGTTATGGTTTCTATAGTAAGTCAATTTGATTGTCTCAGTAGATAAGCTCCTAGTCTCCCATTGCTGACTTCAGCCCCCTTAGGTTTCATGAGCACGCTTCGAGTTCTCTCATTTCTGCCTGCTTAACAATATCTTGTGTGATCGGCTTTGCAACTACAGCACTAAAACACAGAGGATTACAGTCTCTTTTATTTAAGCATTCAGCTTTACTTAAAAGAGTCATTACTACTAAATGATTACCATCAATGATTGTTAAACTAGTAATAAGGGGTATTAGTAATTACTGCAATATCCATTTATAAGCAGCACAGTTTGTGTTGTCAGCTATTGTAATCATGTTAAATGACCAGTAGATGGCACCCTAGTCTCATATGAAAACTCCATTTACTTTAATAAGGAGATATGGCTGATGTTTATTATTATTGCAGAGCCTGTAGATGACCACTGAAACACCAGGCAGGAAGACAAGGTTTCCAAAAATTGAAATCAAAACAGTATTATTTTTATTCATTTCAGAATCAGCAGCCATTTACTGGTTTCAGTGAAGAAAAAGTCATTTTTGCATAATGAGAATTAAGTAACTGGAAATTTGATGCACGCTCATCGTGTTTTTCTGTCTTAGAGATTAGAACATTCACAGGTACCCAGCTAGAAAAAGCTATTAGTATGTGTTGCAGAAAATCCCATTCTGCAGATAGCGATAGAAATGTTATGTTCAGCAAATAATGATAAAAATAAAGCAAATTCCCTTCTAATCATTTCGGTACAGGAATGGCAGCATCATTTTTACTGTTAATGACTGAAAAACGAACTGGAGAACAGTTAATAGATTTTTGAAATGACAGCTAAAGATGACATTGTGAAAAAGCAGTGTATCATAAGATGACAATACTTGGCTGCCATTTAACATTGAACACACAGACAAGTGAATCACCTGTAAAGATGTGCAGAAAAAGACAAAAGTTTTAGTTGTTTTGCTTGCTTGTGTTTTATATTCAAAAATGTGCTGGTAAACCCACTGCTCATAAAAAAGACCCAAAGGATTTTGCCAAGTTTACTAAATCAAACTCTACCCCCTCAAAATAATAAAAATAATATTTAAAATGAGCAGCTATTTACATATGGGAGGAGATAGGAGTCTGTGTCACATTATATATGTGCTGCAATGAAGAATGTAAATAAACACAGTCCAAGCTATTTAAATAGCCCAAACTCGCTTAACTTTGGGGAATAATCTAGTTTAAACTTGTGGGTTACTGTATTTTTTGGACTATAAAATGCACTGGACCATAAGAAGCACCCAGTTTTTAGAGCAGAAAACCAGAAAAAAACAGCTCCTCCAGCTCCCCGAGCTAATCGCGATTTTGGGGGTGAAAGTTTTAGTTTGAAAAATACGGTAATTGCAAAGCCCCTGAACAGGGTATCATCTCCAAACTTGCTTTTTAGTAC
>CM070033.1:144726765-144750213 GCA_036250615.1 Ptychadena robeensis
AACCATTCTTTTGGACTCTTAGGGCTTGTTTCCACTATATGTCGGGACCCCCTCCGCTAAGCATATTGCACATAGACTTTACCTGCTCGGCGTACTACGTTCAGCCTTGCATCGGCGGAACGGCTCGGAGCAGTGAAGACACAGCATCCGCCGAGCAGGTAAGTAAGCAATACGCTAAGCGGAAGGGTCCCGATGTATAGTGGAAACATAGCCATAATTGGGACTGTAGCTTGTTGCTTCACAGTGTTGGCCAAGGGTGGAGGACTATTATTCACCACTGTTGCCTGTGTTTTCAGATCCCGTTTTGGTCTTATTGTTCAATAAAAAACGTTTTTCACAACCAACATCCGCCTCTGTCCTCTGGTTGTGGTTACAGTGTTTGTATTTATTTATTAACATATATAACCTCTATCACTGAAAGTTGACTTTCACTCAGATATTATGTAAGCCATTGCTAATCTAAACAATGGCTGTTGCCTGGATTTACAGCTCTTTAGGCTTCAATAGTTTCAGTTATATACCTAACAAAAGCACACAGCTAACAATTTGCGAAGAACTAACAATTAACAGAACAGCTGTACTGCATAGTCATTATGGGTCATTGAGTCAACACATATTGAAGGCAGAGAATCAGCTCACCAACCAGGCAAAGGCAAGCAGCATACTGAGAACCAGGTCACCAATGTCTGTTTTCATCATCTATCAATAGGTCCACTTTAGTGACTAGACAATTTCAGGCATTTGTTTTTTATTTGCGTGTTTTATTCCAGCCCTCAGTTTTCATCAAACAGTATTTGATCTGTACCCAATAATGTCCAAGTGTTACCTGTTGAAATCATCATTGCTGTCACCCCCGGCCTGTATTCTGTCAACGTTAGGAGCTCATCACATCTTGTAACTGATAGATCCTCTTATTTTTGACTCTGGAGCTGGGAATCCAAACCAATGTACTAAAGAAAGAACATCAGCAGTTTTGCCATGAAATATATAGCAGTAGTGATTCAAAGCATCAAACAAACTGAAATGACACAAGGCAGCTGCAAAGGACTGGCACATAAAAGAGAAGAAAAACAAAAAGAAAATATTAATAAGGCCGTCTTCTGTAGAAACTGCAGCAAAAAAGGAAGATTGTCTAGGGGAATAAGCCTTCTGCAAAGCATGGACTTTGTTCTTTGGCAGATATTGCTGCTTTCTAAATAAGTCACTCTATGCCTTCTGGTTGCTAAACAGTTATGTTAAGTTCATTTGCGCCTATATACTAAAGTCTGACAATAGAGCCAGCGCACTTTTAATAAAACTTGTATTTCATTATGCATTCCCACTTAAACAGGCATGGCATCTTCTACAAAGAATTAATTACATTTTGGAACTAATTTAGGCTTCTGTATCTGTGTCTGTCTAATGTTTTTCCCAAAGTAGTTTTTTTTTTCAAGGAGGCGAAGGAAGAGAGGATTATAATTTAGGATGCTGTTCATCAAAGAAATTAAATTAAAAGTGGATTTTTTTTTCCTTAAATAACTTTTCCTTTTGCTTAAACAAGTTACTGCTGCAAATATTGAGGATATTCCTCTAATTAATGTTCTTGCTCTCCCTCCACAGTCCTCAGAGGACTCTGACCTCAGATGTAGCCCAAGCTATTCTAGCCTTTGCTAGAACCTTTATCTGCTGACTTTCAATTCTCTTAGGTCCTTCCCTCATCACTGTGCCATCTTCACTTTGACCTTCCCCTCTACCTTCTTCAGTAACAATTTCTGTCAAAATATTGCCATGTCTCCTGGTGCCATACCGGCCATGAGACCAAGCCCTATAACAGTCTGCATTTTCATTCACTTTTGTAAAGTTCATATCTGTGTTTTAGCTAATATTCAGAGAAGAAAAATTCAATTTCATGTAAAAAGTAGCATTGTGGTTTAACATTCCAGGATTTGTCTCTCTTTGGGCTTTTAAACTCAAGGTTTAATCTAGGCAAGGTGAGAGCATACAAGTCTAATACTTAAAGTTTCTCTGGCAGTGCCTTCACTTAGTTGGGCCTTGGGGAGTACAAAGATAAAAATCCTATATACAGCTTTATAAATACAGTATATGTTGTAGTTATTATCAAAATAACAGAGCATTATTTCTACATTATATTATATGTATTATTCTTCCACATTTTGCTAATAGAGTATTAATACATCTTCTCTGTGTGGAGTGAATGTTACATGAGTCATGCACAGGTCATCACTTTCAGGCTTGCAACACATGGATTTAGGTGAAGTTTGCAGGAAATTCCAGAGCAATCTGTTATTTAAATGTCACCCCACCACCCAACCCGGGTGTCATCAATGAGAACATTCATAGGACTTGCGATTCTTATACCTGTCCTGGATTCAGTTGACGGTTGTGAGCATCTTCAAGTAGAAGGTGATGTACAGACTTTGCTAGAGAATGCTGGTAGCTCAGGGTTATCCAAATTAGTCATTCAAATCTACCCGAAGCTCTTACTTGGCAATACCACCAAGGTACTAGATAACTGAAACAAACTCCCTAAATAAAGCAAAAATTTGTTCAGATGTAACAGGCCAAAATTACTCACTAGCCAAGCTCTAACTTGACATAAAGCCATATATAGGAAGACTAGATTAGGATGATTTCATCAAATCTGGATACTTAACATCATAGTAAATGCCAGCGCCTTATATTTTAATGCTTCAATTTTCTTGCCTATAGACTGGGCAGCAGAAGACAAGACAACAATTTCAGGTACATAGGACTGCTGGATGACCACATTACCACTGCTGGACAATGCTTGCATATTTTGGACTATAGCCTATACCTGCCTATACATTAAGTAATGTTCTTACTGTATCCCTCATTTGCCTAACAGCCTCTTGAGCTATGGGTACTCTTTTCTTGACTGTTCAACAAAGTAAACGAGGGAGCTGCTGGATGACCACTGAAGGTTAGAAATAGTTGAACATTGTGTGCATATTTTGGACCTGTTGACAGTCTGTTCAAGAAAGTAAATGAGGGGGCAGGAACTAAGGAGAGTGATCTGGTGTGTGGAGACGGAATGTGTTTTGTGATCATCTTCCATCTTTACACACAGAAATGTATCTTGTTTCAGGCCTACTTGCAATTTCATCTCTGTTAAATAATCTGTGACATTGTGACGGCAGTCCCCATTCAAAGTTATGGCCAGCACACAACAGGTGCCCACCGATCAGCTGAGGGGCCGGCTGCAAATTGCCTTTTGTATGGCTACCATAAGACTTTTTATTTGGTTTTGTGTTTGTCTTTAACAAGAGGCTTTAATGCAACAGCAGGGTACAAAAAGAGTTGCAGCCTTGATCGTCAATTTGATCGTCTTTTATCACATGGATCAATTTTACTACCACACAGTGTGATCAATTTAAAACCATTTGATTCCTTTATTTTAAACTGTCATTAATACTTTCTGCCCCAAGTGGGATGTCTTGAAAGGAAAAAACGACATGTACCAAAAAATTTTTGGATTAGAGATGGTCAAATGTTTTTTCAAAAACTCGATCATTTTGACGATTGTGAATTAATTGTAAAGCCCCTGAACATGCTATCAATACCAAACTTACTGGATATGTACAAAAGGGCTGTGGGTATACCACAAAAAAGAAAGTAATTCGACCATCTCTATTTTTGATCGATTTTCTGTTCAATATAGTTCACTGAGTGAACAGTAATCAATTCCTGATCAATGTAAACAGATAGATTTTTTCAATAGAATGGAAATATCGAACCGCGTACGGCTTTAAACATAAAGAAAACTTTCTAAATCAAAAATTGAAAGAGGGGGTAAGCATGCTTTATTTTAAAGTGCATTACCCTTTCAAATTGGTTTCTTGCTGAGACCAAGTTACATTCTGTTTGCATTTAAGGACAATACATTCTCCAAAGGTCTTTTTTAAAATAGGAGGTACCTCTGTTGCGAATATTAATTGTTGAGTTGAATGAAGATTTGTTTTAACTAAAAACTATGTAGCTCCCTGATAGAATATAGTGATTGGTTTAGATAGGTCCTCATATTACATGGTTTTGGTTGAACAAAAGTTTATTGTACAGAAATTGGTACGATTGTAGTGAATGGGGGGGGGGGGGGGGGCTTTAAGTATATAGTCTGCGATTTAATTAGTATATCAAGTGTGAACAAAAAAACTAATTTTGTATATGCTACCATTGTAATGTTGCTCTCTACTGCTTATTGCATTAGACGTTACTGTTTTAATTATTGCATTATCTTAAGGCCCTATATTAAAGGTTGTCAGAAAAACATCCCATGAGATTCATTCCTTGCTCAGTGGGGACCTAAAAAAATCCTTAAGGTACTCAGATTAAAGTTCACAGTCAAAACCTCTGGGATTTGGTCTACTCTCCTTAAATTCAAGAAACCTAAGTTTAGCATAGGACATGTCTAAAAAAAAGTCTGTCAGCTTGTTAATCATTTCAGCATGATACCTGATATGCAGAATGCATATCTGGATGCAAGAGTATTGAGCTCAATTTTGTAGGTCATTTATTTTTGGAGAAATTTTTAACTAGCTAAGTATATAGTCTGACATCAGTAAAATTTAGCCATTACATTATTTTACATTATTTTTAAGCAATTGGTTTAACAACAGTTTTACATTGTCTTAGCAAACAGCATGTTATTATATCACTAAAAATGTGGGTCATTTTTCTATCTTAAAATCTTAGTTTTATAACCCATTTTGGTATTAGACCTCAATATCTGAACTTTAACTTTCTTTTTAGGAATATTGGGATATAGAGTTCCCACTACAATGGATGGTCTAAGCCAGGGGTGGGTAAACTAAGGCTAAGCATCGTTCTTGAAAAGATGCTCTTCACTTGTTCTTTGCAATGAGTGCACATAATGCCTAGAGGTGTCCATTGCATTTGGAATGATACAGTGGCATGAGCATGATGACACTGTGGGCACATCCTCATGTTGACAATAGACAGTCTCTAGAATTTATCTCTGCTCATTACAATGAATAAGCATTTCTGTGTAGGAAATTAAGAAAGATAAAACTGTCACTGTCACACCTTGCCTTTAACATATCACCGCCTTCATTAGTGATGCCGGCGATGCGTGAAATTGGCACACCTATGGGAGGTCGGCCATTATAAGCTCTTGGTCTGGCCCCTTTATTAATGCTAAGAAGCCAATGTGACCCATGAGTAAAAAAGTTTGCTCAACCTTGGTCTAGGCATACCAACTAACCACTAAAATATTTCCCCTATGGATCCAGATTTAATAACACTATTCTATATATGTAATCATCATGAATTAACCTGAGCATCTTACTTGGGGAAAAATACATAAAAAAACAAACAACTGCCAGACGGAGCAGTGTCCGCCTAGTTGTAATGGAGTTAAAGTTGGAGCTGCCAGCTTTCCCCGTCCGCAGTTCTGCCATACAGAGCATGGTGCTAACAGCAATAGCCAAGATTAGGGGGAGAATCAGAAGAAAGACCTGCCAGGCAGATCTTTCTTCTGAGCGCTTCCCTGCCTCTGCAGCCAAGCACTGAGCTTGAATTAATGCTTTACATGAATGTCCACCTCCAGGTTGCTGAGTGCTATCTTAGGATGTACCAAACTATAGATTTAACCACT
Organism: Ptychadena robeensis; assembly: GCA_036250615.1. Lineage (NCBI taxonomy): Eukaryota > Metazoa > Chordata > Amphibia > Anura > Ptychadenidae > Ptychadena > Ptychadena robeensis. The sequence continues at coordinate 144,732,398 of CM070033.1, forward strand.
GCTAATGTTGTAGCAATTTCTTGGGTAGTGATGAGCAGCATAGGCAATATTCATAAAATATCACGGCAACATTTAGTGGCAGAATGTGAAATAGCAGCTGCAGTGTAATCACCACATGAGACAACACTCATAGAAGTAAATCTGCACTTGTACATGCAGGGCCGCCATCAGCTGCGGACAGAGGGGACTCCTGCCCTGGGCCCGGGCAGCTAGGGGGACCCGACGGTGAGCACGTAGGGGCCCCGATGTGCTGCCTGATCGGCAGTCCTCTGCTCACAGCACCCTCTGCTCACGTGTTCTCGGACTGCCCACAGCACACTGTACACAGTGGCAGTCCGGGAACATAGTGAGAGTGAGCAGAGGGTGCTGTGAGCAGAGGACTGCCGATTAGGCAGCACGTCGGGTCAGAGGACTGCCGATCAGATCAGGATGGTTATTTTTTGCTGAACCGGGTCCCATGATTTCTGACGGCAGCCCTGTGTACATGCGCATATTGCGAAGGCAATGCATAGTACTTTCCCCAGAATCTTGAATATTCAAGATTATGAAGAAATAGCACCATATTCAAGTTCTTTGCAAATTTTTTCGAAGTGCCGATATTCGTAATAAAAATTCAAGATTCAGATAATCCCAACCAACGCTTTCTTGGGTGGATTATTTTTTTTTTGCTTTTACAGTTGTAGAAAGGCTTACTTCACCTGTATAGAGAATTCATTTGACCACATGTTGTCTGTTCCACAGACAACCCCCCTCCCCTTTATAACAAGGCTCTTACCTGCTTAATTGATAATCACATAACTCAGAAATTAAAGTACCGTATTTTTCGGACCATAAGACGCACTTTTTCACACCCAAAATTGGGGGGGGGGAAGTGCCTGCATCTTATGGTCTGAATGTGCGACCACCGGGAGGAGAGCCGAGGAGGAGAGCTGCGGCAGCTGTCATTTCTGATGTTCGTCTCTTCCTTCTAAATGCTGCATCCCCTGCTTACCCACCAAGGAGAACACAGAGGAGAGCTGTTCAGTTCGGCTATGGATGGCTCGGCCGGGGTGCAGGGGATGCAGAAATCCTGGGAACACAGAACACTGAACAGATCAGTGTAGTGTGACGTGTTGTGCTGAGAGTGTAATGCTGCTAGTGACACCTGTGGATGAATTGAATATTGCATCCATTAAATTCATTGCATTATCCCAATTGATGTGAAAACTTATTAAATCTTTTTTTTCTGGATTTTCTGCCCTAAAAACTGGGTGCGTCTTATGGTCCGGTGCGAAGTCCGAAAAATACGGTAAGTTATTTTGTAAAGAAAAGGGTTTTATTCCTCACATGCATTTTTATGTTCAACCGACTGAATTCATTTCAAATTAATTGTGGTTATAAAAGAAAATGTCTCTGATCAAATATATATGGACCAAACTGTATTTCACTTTTTAGCTGCACTTTTGATGGATATCCTAATAATGTCTAGTGGGGATCTTCCACATACTACATAGTAGAGGTGAAAGTTGGGTACTGTTACAACGTGTTGGGAACGAGGACAGGCTAAGCCCATTCATTAGCTGGAGGATAGGGAAGAGTAGATGGGGTTATGGAGTGCAGAACAGGTTTTGATATGACAGGGAGGTACTAGGGAGGAACCTTCTGTTAAGCCCTGGTCCCCCCCTGTGGGGGGCTCGAAGCAGGGACTGCCCACAGGAGAGACAGCTCTGAGAGCCTGGGCTTTTGCCTGTAGTCCACAGGACCAGGAGACTCACCAGGAGGATAACCAACAGGGATATGCCGTGGCCGACTGGGAGCGGGGAGTCATAAGTTGATGTGGGTTTTCACCCATAGCCCACCAGGGGGGGGGGTTGGGACCAATCCCTGCGGGGGACCAGTACGGATTTTCTCACACAGAGTGCCAGGTCCCGATTCCCCAACAATCCCCAGACGGGTGTGTGTGGTGGACAAGACAGGATGCGGCGTCGTACAGGATCAAACGGTCGCGGGTCAGGAGTGGAGGTAAGTCGGGGATCCAGGGAGGGCAAAAACAGTTCAGAACAGGATACAAAAACAAGGAGGAAGGTATGTCTAGCCAAGTCGGGTCAGGTCTCAAGGTAGGGAGGGAGAACGGTTAAAGGAACAGGAATACAAACAAGGATGAGGTCAGGTCTCTGGCAAAGTCAGGGGCAGAGGCAGGTCGGGATCCAAGGGAGACCAAAAGCAGGGTCAAGCCACGGGAACACGGACAGATATTCAGGTCAGGAACTAGGTGTTGAGGCCAGGATTGGATCGCAAGGGTAAACCCAATGTACCAGCAACTTCCTATTCCCACTGGGCAGTGCTTAAATAGGAAGTTGATCAAACATGACCAATCAACTGAGGGACCTGTCAGACTGCTGATGATGATGTGATGGGCTGGACAAGGTTCCTACAAAGCTGGATCTGTGTCCACTCCTCTGCAATCCCAGTTCAGGCTGCTCACCAGAATTGCAAGTGGCACACAGCCAGACTCGCCACCTCTGCTGAGCAACCCAGAACCAAGTTCTGGGTTCGAATCCCAGCGGGAACCTAACAGGTACGAAGTAGAATCTGTTCTTAAGTTACAAATGATTACATCTTCATGGATTATCTCAGCTATATTGGCAAATCTCAGCCGAGACATAACCTTCAGTTACATCCCTGCTTTTATAGTTAGATTTTATTCCTTAGGTTAGCAGTTTATGAATTTAAAGATCCTAACAATATTATCGGTTTAGACTGATAGCTTAGCCATTATACATAATCCTATTTGGATCAAGGGTACTGAAAGTTGCATAACTTCTACATATGGTTCTAAAATGAAGCAACAGTAGACTGCTTAATCGAATGACATATTTAACAAATGGAATTTAAAGAAGTGTCCACATACCAGCTGTCCTGTTCTTGTAAGTCGATGTATAAAGCTGTTTTATAAAAGCATTTGGAAGATTGATGCACTTTGGATTCCTATTTATGTCTTGATATTCTTTCAACACATTTTATGAGGAGAGCCAGGGAGTTTGAGCACCATTTATGAGTAGTGGTAAAGCAGCACAAAGGAGTGATTACTACAGCATATCAAATGAAGGATACCTTCCACTTCCCAACTGAGACTCATTCCACACATTTTATGGCCATGATTATTTTTATGTTCATTATAAGAAAAAAAATGAAGCACCAAAATTGTGTATCTGGTTGTAGCTACAGAGAGGAAAATCCATCAGACAGTAATTTTAGAAAACTTCGGACACACTAATCTGTGTTTTACAAATTATCCATAACATTAACATATGCAAGGAATATGGCAAATATCTCCTAGATGTATATGCATTCATGAGTAAATATTTATAAGAAAAAATACATTTGGAAATATGTGATAATCTGTTTGCATTTTCAATACATTCTGTTCATCAATAATTCATAAAAAGCTTATCTCTTATTTGTGTTGGCCTGAATGTATTTATTTTTATGGTCCTGAATAGAGTTTAACATTTATTGGGCTTCTTATGCTAGTTAAAGCTGAACTCTGGGCACAAAGTCAACTACAGAGGACATAAATCCGCCTTGCATGCACGTAATGACTTTGCGAACCCAGATATTAGCTTGTGGAAGGCATCGGATAGACCTATCCCTTACAGGCTGCCTGGAGAAAATTATATAAGGGAGGATACAAGTCAACATAAACAGATAGAGGGAGCATCTCAGTAACTGGGTTACAGTACATTACTAGAAAGTTTTACCAATCTCCCTACCGTATATACTTGAATATAAGCCGAATTTTTCAGCACCTGAAATGTGCTAAAAAAATGAAATTCAGCTTATATTCGGGGCAACAAATTAAAATTGCGGCAATTTGCAGGTGGACTTTATGAGTGAATTGCAAAGCCCCCAAACATGGTATCATCACCAAATTTGCTGGAGATGTAGAGAAGGGCTGTGGGAACATTTGAAAAAAATAATATTGATCTAATCAATATTTTACAAATTATCCATAACATTAACATATGCAAGGAATAGTGCAAATATCTCCTAGATGTATATGCATTCATGAATAAATATTTATAATAAAAAATACATTTGAAAAAATGTGATAATCTGTTTGCTTTTTTCAATACATTCTGTTCATCAATAATTCATAAAATCCTCAGACACCTCCGCAGGCTTAAACCTGACATAGCCCTATTTCAAGAAACTCATCTTAAAGATGAGGAGTTCCATTACTTGAAAAAGCTGTGGGTGGGTGGGGTCTGCAGTTCACCGGCTGAGGGCAGAAAAGCTGGAGTGCTTATTCTGTTTAGCTCATCAGCTTCTCTCCACTGTGGCATTGCCGGGTGGAAGAGGGGTTCGTGCTGACATTAAGCTTAATTACACTGCCTACTCCATTTTTAATATTTACGCCCCCAACTCCCCCACAGCCTCATTCTTTCAAACCTTGACAGGGGGGGCTGCCATTGACCACTCGACAACGGTTATCATGGGGGGGCGATTTTAATACAGTCATGCACCCAGCGGAGGACAGGAAATCTAACTCGACTACCCCTAGGAGATTGACCGCCCAGGCACTGCTGGCATGGTCACTCTTAGAGTCTTTTGCCCATGCCAACAACCTGATTGATATCTGGCGGGTTGGACACCCTACTGACAATGAATATACGTTTGTGTCCATGGCGCATGGATCTCTGGCGCGCTTGGACTACTTCTTCGTGTCCCCCTCCCTACTGACTGTCACGGCCAATACCTCCATCGAAGACCTGGTGATCTCCGACCATGCCCCGATCACTCTTACTGTGCGTACAGGCCTGGGAACACCCAGGTCACAGACCTGGCGATGCCTCACCCACCTTCTTACTGACAAGGACTTCCCGACTGTACTGCTTCCGGCATGGGAGGAATATGCACTTCATAACGCCGAACACCAGTCAAACCCCTCCCTGTTTTGGGAAGCGGGCAAGGCAGTGTTGCGAGGAAAGATCATGACTTACGCCTCCCACCAGAAACGTTTGACACAGACCAAATACTTGATGGCTAGCAAGGGACTCAGGGAGGCGCAACTTCTTCTAAATGACTCTCCGTCCAAGGCTTACAGGGACAACTGGCACCCAGCCAAGAAGTGCTTTGAGCTTTGGGCCCAGTGCAAGGACAACCTTGTAGACGCCCACCTCAAACTTAAATATCACGTTTTGGTAATAAAGCCGGACTCCTGCTGGCGAACCTGGTAAAGGACAGGCCGACCCAAACTGTTGTTGCAGGTCTCAGAGACGAGGGTGGGGACCCGCATAAGGACCCAGAGACTGTAAGCGCGCTCTTCCTCAAATTCTACACGGTGCTGTACGGGGAAGACGTGGCGTCCCTGGACGGAGGAGAGGACTTCTTATCTCAAGTTGACCTACCGCGCCTTATGCACCCGCAAAAGGAGGCCCTCAATGCCCCTGTTACCCAGGAAGATATTGCCAGGGTAATCAGGTCTCTCCCCAATGCCAAGTCTCCGGGCCCAGATGGGCTGCCGAGTGAATTGTTCAAGATGCTTCAGACTCACATTAGTGAGCCATTACGTCGCCTCTATGAGGAGATCTGGAGAGGGGGCCCCTTTCCCCACTGGATCCTGGTTCATACCGACCGATCTCCCTTCTCAACGTCGATGCCAAGATCCTATCTAAACTTATGGCAGATAGGCTGGCTGCATTCATGCCCGACTTGACACATCCTGCGCAGGCCGGATTTGTCAAGGGGAGATCGGCGGTGTCTAACATCAGAAAGGTAATTGCAGCCCTTGAATATGGTAAATTACACCCTGACATGGACGTAGCAATCCTGTCATTAGACGCCGAAAAGGCATTTGACAATGTCAATTTCCAATGGCTTTTCAAAGTGCTGGGCAGAATGGGAATTGGGGGTCCCTTCTTGCATCTGCTACAACAGATGTACTCGAAACCAATAGCAAGAATCGCGACGACAGGGGTACTGTCACCTCTCTTTCGTCTCCAGAAAGGCACACGTCAGGGCTGTCCCCTTTCCCCCCTCCTTTTTAACTTAGCCCTTGAGCCCTTGTCCCGCAGACTCCTGTCTGACCCCGCCCTTAAAGGCCTGCCTATTGGGACGGAGACCTTGCGCCTCGTGATGTTCGCTGATGACGTGCTCTTATTCACGGCACACCCGACTACTGACCTGCCCATCATTACACAGACGTTGCAGGACTTTGCCCTCTTCTCCGGACTGAAAATAAACGACTCAAAAAGTGAGATACTGCCCCTCACCCCCCGGAGACGGGGGGATTGGACCTCTTCCACCCCTTCCACCTGACCAATACGCATATCACTTATCTAAGTATCCAGATTGGGAAGTTACCCTCCTCACTCTATACTCCAAACTTTCCTCCGCTTATCTAGGCCATTACTAAGGAATTGACTATGTGGACATCTCTCCTCTGTCACTGTTTGGGAAAGCTCACCTCCTCAAAATGTCCAGCTTTACCAAACTTCTGTACCCCCTCCAGACCATACCCCTCCTCCTGCGACATGCCGACATTAAACAGCTCCAGAGGGCCTTCTCCCAATTCCTTTGGAAGGGGGGCAAGGCTCGCATAGCCTATGTAAAATTGACTCACCCCAAATCCCAGGGCGGCCTGGCCCAGCCGGATATACGGCTCTACAATTTGGCCTGTTTGATGAGACACGCTGCTGACTGGATCCAGAGGTCCTCGACCTACTCCAACGGGGACTTGGAATCGGCTCTTGCCGCCCCATAGGACCTGGTGGCCCTCCTTCACAGGCTACCAGGCCGTGGTCAAGTTGATCACATCTGAAATATGGAGGGAAACCCAATTCAAAATATTACACTATGCTTACTTGGGGTTCTACCCCATTGGGACTAACAAGGGCCCACATATTTCTCAATCAGGTTGCTGCCCCAAATGTGGGCTGCACAAAGCACCGGTGGACCATTGTCTCTGGGACTGTCCGGCCATAGCAGCGTTCTGGCAGGACGTGGTAACATATATCCATCGAGTAAGTGGGGAAACCTTGGCTAAGGAACATATGCTACTCCTTTTTGCATACCTGGATAGGGAAAGGCAGCGGGGGGTTAGGTCATCTCTCTCCCAATGGGCCCAACTTAGGTAGCGCGTAGGTGCATCATGCACCAATGGTTAGCCCCGAATCCCCCCACGGTACAATTCCTAGAGCGCTCTCTTGAGGAACTCTTCCACATTGAAAGGCCCGCAGTCGACACTATGGGCGATAAGGCAGTGACCAAATTTTTCCGTAGATGGAGGAAATTCCTGCAATGTACTCTACCCCCTCGGGAGCTGAAAGCAATTGATGCTCCGGTTTCGCCACTCTACGTGGTATTCCAGGAACGACCTTCATAACACCCTGGGGATCTTGAGTTGCAGTGGTACACCCCTGAGGGGATAGGGTGTCTTCCCCTCCCCTCCCTCCCCTTGGAGGCAGGACGATCTGGGACAAGCATAACGTTAAAAGGAATTGACGTCCTTGGAGGGGACTTCAATCTCACACTTGATCCCAAAATAGATTCCTCCTCGGGCAAGACAGGGTTAGCATTCAATAAAATCAATTCCTTTAAGAGAATGCTGCAGGAGCACCACCTAGTAGATGTGTGGCGAACTCTTGATCCTACGTCCAAGAATTTTACGTTTTTTTCCCCCACTCATAAGTCCTATACCCGTATCGATTATTTATTTGTAAGCCATGCGGTACTGGGCATGTCGCCTAGCTCCCTTATCACCCCAAACGCTTGGTCCGATCATTCTACAGTCTTCCTAGACTTTGAACTACCCAATACCTGTAAACCTAGCTGGATGTGGCGGCTAAATGATACATTGCTACAGGATACTATCTGTGCCAAAGCGGTGGCAGATACTATCACAAACTTTTTAACCGATCATGCAGAAGATGAAACCCCTCTACCGACACAATGGGAAGCACTCAAAGCTGTGTTACGAGGGGTTTTTATCAGCCATGGATCTCGTTTGAAACGGGCTAGACAGGAAGATATTGCCAACACCTACTCCAGATTATGACAGTTAGAAGCACTCAATAAATCCAACTTTTCTGCCTCAGTGCTACTTGAACTAACTGAGACCAGATCACTCCTTTCCCTTTATGATTTCTCCTTTCGAAAATTCCGGGACCAATGTCGAAAATCTATATATCAGTACGGGGATAAATGTGGGAAACAATTAGCTCGTCGCTTGAACCCTCGGGGCTCAGCCACGTTTATCCCCCGTATCCACTCGCCTCCACATCCACCATGCACTACCCCGGCGGACATCACGGAAACCTTTCTTAACTATTACAGAGAACTATATTCCCTACCGGAATCAAATATACCCCCCTCCACTTTATAATCATATATCGACACTACAGCACTCCCTAGATTAGATGAGTCCACGATACAGCATTTAGAGGAGCCATTCTCGCTAGTTGAGCTTACAGAAACCATCAAGGCCTCCCCTTTGGGAAAGAGCCCAGGCCCGGATGGCTTCACCCCCCGGTTTTTTAAGACCATGCAGCCCCTTTTGTCCCCTTTCCTCCTTTCAGTTTTTAACACAGTGTCTAAAACGACTCCTTTTCCAGCGCAGAGTCTTGAGGCGCATATCTCATTAATACCTAAACCCCATAAAGACCATACCTTGTGCGCAAATTTCCGTCCCATTTCATTAATCAACATAGATATTAAGCTATACGCCAAAATGTTAGCTAACCGTTTGAAACACTCAATCCCCTCCTTAATCCACCTTGATCAGGTAGGATTTGTCCCGGGTCGAGAGGCCCGGGACAATACCATAAAAACTGTACTATTAAGTGAATCGGCACTACGCTCCCATACTCCTCTATGTATTCTATCAGTAGACACGGAAAAGGCATTCGATAGGGTCAATTGGCCCTTCCTAGAAGCCTCTCTCCGGCAGATTGGCTTGGGCGCTTCCTGTTTAGAGAAAATAATGGCCCTATACGCTTGTCCCACGGCAAGGGTGCGCGTAAATGGCAATCCTGTCTGACCGCTTTGTAATCTCAAATGGGACCCGGCAGGGGTGCCCGCTTTCCCCGCTGTTGTTTGCACTGGTCATTGAACATCTGGCCAATGCGTTACGCACTAACCCAGATATCAAAGGTTTAACGGTGGGGGGACACGAATATAAAATATCATTGTTTGCTGACGACCTCCTCTGCTATATCACATCGCCCCACATTTTGTTTCCCTCATTACTCAGTGAATTTATAAGATTTGGCTTCTTTAGTAATTTTAAAGTGAACTATACAAAAACCAAGCTATTAAATGTTTCCCTCTCTCCACAGGACTTAACATCTCTACAATCCTCTTTTCCCTTTTGGGTCTGTGGCACCTCCCTTGAATACCTAGGAATAGACTTGACAGCCAATCCGAACCAGCTGTACTCCTGCAACTATACCCCCTTACTCCAGAAACTTAGGATCTTACTTAAAACATATGACACGAAGCTATTCTCCTGGTTCGTCCGGATCAATATTTAAAAAATGGATGTCCTCCCTAAAATCCTATACGTGTTCCAAACACTCCCCATCTCGATTCCCCCTTCATATTTGCAGGAACTCCAGACGATGTTCTGCCAGTTTGTCTGGCAGGGGAGGAAGACATGAGTAGCGTCTCGTACACTGTATCTACCTAAAACCTGTGGGGGAGCGAGCCTCCCAGATATTTCTCGCTATTATACAGCGACCCTGTTGAGTAGAATGACAAATTGGTTCCATAATGCAGGAACAAAGCTATGGGTATCATTAGAACAATCAATAATCCCCCTTTGCCTCAGTTTGTTACCGTGGATCTCGAAAGGCTCACGGCCCAACAACCATTTCCCCTTAATCACAACGGCCCTACTAGCACGATGGGATGCTCTACTGCGTTTCAACGAGTCAATATCTTCCTGCCCAGGCCCGATGACGCCAGTATTTCATAACCCAGCTTTCCGTCCAACAATGAATTGCTCCATATTCTTAGCATGGAACAACGAAGACCAAGCCCATGCTTTCCAAATCCTACAAGGAGGTCCCTTCCCGCAGTATTCTGACTTCCCACAATCGGTTAGCACTCTGACATATTTTTGGTTCCAGTACAATCAGATGCAGGCTTTTTTTTGTTCTTTCCCAGACAGAAGCACCCTCACTCGCCCATTAACTCCCTTTGAGCAATTACTCCTGGACAAGGAGAAGCCCATTCATACTATGTCAGCAGTCTACGCAATGCTTCTGCGACCCTTGCCCAGTCAGCGGCCTGCCTATATAGCTCGCTGGGAAACAGAATTAAATGAACCTTTGACTGAGACGGACTGGACTAAGGCTTTTATCCTGACACATAAGATCTCCTCTACCAGCAGAGCACAGGAGACTAAATATAAAATTTTGACACGATGGTATAGGTGCCCAGATATGTTGGCCCGGTATGCTCCCGACAGATCCGCTACATGTTGGAGATGCCTGCAGCACAGGGGTACGATGACACATATCTGGTGGAGTTGCCCGATAATTGAATCTTTTTGGGAAACGATTTTTAGCATATATAACATCATGCGTTCATCGCAGACCCCCTAATATACCCTCTATCGCATTGTTGTCAATCTTACCAGGCTCTCTAAGAGCTATTAAACAAGATATTCTTTTTCTTAACCGCAGCTCGCACGGTGATACCCAGACACTGGTTGTCGGTAGTACCCCCCTCTATCCCAGAGTGGTTAGCAGAGTTGAATTCTATCGAACATTTAGAAAGATTGGTGGCGGAAGATGAAGACTGTATAGAGCGTTTTCACAAAACATGAGGTCCCTGGCACGAGTTTCAAAATACAGCCAGGTATCGGTCCCTGATCTCTGAGTGGGTTGACGGTAGTGGAAGCACAACAGCTCCTTTGTGACTTAGGTAGTCCCACCCCTTCCCCATTTCCCCCCCCTTCCCTCTTCTCCCTTTTTATTTTTTTATTTTTCTATCCCCTTATACTTTTTGTTTATATATTTTTCTATTTATGTACCTATTTAATTATATTGTTACATATCTCTTCTCTTCTTTCTTTGTCTTACTTGTCCTACGAAGTCTTGTATTAGGTTTTGTAGGATTGTCCAGTGGCTGGGTGAGTCTTACCATGCCTTTCGAAGAAGATAGATTACATACATTTTGGACATTTAAAGTCAAGCATGTAGCAAGAAGACAAAACACAGGGCTATTGATATTTTTTTCAGTGCTGTTTGTCTTTCTTGGTTTGCCTAGCCGCAAATATAATGCATAGTGTATTTTACCTGTATTAGTATGGTGACTATAATGTGGATTTATAGTTGATAGTAGATACAACAGATTTATATTGTCTGAGAGGTGGCGTAAGCGTGATTGTATGTTTCTGCTTTTGTGTGTACATTTTCTTGGAAATTAATAAAACTTTATTAAACAAAAAAAAAGGAGCTGACGTAAATGATGGGACGGTTTACTAGCTGAGTTATGTGATGTCCCACCCTTCAGAGTTGATGTTTATTCTGTTCTTTATGTTTATGTTATGTGGGTTTGTACTGGAAAAGTTGCAGCATTTTCTTGGACTGCCTGCTGCGGATGCCAGATTTGGACTCAAACACACGTAGCACTCTATTAACAATGTATTTCTGTAACCGAATTTGGTAAACTGTTTGCCTTACAATGTATCTGCTTTTACGGAACTGTATCTTTTCCCTGTTAAAATATGTGAAAAATTTACAATAAAAAGAGTTTAAAAAAAAAATTCATAAAAAGCTTATCTCTTATTTGTGTTGGCCTGAATGTATTTATTTTTATGGTCCTGGATAGAGTTTAACATTTATTGGGCTTCTTATGCTATTTAAAGCTGAACTCTGGGCACAAAGACAACGACAGAGGACATAAATCCGCTTTGCATGCACGTAATGACTTTGGGAACCCAAATATTAGCTTGTGGAAGGCATCGAGTAGACCTATCCCTTACAGGCTGCCTGGAGAAAATTATATAAGGGAAGATACAAGTCAACATAAACAGATAGGAGCATCTCAGTAACTGAGTTACAGTACATTACTAGAAAGTTTTACCAATCACCCTACCCTATATACTTGAATATAAGCCGAATTTTTCAGCACCTGAAATGTGCTCAAAAAATGAAATTCAGCTTATATTCGGGTCAACAAATTAACATCGCGGCATTTTGTAGGTGGACTTTATGAGTGAATTGCAAAGCCCCCAAACATGTCATCACCAAATTTGGTGGAGATGTAGAGAAAGGTTGTGGGAACATTTGAAAAAAATAATATTGCTCTAGCACATGTAGTTTTTGCATAAATTAGGTTCAAAATCAAGTTAAATTTTTTCAAGTTTAAAATTTTTTTTAAAGTTTTTTGTTGTTCACACAACCCTTCTTGACATCTCTAGCACTTCTAGTGATGATATCATGTTCAGGGGCTTTGTAATTAAAAGTTAACTAAATAAAAAAAAACATCTCCTAACAAAAGCACATTTGCTGTGTGTTTCTGAGCCTTATCTGCTGCATCCCCCCCCCCCCCAGGCCTATACTTGAGTCATTCAGTTTTTACAAATTTTCTTTCTAAAATTGGGTACCTCTGCTTATGTTTGGGTTGGCTTATATTGGAGTATATATGGTAGTTACTACTGATGAGCAGCATAGGCATTATTCATATTTGCGAAATATTGAAAACTTTTGCCTAATTTTTACAATAATACAAACAAATAACAAAAAAATTGCAAACACAATGAATGGTACTTCCACAGATTACCTTCATTGGGCAAATCAGCACTTGTACATGTGCACATTGCAAATGCAATGCATTATTGTTCAGGGTACTGATGTAAAAAATCTTATAATCGCATTTCTAAAGATATAGCACTATATTTGAGATCTTCGCAAATTCTTGTAGTGCTGATATTCACAATAATAATGTATGCTTAGAGTATTTGCGATCAACACTATTAACCTCCTGGGAGTTCTGCCCGATTTGTCCAGGGGTGAGCTTCTCGGCTGATTAAACTCACCCTGAGATAACTATAGTAAAACTCACCTGTCGGCTTACCCTCCAATGCTTCCGTGCTTTCCCTGATGGGGGAAAAGCAGTGCCATTGACCTCCATGTTATTTGAGGGGCGTTGCTTTTTCTGAGCACACCTCAGAGGGCAGAAAGAAGTGATCGCCTGGCATTGTGTTTGCATACGCTCCTTTGTGCTTAGGAGGCTTATCACTAGGAGAAGAAAAACACCATGGGTACTGAGATTAACACACATATTCTTCTCACATTTAAAAATATACTCACAATAAACTTAATATTAACCCTTTTTATCTTTTATATGTAGGAATAAATTATTCTGATGTCACACTATTTAACTGTGTCATACTTGAGAATGTTTCCAACTTTTAATGCTGAGATAGTAATAGGAGTGTCAGACCAAAATGCATAGCCATCAATATTTATTTGCTACTACATACAGTGGGTATAAAAAGTCTAAACACCCTTGGTAAAATGTCAGGTTCCTGTGCTGTCCAAAAATGAGACAAAGATAAATCATTTCAGAACTGATTCTACCTTTAATGTGATCTATAAACTGAATGTCAGTATCCAGGGCAGAGGGGGCGAACAGACAGGCAACACACACTGACAGCACAGGGATATGGTGGTAACAAAACAGGTTTAATGTGTACTTACAAGACAGGAACAAACAGGTGCAAATAGTCCAGAGTTCAGAAGCGTCCAGGGTTCAAGAGAAGAATGGAGAAAAAATGCTAAGCCAGCATGTCTGAATGAAGCACACCTATATAGTCCTAAGGATAACAAGGCAGGGAGCCATCTGGTGGTGACTGTAGAACTAACTCAGGGGAGGGCAAGCACAGTGCGGTAATCGGTACAGCCAGGCGGTAATCGGTACAGGCAGGGTCCTCACACTGTATCACTCAATTGAAAAACAATCTGAAATCTTTTAGGTGGAGGGACGAAAAACATAAAAGTTAAATAGTATGGTTGCATAGTAACAGCCCCAAAGCATGCTGCTGCCACCACCATACTTCATTGTGGGTATGGTATTATTTTGGTGCAGTATTGTTTTTGCGCCAAACATATGTTTTGGAATTATGGCCAAAAAGTTCAAACTTGGTTTATTCAGACCATAACACCTTTTGCCACATGCTTTTGGGAGACTTCAGATGTGTTTTTGCAAAATGTAGTCTGGCTTGGATGTTTTTCTTCATTAGTAAAGGCTTGCATCTTGCCACTATACAATACAATACTGCACATCACCAAAAGAACTCCATACCCCCAGTGAAGCATGGTGGTGGCAGCATCATGCTTTGCGGGAAGTACGCTTTTAAAAGGGTCACCGCATCTCTTTTTCAGAAACAGTAGTGGACACATGGCCTTAATATGTAAAGATTAATTAGAAAGAACCGTTGAAGCCATGTAGTATTTTCCCTTACTGGAATTGTAGCACTTAGAACGACACAATATTAGTTGCTGTAAGTTTAATTTTGTGCACTTCCTATAAACTCACATATTTTACTGCCTTTATAACCCGAAGGTCTTATTTTGGATTGGGGGAAGGAGATAATTTGATTGAAACTTACAAAAGAAATGCCTATTAAATGCAACTTTAACTGAGTGCTACAGTCATAAACTTACGAAAGCACATTTTATACAACAGCGTTTTATCTCCCAGAATATTATAAAAGTGTATTTCTGTCCACAGAATAATTAATTATCAACTTTCACGCTCCTCAAGAAGCACAATTATTGTAAGTCTCAGAGTAATGGTGCATACATGAACACGATGATAATAATAAAATACGATTCTCAAGCTCTGTGTAATTCCGAATAGAGGCTAATAAATTACAAGCTAGAACTACATAATTTTAATTACATATTTGAGCAATTATTTGTTTAAAGTAGACTGCAAAAATGTAACACACTTGCTGGAAAAAAAAGTCGGACAAGAAATATATAGGGACATTGTTTTTTTATTAAGCAATGTAGCTGACTTTCACTAAACTTTCACTGCATGCGGTATTACTTTAGCTTATAACTGGTCTACTCTGGCAATCCCTTGTTAAGCTACAACATTGGTAAATGTTCCATGATATGCATCAACTGCCAAATTTTGAAAAACTGTGTTTTCTCATTTTGACCCCCCATTCAAATATTAGAGCACATTACCATTTCCTTATTGTCATCAAAACAATTCCATTTTATGAGTGTGTAGTTAGATGGAAAATGCAATAAAGGATACCCCTGGATTGGATTGGTATTCCGTGTACAGACAGCAGTGCTGTTGTTTTTCATTCCTGTCAACCTTCCCTTTTTGGCACGTTCTTTATGTGGCTTTCCTGGGCAAATCCTGATTTTTAAAAAATCCCGGATATTTCCTGGATTCCTGAACTCGCACTGATCTAGCAGGGAGAGGATGTTATTCTCCCTGCTAATGTCCCACCTACACATTATCAGCAAAAGGGTGGGATATTACTCTCCCGTTACTCTCCCTGCTAGATCAGCCGAGAAGTAAGCCTGGTACCGGAAGTGACGTCAGTGATTTCACTTCCGGTACGTGGAACGCGGAAGAACCAAAATCAGTATATCAGAAGTGACATCACTGACGTCACTTCCTGTATGTCCCTCATTTTTTTTTTTCAAAGTTGACAGCTATGTTGTTTATGGTGCTACAAAAGGCTATCGGACAGGTTAAAGTTTGCCTTGTTGTGTATCTTGGAGATTTATGTCTTGAGAAGTTCTGTGAGAGAGAAGCTAAGCCAGGAGTAGCCCACGGGACTGGCCAGCCGGCAACATTTGAGTGTTGGAGAATCCACTATGCAGGCTTAGTGTAAGTGAGGGACAGACCCAGAGAGAGGATGTTTGTTATGGAGAATGGACCCTCATTCCCTCCTCCCATGGTGAAAATTGTCAACACTGTCATAGTGGCATGTGTATAGGCTTTGCTAAAAGAAACAGTGTAGGTGAGCTGTCTAGTAAGGTAGAACTTTAATGTAGACCAGGCATAACTTAACGCAGGGTTTTGGTCCATGTCTGCCTGGTAATGTGTCAGCCGAATCATCAGACCCTATGGGTGATCCCTGAACTGCCGTACAATGAGGCACCACAAGAGTTAAGAACAACCTATATGACCAGGACACAGCCAGGGTATTGAGTAGCCTTTCTCTGTCGGGTAACTAAAAAGCTAATAAGGTGGAGGTTCTATATGTCTCCCATGCATCTAACATGTACATACTGTGCAAAGAACCCCACTTAGGTCAAGGTCACTAGTAACTCTAGAAAGCTTTGGTTACAGTTCACCCATACCCTAAGGGGCCCCAATATTATAGGGGTCTACACTTGTGTATGTATTTAGAGAAATGGATGGAATAGCTAGTTCTGCCAAAACTCATAAAGAAGCACACAATCAATCAATCAGCTGATATATAAGTACTATCCTGCTTGGCTGATCCTGTTTCAGCTTAGACAGTGTAAACAAATGTGATATTATAAAATGACCCTGGTCATTGAACTGTGGGAGAATCAATACAATCAAATTGGTCTTGTGCAGAGATGGACTTTATTTTTAAAATTCGACTGGTTTGATGTGGTGAGTTAATTGCAAAGCCCCTGAGCATAGTAAGATCACCAAACTTGTCAGAGATACAGAGAAGAGTCTAGGGTATACTACAAAAAAAGAAAGTATTTAAGTCGACATTTTTAGGTAGAGTTTTTGATTTTGAACTTAACTTATGCAAAATCTAGAGACTTGATAATGATCAATCTTTTTGATAGAATCTTCCCCTCTTTATAACTGTAGCAATAAAATATATTTTAAAAGTGGTAAAGCTTTGTAACATTATAAATAACCCAAAAAGTAGAAAAGCATTTAATTGACTGCCCTTACTCAGCATTAGAGAAGGTCTAATTTTTCGACTTGCTTACTTTGTGAGCTGATTGCAAAGCCCCTGAACAAAAACAATTATGTAGAGAAGGGTTGTGGGAACATTTGAAAAAAATAAGTTTTGCTCTAGCACATGTAGTTTTTGCATAAATTAAGTTCAAAGTTAAAGTCGAAATTCTGATTTTCGAAATTTTTACTTAACTTTGAACTTCATTTGTTCAAAAACTTTTTGTGTTAGAGACATACTTTCTTTTTTGGAGTATACCCCCAACCCTTTTGTACATCTCCAGCAAGTTTGGTGTTGATACCATGTTCATGGGCTTTGCAATTAAGTCGAAATCATCAAAATGGTTGAATTTAAAAAAAAATTTCGACCATCTCTACTCAGCATATTGCCATCTTTCAAGAGATTTGAGATCCTTAGCAACATGGTTTATCAATTTTTTTTTATAAAAAACTGTTTTTGAACTTTCATAAAAGATGCAACATGCTGCTTGTAGTTACATTAACAAAAGATAAAATGTAAGATGTATGTTTTAAAAATCAATGAAGACGCCAAGCATACGTAATTAGAAAATACAGCTGCTTAAATGTCAGCAGCAAAGGGTTCACTGTTGTCCTTTTAGAAACAAATTTGTTAAGATCACACAATGCAACTGAAGGGTTCTTCCCAATCCTAATAATGTATTTTTCTCATAGGGAACATACAGGGAGTGCATAATTATTAGGCAAGTGGTATTTTTGAGGAATAATTTTATTATTGAACAACAACCATGTTCTCAATGAACCCAAAAAAATGTTTTTAGTTTTAGCGATTTTAGGGGGATATCTGTGTGAGCAGGTGACTATTACTCTGCATAATTATTAGGCAACTTAACAAAAAAAAATTTATACCCATTTCAATTATTTATTTT
>CM070033.1:144766563-144778098 GCA_036250615.1 Ptychadena robeensis
TAATGCAGAAGGAAGAGTGCAGGGCTGAATTGAATGTCTCTGCCAAGGATGTGTGACATCAATTTGTGTACCTCCCGCCAGAAAGCTGAAATCTTAGAACAGGTCCAAAAAACGTGTAGAAGTGTACACGCAGGATCTGCGCATCTCCAGCATGCGGATGACACTGCCGGGGCATATTTATGCTGGAGAGAGCTGGAGTGCGGTACCAGTACGAAAGTAATCTCTTGTTTCTTGTTGGCGAACACTAAATGAGCTTTTGTGGGCCGACAGCCATACTGATTCCCACTGGGCAGACGTAACCCAGACGCCTACATCTCGTGCCCACCTAGCCTGAAGGGTAGTGATTCTAGGGTGTGACGCCGGTTCAAGCATTTTGTAAAAAATTAAAATGAGATGCCTTTCTTGCCCATTGTCTGAACACATGGATTCAAAGCTGGAGAGGGCTCTAGAATATTTCTCATGGTGCGGTGTTCGGTCTAACCAATGGCGTAATTGGAAGTACGACCACCAGGGGATAAAATCCGTTACGGACAGATCAGACAGGTCTGAGCATTGTACAAAGTTGCCACTAGCGTAAAAGTCCCCTACTGTTAACTGGAAGGGCGCTTTCCAAAGTCTTTGGAATTCCCAAGTGTTTCCCGGTGGGAACTCCGGGTTGCCACACACAGGGGTCAATGGACCTGGGGATGCAGTGAGTGCGGTGCGTCTTTTAGTCAAATGGAAAACTCGGAAGGTAGCACCAATCAACGGGTGAGAATTCTAGGGGGATTTGCTGCTGGTAACCATATTTAGCTGGACAACGGCACTGGTGAGTGATGGGATTCCAGGAGGACCCACACCTTATCGGTCCCATGTGTACACCAATCTTTTACTCTATTAAGGTGTATAGCCTGGTGATATCTGCGTAGGTCAGGCACCCCTAGATCCCCCTTACTCCTGGACTGCTTGAGCATCATCCAGTTGAGTCGCGGTCGTTTCTGTCCCCAAATTAATGCAGAAAGCATCTTATCGAGGGTGATGAGAAAAGAGGGGTCCAAACTAATGGGCGTGGTTTGCATGAGGTAGAGCAAACGAGGTAAGACTATCATTTTGGTCACTGCTATCCACCCCATCCAAGAAAAGGATATCGATCTCCAGGTGTTTAGATCTTTCTTAATAGATGTCAGAAGAGGTTGAAAATTCAGCCTAAACAGTTGCGTCAGGTCACTGGGGATCAGGATCCCCAAGTATTTAAAGTGGGAGTCATGCCAGTGAAAAGGAAGCCTCCGTGTAAGTCGGCGGACCTCCTCACTGGGCAGCGAGACATTTAGGGCCACTGACTTGGAGGGATTAATTTTGAAATAGGAAAGTTCCTGAAATTCCTCAAAGAGATTAAACAATTCCGTTAAGTAATCCAGGGGGTCAGAGAGGAAAAAAAGCCGGTCATCTGCGAATGCAGCCACCTTGAGATCCTCACCCGAGAGTTTAAGGCCCTGTATGTCTATTGCGCAATATGGTGCGGATCAGAGGCTCCAGAGATAAAATAAACACTGTAGGAGACAAGGGGCAGCCCTGTCTCGTACCATTAGTTATGGCTATGGAATCTGAGAGGATTTCATTCACCTTAACTTGGGCCGAGGGTCTCGAATACAGGACCTCAATCCACGTGAGCATACTGTCTGGGAGCCCTATGTATCGTAAGACCTCTAGCATGTAGTCCCATGCCAGACGGTCAAACGCCTTTTCTGCATCTGTTGACAATATCATCAATCGCCAGGGAGGTATTGTCCCTCGCCTCTCTACCAGGGACAAATCCCACCTGCGCCGGGGAAATCAGGGCAGGTACGTATTGAAGTAATCGGTTGGACAAAATTTTGGTGAAAATCTTAAGATCCACATTCAAAAGAGAAATGGGCCTGTAGCTCGCAGGCAGTGTGGGGTCCTTATCGGCCTTTGACTGTGGGGGGATCCCTTCTTCTACCGATAGGGAGTTGAAGGCTTCCAAAAAATGAGGCTGCAATGTATTCTGGAACATTTTATAATACTGAGTATTAAACCCATCCGGGCCTGGGCATTTGCCTGGTTTCATTTGCTTGAGTGCCATAGAGAATTCGGCCCCCGAAATTGGTGCTGTCAGTTCAGGTATTGCTGATGCCGGGAGTTTGGGCATGCCCGAGCATGTGATATACTCTCTGATTTTGGTAAGCCTAGATTGACAGTCTGAGGAGTAGCGTTGTCTGGCCCAAGATTATATAGGGATACATAATATTCCTGAAAACAGCGTGCAATATCTGGAGAGGAGACAACAGTATCGCCCCTTTTGGTTTTCATCTTCAAGATCGCCATCCTAGCTCTCCTAATTTTTGTTACCCTGGCCATCAGTTTGCTACACTTATCCCCCTCGTCATAGTACATACTAGTGCGTAGTGTATGAGGGCGTCTAATTTTAAAATTAATCGCATGCAGTAGTTCTTTCCGAGTAGAGATCAAGTCTTGTAAAGTGCTGGAGCACAGTGAGAGTTTATGTTGTGCTTCCAGGGTGGCAACTCGCTTCGCAGGCTCATTAATATGAGCCTGCCTCTCCTTTCGTAATGCAGACGCCATGGCCATAAGTTTGCCCCTGGCCACACATTTATGCGCCTCCCAGACTATGGCATGGGAAGTATCCCCACCAGCATTCTCAGAGAAATAATTTTTCAGGAGTGCAGTAATCTCCATCTCCCTGGATTTGTCTGAGTTCCGAGTTCCGAGCAATTCCGAGTTCAATTTCCACTGAAATTGACTCTTGTCTTTGTAGAACAAATCCAAGCTGACGCTAACAGGCGCGTGATCAGATAGAGATATGGACCCAATTGTGCTAGATGTCAATCTAGGGAGATCGTGTTGGGGTATAAAAACATAATCTAATCTGGAGTACTTGGAATGGACAGAGGAATAGAATGAATAATCTCTTGTATCAGGGTACAGTGTTCTCCAGGCATCGCATAGGCCAAGGTCAATAAATTTTTGTTTAATGAATTTAAGAGTGCGGCATGGAATAGATGACCTCTTGTCTGAATTATCAAGAATTGAGTTCAGTGTCAAATTGAGGTCCCCACCCAAAATTAGAATACCTTCCGCAAAGTCCAATAAAAGGTTGGTAACATATTGCATAAAGGAGGCGTGCTTTTCATTTGGAAAATAGACTGTGGCCAGAGTAACAGGTGTGTCTCTTATGGAGCCTTCACCATCAAATAGCGGCCTTCAGGGTCTCTTAGCTCTCCTTTCAACAAGAAGGGCACATCTCTGTGGAAGAGAATTGAGACTCCTTTCGACTTGTTGGATGAAGCATGGTATCCCGAGGGGTATAGGTTGGAGCATAGTTTAGGCATATTATGAGTTTTAAAATGTGTTTCTTGGAGCATGGCGATCGACGGCTTTAGCTTTTTAAGTTCACCCAAGAGTTGGGATCGCTTTTGTGGACTATTCAGTCCCTTCACATTAAAGGACAAATGGTCGTCCATGGTGTAGTTCAGAGTAGTGGGGGGGGGGGGATGAGGATGAGACTAAACAGGAGAGGAGTAAGGAGAAAGGAAACTCGCCTTTCTCCAACAATGAAACGAAAACACCCTGTGTATTAAAGTATCTAGCAAAATGTTCTTGAGATAACAGTAAAGTAGGCCCGCTGCAATAGGAAAATCAAAAACCAAAACAGTGGGGCCAACAGTAAATTGGGTGTGTGGTAGGAGGTGTGGTCAATCCTGAGGAGAATACTCCTTAATGGAAAGACTTAGATAGCGCCACCCCAGAATGGGAGAGCAGTATCTATAGGGGGTAGAAATACACCTCACTTGGGGGGTGGTAACTATTAATTGAGCTAATAAAGAACGCTTGTAATAGTAAATAAGGACCTGGCAAGTTTACTAGAAATGGGAGGCAGCTATGCCGACCGCTGCCTCCTCCACTACTAAAATACGGCCCCTTAAGCTAGCTATACATTGTCGGATTCCATGGCCGATCGATCACCTATCCGATCGATTCCGGCGATGTCAGCGGGAATCGGAGGTCCGATCGATCGGCCAATTAAGTGTGTCCGATCACTACATACCACCTTGTCCCACGGATTCCTGGACGATTCCGTGTCCGATCGCTTACTTCCCAAATGGCAACTCCCCCTGATGTGTGCTGAATCGGATCAGAAAGCCAACATGTTGGTTCTCTGTCCGATCCGATTCTGGGCCCGCGAACGATCGGACGTGATCGGATGGACAAGGTGGGCTTCACGCGATTCCGGGACGATCGTTTCGCGTGCACGCTCCCGGAATCGATCGTCCCGGAATCCGCTGGGAAACGGACCCGTGTATGGGGGCCTTTACAGGGCTTTATCATTATGAAAAAACATTTGAGCCTGTCATATGTAAATAACTGTAAAAACAACAATCTAAACCTAAAACGAAGATAAGTCAGTTGCAGGGATAAATCTAACCATGAGCAAAAATGCATCAACATGAGAAAATAACATCGAAAATGAAGTCATATGAGAGATTAGCAAGACCTCTTAGTTGCGATTATCATCAAACATGACTATAAGAGTTGTTTCAAACGGTCTATTGGCCTCATTACCACTCAAACAAACATCTAAGACAGTATAGCTTCAGAGAAAAGGGTCTAGTCGCCCCAAAGCAATAACATTGATGATAAGGGCAAACTTATATCAAACAACATATAGGCAGTATCTCTCTGTGGCAATCTAGTAAACGTACGACACCAAGAGTCAATTCAAAATGGCCTAAATGTCTAATTACCACTCAGTCGTACAGTCTGCGTGGGGTGAAGTCATTCTTTCTTCGTCCAGGGCGAGAGGGGCGACCTTCCCTAGGGGTTCGCTGTCTCTTCGGGAGCGGTGATCTCGAGGGCCCAGCTCTGTCTTCTTCCCGCCGATGGTGAGTGGGCTGATGTTGGACATCATGTGTTTCTTCATCGTGATCTCCATGCTCTTGGGGATGAAGGACATCAGCATACCATTCCGGCACAGGGATTTCAGGCAGGTCCAACGCAGTGAAGAAGGCTGGTAAGTCGTCTGGAGTGCGCAGCAAAACAGTGGAGCCACGGTGGATCACATATAGGCAGAAGGGGAAGCGCCAGCCATATTTGATATCCTCCTGACGTAGGACTTCCAAAATGGGTCGCAGGGCTCTGCGGTGTTGCAGAGTGACCGGGGACAAATCCGGAAACAGCTTAAGTTCAGCATTGTGGTACATTACCGACGCACGTCCCCTGACTTTCTGCATGATACTTTCTTTCAAAGGGAAGTTATGGAAACAACAAATTACATCACGCGGCAGATCATCTCGGAGATTACGCGGTTTCAATGCTCTATGTGCTCTGACAAATTCAATTGGGGAGTTAATGGGGCGTTCAAGAATTCCATTAAAGATTTTAGTAAGCATTGGTAGGAGTTGGTCAGAGGTGACAGTTTCAGGTAGACCTCGGAGTCTGATGTTGGGCCTACGGCCTCTGTTCTCTTGGTCTTCAATGCGTCTATGCATATGTAGCATTACTTTGGTGGTGTGAGATTGTTGATGCTGAAGAGAGGAGATATTAGAATCGCGGACCTGGCCTGGCAACTTCCACAGCTGCCACTCGTCGGTTTACATCCTGGATGTCCAAGCGTAGATCCGCAATCGCGGACTGTAGCGAGGCTTTGATGTTAGACGCAAGGGAGGCCAGATCTTCCTTGGTGGTCAAATGTTTCAGCATGCCTTTAGTATACACCTCAGGTTCTGATCGGATAGAATCACCATCGTCTATGCTATCAGAGTCGTGCTCTGGAGAGCCCTCTACATTTCTCTTCTTGTGGGAGGTGCGTGGTGTGCCTCCAGGTACCGATTTGGATCTGAAGATTTCTGGAATGTGTTTGCCCGATTGGAAGTTTGAGCGGAGTGCTGCATATTGGTTGGGAAGTGATTTGCCAGACTTGCCCATGATATTTTGATAATGACAGGTTGCTTGAGTGGAGAAAAGCTATGGTCAGCAAACCGTAGTATTCACGTAGACATAGGAGTGATGTCTGTTAGTAGGATAAATTGTTCTTGTGTAGGGGATAACTTAGTCTGTCAATGAACCCCGAGCCCTGCAGGTAATATCGTTGGTGGAGATAGTGGAATGTGGCTCAGAGCTCTTCGTGGGAAGGGTGTGCAGGTGACTCAGGAGGGGGCCGCGAAGAAAGGGCAGGACCCTTTGATATGTCAATGTCTCTGGGTGGTTCAGCTAGATGAGAGGTGCCACTGGGAGTGAGTCTGCCACAGGCTGCTGGGAGGTATGGAGCCCCTGATCCCCTAAGGCCTCAGCACTGCATTGATATAGTCTACAAGAAGGCAGGTTTACAAGTATACATGATGCAATTGTGCCCAGGAGGCCAGCTGGGTGTATGGCTTTAAGATATCTGCAGCAAGATTCAATCCTGGGTAGGCCGAAGGCGCCATCCTCAATTAAGGCCTCTGCTAGATACGGTCAGCAGCAGGGCCCTAAGCAACACAGCTGGCTGGATGCTCAGTGGTGTGTGGGGCACAGCGGGGTACAAAGTGCTGGAGTAGGGGCCGATTTGCGGTCTGTGCACCCGCTTCCCGTGCCGATATAGGCCCAAGCCGTGGCCTAAATTTATGCCTGACCTTCAGAAGGTGCGCTGGACGGCGGGAGAGCAGCGGTTTCTGTTTTTAGCTGAAGCAGGGTCTCCTGAGGGCATCCGACTTCTGTTACTGGGGTCCAGCAGCCAATGGTCTCAGGGTGGTAGTCCCGTTTGGCGCCCGGTGTAGGCCGCAGCCGCTGCCTCTATTTTCGGCCGGGCTGCGAGTGTGCGCGCGGGTGTACCATGAGTGGATCGGTCTCTGGTGGGGACTTGGTGAAGCCTCCCTAGGGTAGTGGGGTCTCCGTTAGGGGTCAAAATCCTTTTTTTATGTGGGTTTATAACCGAAGAGGCAGCAGAGCCAGTGTGATGTGCTGCCACTCTTCAGCATGCCAGGCCACGCCCCCCCTTTTGTATTTGCTTAAAATAATATTCTATATAATTACATTAATATTATTATTTTATTGTAAATATAATATACCGTATATGCCGGCGTATAAGACGACTTTTCTGTACCTTAAAATCCCCCCCAAAGTCGGGGGTCGTCTTATACGCCGGGTGCCGCAGACTGGGGGGGTGCAGGGGACCATCTCTGGGAGCCGTTACTGTATCTGTGCGAGCCGGTTACTGTATCGTGCTGCCTGAAGCTGCCAGCGCTGACTAAGATACATTGTAGCAGAGAGCAGTGTTACCATGGCTACAATGATGAAACTTTCAGGGTCAGTAATTCTCACCTACTACTACTTACACCCCGAGTTTCACCACTCTAGCTATAATACTTATAAGTTACATTTCAGCTAAATTCCAGCCACCAGACAATGCTTTTTCATGGCCAGTGATATACTCCTATATGCAACATTTAACTTGCCTACATTGAACACATATATCTTTAAATCCCTGCATGGTAGAACCTTGAAATGTTGTGGTTTACTAGTTGACTAAGACTATATCCATGCAAATGTTCAGGTCCCTGAGCATAATCCTTCCTACTAATAGCCCCCTGTAAAATATTGCTTCCCTATTAGCATAAAGCACTACTCTGCTGCATACATGCTTTCACTTATCCTATCCTTACTAATACAAAAAAAGATCAGACTTCTAAGGGTGTTGGAGATCTGTGGGTTGAAAGTCAGAGTAGACATACATTTTTTCATTTGGTGAGCGTTGGAAGAGGCATAGTCTTATACGGCGAGTATATAACAAACTCTATATTTTAATTGTAAAAGTTGGGGGGTCGTCTTATACGCCCAGTCGTCTTATACGCCGGCATATACGGTATTCGTTGTGTACCCACAAATTATACAAAGTATAAATGAAAGAAGATGGCTAGTCTCCTAGGACTTTTCTTATGTTGCACAAAAAGATACAGAGGTTTAGGAGCCCTTTCACAATAAGTGCGATGCACCTGCAGTTGTGGTTTTGGCAATAATGGGTCCGCTAACTGTCATCGGCAAAAAGCCTGCATTTTACACTGCGCTTCACTTGCATTTCTCATACCAGGTGTTTAGAAGATGCTTACTCTGTGGTTGTAAAATGGCAGACTGCGTTAACGCAAACTCTGGACTAGTGTAAAAGGCCTTAAAAGGCCTTGTGGTAACTAAATATAATAATAATAATATATTGTGATTAGTGTGCATATGACTTGAAAGTATATGTGCTGAAGTTAAATCAGTTGAACATCCTTCCGCCTGGTTCAAAAATTATATTTCCGAGAATAGGTGCTCTTCCTAGCCAAGAAGATTGTGAATTATGAGGAACGCATTCATTTTGGTGTGGTTGGTCCTTGGTCCAGACTTGCCATTATCGTGTGATGTGATCATATTCACATGTGATGAGCGACACTGTGGCACGATATAAACAGAAAGTAGAAAACCTACTCATGGTAGTACTGATGTATTGGAATTTGGTAAGAAATATCTTGCCCAAACATGCTTCTTTTTAGCATCTTAAAGGTCATGGAAATGCTTGATAAAAAACACTAGTTAACCCTGTGGATGTGCACCTTTAACTTCTTGGGCACTATTCCCGAACTGAGTTCAGTCGCAGTTTTATGGTGAATCATACTGCGCCCGTCCTGGGATCGGGCACAAACGCCGCCTCTCCGTGTGCCTGTGGCTCTGTAGAAGAGACTGCCGAAGGGGGGGGGGGGTGGCATCATAGACCTCCATGTTAATATAGGGGGCACCGCTCTACTCCACACACACCACCAGCGGTGTGTAGAGGGCTGGGCAGAGAGCCGGCAATCACGGCGGAGTACAGTGTCCACCGCAATTCCGGGGAAAACGGCTTTTCGTGCCATAAAAAAGCTCGTAAGCAGTCTAGTAGGCACCAGAGAATAATATGTTGCATCCCCAATGGTGCACACATCGAAAATGTTTTGCCAATGGCTCTTATAAATAACAGCATCACCAGATACTCATTGTAAGATACATTTCTGAATATAATAATGAAACTCATAGTGAACATTTTTAATGCTATAAGTGTTTTATAAATTGAAATCAAGTTGAGACTTTCCATTTACAGAATCTCAGTGTGAGGTTTATAAACCATTAACTTGTACATTGAAAGCTAAATTTTTCATGTAATAAATGTGTTTTACAATGAAAAACCATTTTCTTGTGCCACAAAAAACAGAGAGGTTCATTTAAGAGTTTATTTCTGTGGTATTGTGAACTGTTCAATCACAGTTTTTTTGTTCAAGTTTAGTTTAGGGAGCACTGCTTAAAAAAGAAAACGAGACCAAAATGAATAAGTTTTAAATATCTGACTATATTTAAAGCATACCTCAACTTAGCTCATTTACTCATTTACTTTTCTATCTCTGATTTGGGAGAAGAGGGTTGCATTGACAATCCAACACAATGGGCAGCACATTGAACACATTGAAGTTTATAAGTGGACAGAAACCTATAAATAACTCATGAAAGAAAAAAGTTACTTTAAACCAAGCACACCATTGTTTTTCTTGTGTCACATGACCCTCTTCCTATTGAAAAAACAAAAGTTGGATTCAAAATGGCCACAATGGTCACCATCCATCTTGAAAAGTTTCCCCCCTCACATATATTAATGTGCCACAAACAGGAAGTTAATATCACCAACCATTCCCATTTTATTAAGGTGTATTCATATAAATGGCCCACCCTGTATATTCATATAATATATATATATATATATATATATATATATATATATATATATATATATGTGCTATATCTTTGGTAAGATACACATTCCGAATTCCCAAAATATGTTTTTTTATATATGTTTTTATA
The DNA here is from genome assembly GCA_036250615.1 of Ptychadena robeensis. Classification (NCBI taxonomy): domain Eukaryota; kingdom Metazoa; phylum Chordata; class Amphibia; order Anura; family Ptychadenidae; genus Ptychadena; species Ptychadena robeensis. The sequence goes on from CM070033.1 coordinate 144,776,422, forward strand.
GCAGCTGGACTGGTCAGTGACAGTTCTTCATTCCCATGGTCCCTGAACATAAACGTGAAGAAGCCATGGATTGTTGGGTTTGCAGCCTGCACCCGAAATAATAAAATACCCCGGACTTTGTAAGCTGATTGCAAAGCCTCTGAAATTGTATCATCACTACAATAGCTGGAGATGTAGAAAAGGCTTGTGGGAACATTGCAAAGGTTTTGCTCTAGCACATATGTTTTTTTTATATAAATTAAGTTTGAAGTTGAAATTAAGACTTTTTTGACTTGACTTTAAACTTAATGTATGCAAAAAAAAAAAAAATATATATATAAAATATATATACTACTACAAACTTTTTTGTAGTAGTATACCCCCAACCCTTCTCTACATCTCCAGCAAGTTTGGTGGTGGTGGCTTTGCAATTAACTCAAAATGGTCAAATTTTTTTATTCGACCAATTCTACACACAACATATAACCTGATAGGATGTCTTTTGAGCCAATAAAAAAATCTAAAGAGAAATCAGAAGCAGTTAAAGGATTATAAATACCAAATTTTTGGCATACCATCTGGGTTTTGATGAAAAATCGAATGTACACAATTTGTATCATGTGTGCAAGAACAATCATGTACATCAGACCAGCATATCTTACAATGTTTTGTATAATGTTACAGGAGTTTCAATGCAAGGCTCGAAGATAAAATTGGCAGATTGAGCAGAACAAATAATTGACTTATTATGCAGATTAAAATAAATCTGCACCTGTTTGAATTAGATGAACAGGATAAGACCCAAATCTCAAGTATGATAACATTAATATGGATTTTAACAGATTGTTATATATTGCTCTCTCATGATCCTGTGCAGTCTGTGAAAGAGACTTATTTTAGAAATATTTATATGCTAGCTATCTATAGACTTGGCAAAATAATGTCACCCACTGTTTTCCCAGCTGCAGCAGTGCATTTACGAATCTTGAATGCAAAGGGACAGTAAGTTCTTGCACTTGTAACATCGGTGTAACATTTTGTGTAAAAGTGTGTAAAACATTCCTACATTGCAGGTAATAAAATAATTCACAATTTCTTGTAATCGTAATTTTCCTGTTGGTAATTGTGAGTGTGTGCCTGGGGTAGAATTCATTACCATATATCGTAACCTCAAAACAGGACTATGTACCTGTTCCAGATGATCCAATTGCGCCTTTTAGTGATGTCTGTCGGACTATTCTTCCTGGATGCATGTCCCCAGCATCAGTGATAGCACTGGGAACATGCCTGCAGCATTCAGATGTATTGCCTGATTGGCATAGGTGCCCGAATTTCTCACAAAATTTATTATTCTGCCAGGGTGGGTAAATTGTCATTAAACCTAAAACCATACATTGTCTTAAAGTCATTTCTTCCTTCATTACTTCTTCATTTCACAATCATCAGATTATAAATGGATTATAAATTTTCAATTATATTAAGCATATTGCTTTTTAAATTCACGTGCATAAAAGATAAATTGTTTTTCCTTAAAGCCGAATGTTGTCTTTTACTTTACATAGTTACGGATGACTTGCAAAAATGTAAGAATATCGTCCACAAGTTCCTGTATTTACGTAATTCAGTTTAAAAGGTGAAACATACAGTGCTGCTTGAAAGTATGTGAACCCCTCAAGTGGGGTAGATGTTTCTGTTGTT
>CM070033.1:144790584-144825963 GCA_036250615.1 Ptychadena robeensis
TCCGTTGAACAGAGATGAGCGAGCGTTCTTTCCATCAGGCAGGTGCATGCGCCTGAATCAATTAAGCCGGTATACTATGTTGTTTTCCATGCACCTGAAAAGAAAGGAATGGAAAGGTGAGTCTCCCGGAGAGAAATTTGAGGATAGTCCTGGAGATGGTGCTAGTTTACTGTAGACTTTACTGGCAACGACCGTAAGAAATGTCCTGAGTTTCCACAATAAATACATAATTTTCTTCATATCTCCGATCCTTTCTTCTGGAGTGAGACTAGGTCTGGCTACTCCCAACTGCATTGGTTCCGGGGGGTTTACTCCTGTGACACTGGGTGGAGAACGAAGGTGCTAACCGTGGGAAGACCCGGAAGGTATGCGGGGGAAGAAACTCCTTGGCCTTTTGAAAAGAGTTTCTGACGATCAGCTGAACGCCTCTCTCTTAAACGGCGATCAATGTGGTAACCCAAAGAGATAAGCTCGGGAGGGTTTTGGAACTCCCACTCTAGCCAATTAATCCTTCAGGGAATCTGTGAGGCCCAACTTAAACATTGATTTGAGAGCCGCTCGTTCCACTCCGTATAAGCAGAGTAACGTGGAATTCTCTAATAAATCCTCGACGGTCTCTTTCCCTGTTGATGTTATGGAGGGCATCTTCTGCGGTTTCCACTTGGCATGGGTCGGCGTATAACTCTCCAAGTTTCCGGAGAGAACTCTTTAACGGTAGTTTAAACATGGATCCTCATGTTCGATCAGTTGGAACGCCAGGTTTGAGCTTCTCCTTGGAGAGAGTGACAACCGTTCCAACACGTGATTTTCTCAGTGGGGTAGGTATGAGCAGGAGAGAGGAAGGGAGTTCGCAGCATGTTTGAACGACCTGAAATTCTCAGGGGCCCCTGAGAATTATCTGGCATGGCAATCTTGGGTTCTTTAGGGTACCTGGCCGGTGGTGTCCAAGAGCCCCGGTTTGAGTTTTGTCCACCAAGGATTGAGTGGTTCGTTGGATGGATACCTTGATACTCGTATTCCTCCAGTTGGGCACACAGGAAATCCACTCGAGGATCACCTCCAGAGGCAGTCATGCTTCTGGGTTGTAGCTTTTGTCAAATCACCTGGGGGTTGTCTGGGTATACCTGGCGACAGGGGAGGAGTCTGTGTCCGTAGAGCCCGTCTTCAACCAGGCCCCCCTAATGGAGATGGGCCGATGTCCAGGAGGGGCAACCGGTGGTCTTTCTGCTGCGGGCAGGACAGGTCTCCCCTATTGCCAGGACCCCAGTAGTGACTGTGGGTAGGGTGTGACTACCTCGCTGTGGAGATGACACACAAATAAAGAGAATCCAGACGGGTTCCAAGGTCACAAGGGTTGGAGAAGGCAACTTAATCAAGACAAGCAGAGGGTCAGGGCTGGCGGCAGTCAAAGCGTAGTCAGTAAACATGCAAGGTCAGGGTTCCAGAGATCAGATTAACGGTAGGCAAGCCAAGGTTCGGTAACGGGGAATCTGTCAGAATGGTAATCAGGAAAAACATACGCACTAGACCACTGGGGAACTGCAAGCTACACACTGAATCTCACTCTACACTGAGCTTTTATAGCCAGACCACTGTTCCACCCCTCCCCTCTAAGGAAATGACGCAGAGAGGAGGGGTTACTGTTACTTTAATTTGTGCACGCCCTGTGCGCGTGCACGCGAATAGCGCGATCCCGGCATGCTCAGTGTGACCGCTCGGCGGCGGCCATTGCTCTGCACGCCGGCTGCGTGCAGAGCATACCAGGCAAGGGGTACCCCATGGCAGAGGTAACCCCCTACACCCACAGGTGAGTCCCAACCCGGGGGAGAGCTGCGCAGCCCGGGGACCCCATAACCCAGACCGGGGACCCCGACGGCGCCGCACTCTCCCTAGGAGGCTGACAGAGGCATATGGAACATACCATAGTACTCCTAAGCAGTCTACAGGTGATGAAAAATAGAGACTTCATTGACCACATCAATAACACAGGTTGGGTGGGCACCAGACAGAAAGTTATTTTGCTAGTTGCAGTGCTTACCAAGAACCAATTACAGTTAAAGCCAATAGAAGAGCTGTAAAAAAACAAATAAAATGTTAGGTAGATTAAAAAAATAAAGATATTGGTAGAATGAAGTCCTGATTAATGAAAGAACACATTACTTACAGACATTATTACTTATCCTTGAACACTAGAAAAGGATAAATATACCACCAAAGCTTTTTGACTCTTTAATGTTCCACTCCGTTCATTTAAAACTTCATACTTGTAGTATTACTTTAGCCTTTACCCACTTCTTACACCTATTTTCACCTACACCCTATCCTTACCACTCCTTATCTTGACTCCCCTATTATTTATTTTATACTCTGACTATGTGTCTCTTCAACTTCCTCACAGTCCCACAGCTATTGGTTCTACAAACAAGCCTACATCACCTGTTGTTTTGGCCACTTGTGGGTTTTAGTGTTGCATTAACCTTTTTTTTTTCCTTGGGTATGCTTCCTTTAATAAATACCCCCACAAGCTGGGTACAGCCATTCCAATCCTATACAATTCAGTATACCTATTAATGACCAAAAATCCTAGTCAACTAGTGTTATGAGTGATTTTTTTTTCTCACTCTATTAGTTTTCTAACAATACAATTTAAAACTAGATGTTATTACACTGAATGTAAATGAAAGTAATGTATTTATCACATACATTATTATATATACTACCTTTGTATAGTTTTAGATTTGATTGTACTTTATACTTCTTTGTTCAAAACCTATTGTTCGTTTTACAAAACATATATTTATTGCAATGCTAAGTAGAGAAGCTGTGCCTAAGGTATAAGCAAAAAGCATCAACAGAATCCTAGTGGAAAGCAAAACCAATAAGTGACTTGGCATAAGTAAATTAGATAAAGGAAAAGTGTCAATGGACTTAGGTAAATCAGGACAATGATAAATTACCTTTGTTAAGCGTAAAGGGATTTATGTTTCTTTATGAAAACCATTCTGGACAAGATCCAGACACTGAAAACCCACACACAACGTGTACTGTCAGAGAATTTAATTAGAATCTCCACTCATCTCTCACTTTCATATTTCCTTTTATTGTGTCAACCTGAGTGTATAGTTACAAGCCGCCCAAGATGTTAGGTTTCAAGAAAAGTTAATTAATTTTCTTGAACTTTTCTCTCTCACATTTGTTTGCTTCCCTTGAAATATTACAGAGCAAAACACACTGATAAATGAATACTGTAATTAGCAACAGAGAATGATTCATTAAATAAATGACTGAAAAATTATTTTTAAAGAATATTTTGAGAGGATTATTAATATTTAAAAAAATGTGGTGTATTTGAAATTGCTTTATTTTATATTTATCCCACGAAGGTCAAAATTGCATTGCATACCCAATGTAATTAATTCCTTTAACGGATATGAGACACATTTGCTGCTGTATTTAAAGTAAGGTGTCCATGTATAGCAAGATCTGCATGTGATAGATAGATAGATAGATAGATAGATAGATAGATAGATAGATAGATAGATAGATAGATAGATAGATAGATAGATAGATAGATAGATAGATAGATAGATAGATAGATAGATAGATAGATAGATAGATAGATAGATAGATAGATAGATAGATAGATAGATAGATAGATAGATAGATAGATAGATAGATAGATAGATGGTTGCATGGTTTTTCCACTCATCGACCACAGGGAAAACCATGTAGTGCAGCTACATGTGTGGCGGATGCACATTGCCCAGCCTGGTTGGTAAACAAGGAGCGCAGTTTTCGGACACGGTTTTCACAGCCAGCTTTCGGACACGGTTGACTAACAGTAAGAATAGGACACGGTATTGCCGACATGGTGAACACTGCGTCCTAAACTCTCTAAACACAACACATATACAGCAGGTAAACCAGGGGTGGCCGCTATGGACATGCCACACCGATGTGTTTATAGCGCCACCCATGGTTTCTGGACCTTAATTCATGAACATGATGCAAGAAGCAGTAACATGATGGCAACAAGCAAGCAGGGATTTTTATTTTGTTGGTGTTGGTATAGCTGTTTAGGTTTGAAAGTTGTCATCAAAGTTTATCTCATCAAAAGGATTTATAGTGAGAACTATAGGAGTCACAGAACTTGCCAAATCTATAGTAACAACTTGCGACATTTCGCAAATAATTCTACTAATATTTGATTCCATATTCGCAAATATTTGCAATTCGAGTGTATGGTCATGAATTGCCCTGATGGTTAAAGTAATTGGCAATCACACAGTTATTTTACTTTTCTTTTCATTATTGTCTGTGTTTGACTAACCAAGTGCTTCATACCAAAATTTAAGTCAAATGTATAGAATACAGAATTACAGAATAGTCTATTTGATGCTTTCTACTACAGTTTCTGATTCCCCCACGTCCTTGTTTCCAGAGGCAGAACAAATGCCTTATTTTTTGGGATGTAGATTAGACTATTTAATTGTGCAATAATTGAGGTGTTGGCTTACAGTTGACACATTGCGTTTATTAAGAGTTCTTTAATGCTAGGTGTGCAATCTGCATGATGCACAGGTTTGCATAGGCTAATCTGTTGTACAGTGCATTGTAGTCCTTTTTGAAACACAATGTAGTATGCTTTTGGCTCCTCTTGCACTTCCGATTGCATCATGTTTTGTGTAGTGATTTTACAATGCAAACAGTGCATATGAGCCCCTACTGGAGGCAAATAATGGCAGAAAATTGTTTTTAGCCTGCCAGGCTGTACAGTGCACAAGATATGCAAAAATCACAAGATTGGGTAACTAGACTTTACCTAAGCTGTAATCCTTCAAAAGGCATTACTCCTATTAAGATCTGTGCAAAAACTTGCTGTCGGCTTGCTTAAAGCTTTGAAAATGTCTGAACACTTTACTTTTCAAATTACAGTTTACAAGCTTAAACTAGTGTGGCATTTGACATTTCCAAAGCACAAACTATATGTCATATCTGCAGGATATTACTTAGTGGTTTAAGGAAAAAAAGACATGTCAGGATAGCGGAAAAATATGTTTTAAGTTGTTTATAAGCTTCTAGAAAAGTTTGCTAAATCAATGTTGTTGATGAACAAAAACAGTAAAGCATATTCACCTTGCAATATGATTTATTACTTTGCAATGGAATGTGCCAATTAGTGATCACGGTTAAACTATACTGATTTTATCTATGCATTAATCTTGAAAATCCTTATTTATATATTGTACAATTAGGTATTCTCTCTTCAAAATTCCCTACACTCGCTAAAGTGAGTGAAAGTTCTGATGTAGAGTGTTACGGTAATTCACTTTATAAGTTAAACACGCTCCATGCCAATTTTAATTCAACCCCAATAACTTAACAAGGCAATATCCCAAGGAAAAAGCTGATTAACAATGTGCAATGTGGGTTATTCTTGACCAAAATTCCATAGCTGACCAACGTTCTTGGCCAATCTGTGTTGCTGCAATAAAAGTTGATGATCTGGATGTGCTGGGCAGGGATGTTGGTTTCACAAACTAAGATTTTTCCTTTTTATAATGTTTAAAATTTAACATTTACTTGACATGTGTTATGGTGTTACTCTTTGCTTGTTCCACAAAAAATGTTTAAACAGAATTTAACCTGGTATCTGATGAAGGGAAATCTTCCTCTTCCACTTGCCATTTTCTCCCATAAATATTAGAGTTGGCCTGCCCTGGTTTAGAAAATGTCCACCTTACAAAGTGAATGATCACTTTGTATAGAAATTTTTTACTGAAATGTGAAAATATGTTTTCAATGAATCATGTTTAAGGAAAATGAAAGAAGATCCACATTTCATTGCACATGATCCAATGAATTAGGTCAACAAAGGATTTTTATCACATTTCCTAAAACTCTGCTAAGAGAACCTTTCCTTGCAAAGTGATATTTTACTCTGGTGAACATCAGTTTAAAGCAGGATTCTTCTCCTGGAAGAAGAAGGCTCAAAGGAGGTGCCTGTCTTTTGCTTATTTTATTGGAATATTGTTTAAGCAAAAAACTAAATAAATAAATAAAAATAAAGACATTTCAGTTGGTCCATCCTCCTCCAAGCCATTCACAAAAGAAACAGACCATTTAAAGTGTCCATCCTAAAGAAGTAAATTGAGAGTCACGGTAGCTTAGACTTTCCCTCGGTATGTAAGGATTTAACCCTTACAACATACAGAGGGAAAGTCTAAGCTACCCAAATTTCTTGTTTACCCACAGGCTACCAGAGTGTGACCAATAAATAAATCACACTGAATCGAGACAGTGTCTGATATCTATCCATCAACTCTGTAGATTCTAAAGGTTACTGTAAACATAGACCCCAAGAGTCCTGCAGCCAAAATAATAGGTGACACCATTTGAGCCTCAAAACCTAATCACTCTAAAGCTAGCCATACACGTGTCGGATTCCATGTCCAATCGATTCATCATCCGATCGATTCCGGCGATTCTGCCGGGAATCGCAGGTGTGATCAATCGGCCAATTAAGAGTATCCATCGCTGCATACCACCTTGTCCAACGGATTCCGGCACGATTCCGGGACGATTCCGTGTCCGATTCCACCTCCGATTCCACCTCACAAATGGCAACTCCCCCTGATCTGTGCAGAATCGGTTCAAGAAGACCAACATGTTGGTTCTCTGACGGATCCGATTCTGGGCCCCCGAACGATCGGACGTGATCGGACGGACAAGGTGGGCTGCACACGATTCCGGCACGATCGATTCACGTGCACGCGCCCAGAATCGATCGGCCCGGAATCCGGCCGGAATCCGACCCGTGTATGGGGGCCTTAATACTTGTTTTTCCACCTCTGATGGCTCCTAAACAAATTCTTAGGAGGATAATAAGAAAATACAGCTGCCTCCCTACTTTGTGAACATTGCCCTTTCCTTTAGTTAATTTGCACAGTTAAGCTGTTTAAAAATGTAGGACTTGATTTGCCAAATACATAATAATGAAGCTGTGTTTAATTTGAATATGCAATCATGTGTTCAGAATTAAAGAGAAATTATTTCTTTATAGCATATGATTGGGTGAATGAATTAATTTATTTGCTAAGCAAATGAACATCCATTGTACAAAATTATGATTCTCTGCTCCCATTGTAAATAAACCACTTAATATCAGCTTGATTAATTAATAGGCAAATATTTTTGGTGTCATGTTATTACTGTTAGTTGATGTAGACTACAAGTTAACTACATTACACCCAATGCATATACCCCCCTACAAAAAGACATTCTTGTACTTTAAGGACTCAAGTACCGGTAAATGTTCGATTGGTTGAATTGGCTTGGGTGTTTAGAAGTAAGGCACTCTAGGAGATGTAGGTAATATGTGGAAGTTATCTTTAAGTGTTTTGATGCAATGTGTTTGTGGCCCTTTGGATACTTCCAGCAATGTTTATAGGGGCAGATGATACATAAAATAAAAATAGATCTGTGATATGTTGCTTTATATCACATTAGCAAACACTGTAAGATAGAGCACCCAGAGCAAGTATCTTCTACATGAGTCCTGTTGCTGACCATACTCAAGCTGAAGATGACTAATGCAGCAACATATACTAAGTGTTAAACCTTTTGTGACGAAAACATGAAGGCTGCCATTGCTGTCGTTTACAGTATATAGTTGCCTTGTCATTATCTCTTTTGTCTATACATAAATAATTATCTTACATTTTTAAATAGTTTACATCGATTCATCAATTAAATCAATTCAAACAAAAAAAGAAAGAAATGGTTGAACTTAAAACAATTGGTTGTCTAATTATTGCTAAAATGTATTAAAAAAAACACAATTTGTTCATATTGTTTTATTTGTTTTTTTCTTTTTATCAGTTCACAAATAAGAGTATTTCAAATTTCCATGTGTTTCCATAAATCTGAATCTATGGCAAACAAAAAAGAAACATAAAAAAATTACATTGTGAACATATATACCCTGTTAATTTTAATGTTGATCTTCATAAAGCAAGTAGGGTTTATATATGTGTATATATATATATTTATATATCTGCATATATATTTTAGAGGTTTCTTAAATATCACAATACAAAAATATGAATACGCAATTAATCAGTTTGTTCAAACATGTCAATTGTTTTACTTAATATAAATGTACACAAAAGTATAATATTTAAATTCTAGACATAAATGACCTTGTGCTTCGACAGCTTTTTAACCTATCAAGTGCTAATATGCAAGTTACAGAAAAAATTTGTTTTGCAACCAAATGTGTCAGCGTACAAATGTGAGTATCTTGCCTCATCTTTGTGAGCATAATTTCTTTACTATTGTGTTGGTTTTGTCTTTTAGTCTGTTTAAGGCAAGAGAACAAGTATGCTCTTTGTGTGAAACGAAAAGTTAACATTTTTTTTTAAATGACATAAACGTAAAGATTTTACTACAATAACTTTGAAAGAAAAGCACATTGTTTAAGAAAACATTTTTTTTAAACGAATTCAAGTTTTTGTATAATTTTTTGTGCACTTTTCTTATGAAGCCTCTTAACCAATTCACTATATGTGACCAACAGGTTGAGCACTATTACATATAAAAATACATCAAAAATTCTGGTAAACAAACCATTTCCATTTAGATCATAAAACATATATACAATTTTTTTAAATCTTTTTCTTTAACTTTCATCTGTGGTATTAATAGAAGATGGGGACCCTTAGGACTGCAGTAACATGCTTTTATCAAAATTTGGAAATTTCTGAATCTAAATCTATAAAGCTGTAAAAAATCAGTTGAAGCTTTGAATAACACTAATTTTGGTTGATAAGTCTTACAGAAATAGAGTAGCGTTATGATGCATCGTTAACATTGCATACATTAAAACCTAATCGCAATTTACTTAAACAGCAGTTGATAGTTTTAAGATTTTATCTTCTTTAAGTGCAAAATTGCCCTATACAAAAGCAGTTAAATGTCCAAATGAAAGGTTACTAGGTTTAATCCTTTATGTAACAAAACACTTTGTATTTGCATATTTATAATGAGTAGTTCTAGCATTTTATAACAATAATTTTATATATAAATACTTAAGGTGAGAATTTGGAAACTATTACTTATTGCTTTATAGCTGAGCAAACAGTGGAGGGGACAAGCTGGCTTTCTAAATTATAAAAGAGTAAAGTAACCATGTAAAGTTGTTTTTTAAAGGAATTTCCAACCACTATCTAGTTAGTGATCTCGTTTTTAGCCATGTTTTAATATACTTATGTTAATTGAAAAAGAGTGTAATCTCTTCAAATTCTTTTCTGTGGGATCCAATGAGAACCAATTGTATGCCCAGTTAAAGTTTTTCTACAACTTACCAAAATTGGACTTTATTGTCTCAAACTATTGATGAAAAATTGGTATTCAAATGTGTTGTTAGATTAGACAAAATATTTTTTATCTATGAGAATCAGTTATGGCAATGTCTGACTTTTTATGACTGTTTAAAAGAAAATGGATCACAAATGCACACAGCACTTTTTTTTGCTTTTTGTTTTGGCAGTATAAACTAAAATACAGAAAAACTAAAATACAAAACATAAAAGAAAATTAATACATTGTGCATAATCATTGAACACAAAAATCAGATTTTTATTTTTCATAAACCCTACATGAAAATTGCAAAAATTACTCACTAAAACATATATTGAAAGCAAATTGGAATTTCGAACTTCACACTTCATTCATAATTTTTGCATTTACAAGGTTGCCACAGTTTGTAGCCCTAAATTGACCGAGCTATTTTAAGCTCAGTCGGAGAGAAACCCATCTTGCTAATCTTAAGCTATGTATAAACAAGAATTTTAACAATCTGTCGGTATAAATAATTTGTTTAATACTATGGCTGTATGTATATGACTTCATGGCCATTTAATGACTGCTGGGTTGATCACTATTAGGGAAGAAGCCATTTTCATACTAGTCTTTTTTTTTACTTAAATCATTAAATCGTTACAAATATGTTTTGATGTGCAAATAAACTAAAGACATACATAACGGTGAAATGACTACTTTAGTGAATCATCCCCTAGATGTTTGGTATTTAATTTTGTTTCTTAAGAAAATGCATTTTAAAGTGCTCCTGCTATCATAAACCTTTTTAATTAACAATATTTATATGATTGAATGCATTTTTTAATTATTAAAAAAATAATAGTGCTAACATGCAACGTGCTTTTCTGGTGAAATTTTCATGAACACCGTACCAATAAATGCTTTAGGTAGTTATGGTAATGGGTTTAAATGAATGGGCTTTTCAGATTTGAGATTTGCATAAGAGCTAGAAAAATATTTACAATAGTCAGTTGTTTTTGTAATCATAGTTAACCTTCTGTGAAATTAAAACACCAAATTATATTTAATACTCAGGAATGTCTGGGAATTTCTTAAGAATTTAAAGACCAACAATGTTATTTCACTTGGTTTCCTGATCACTTACATAGACACTGATATACATTATGTTAAATATGATTAAGGGTCAGCAGTATAGGCAATATTCACATTCACGACATTTCACAAATTATCCTCCAAGTAAATTGCAAATTCGAGATCTCCTGTTTACTTTTTGTGAATATCACATGCGAATATTATGATCCCAATGGCATTGCGTCATGGAACTCACTCTAAGACAAGTTGTTCTTACTGTCACATTCTCAAACCAACTAATGAAAAATCGTTTGGAAATTGAACGGAACATTGAGCCAAATATTCGAGATAATGAAGATATAGCAGTATATTCGAGATCTTCACAAATTCTCGAAGTGCCAATATTTTCAAAAACAATTTGCAATTAAAATATTCGTGCTCAACAGTAAATATGATCTCTGGTTCAAAATTGTATTATATTGCTATATAAAACCCCAAATATTGCTTGGCTTGGATAAAGTGTTATTGGCCAAGTTTGGTGAACTGTGCTGCTTGGCCTGATGCTGAGCTAGAATAGCTTTGGTTAAACTCCTGGTTAAGAACTATTGAATGATTTGAATCAACATCATCTTTTCAAATGAGAGGGTTCTGATAAAGGTACATCTATTGTCATCAAAATATTGGTAAATCTGTCCATTTGCAAGTCCCTATATAATCCTGCTAATAAGCTACATTTAAGTTAGAAAAGAGAAATATTCTTTATGTATAGCAAGATTCAATGTTAGAACAGAGACAAAGAAAAGTTTCTTAGAGCACTCCTGCAGACAAGGACTCGCATTTATAAGTACAGAAAACACTTGATAGCAAGAATGTCACCACTTAACCTTCTGAGCGTCTAGCCCGAGTTAACTTGGGCTGAGTTACAAGCATCATGAAACTCAGCCCCAATTAACTAGAGCCACGCCCCAGATCTCGCCGGCTTTCTGCGGCGGTCAGGAGCATTGGCATGTATGCTGATGCTTTCGGATCCGCCCCTGATCGCGTCACCGGTGACGCGAAGGAGGCTGGGGTAGGCGGCGCCATAGACCTCCGTCCAACTGGAGGGGCGTCGCTTTCTTACAGCATAAGTCCGGCCTCTCCAGTGACGCCAGACTTATGTTTACATCCTCCAGCTGAGCAGGAGCACAATATGCTCCGCCGCGATTGCCCGTGGCACGGTTATGAAAAAACTGTGCCAAGGGCGAAACGCTCAGGAGGTTAACCAAAGATATACTCATTTCATTTAAAAATTGAGGATGCATTCACTCTGAATTCAAAATGTATTTTCAAAATGTAAAAATGAAATGTAAGTCAATTGCTATTAAATCTAATGTTATGCTGTAGGATATTATGGTGTTAAGTAAAACAAAAAAAAAATGGTAGCATGGGAGATTGCATATCTACTGTAGCTCTTTGTGGAGGTGGACAACCTAGACCCTGTGAACAGAAATGTTTGTAGGCTTAGGTGACCTAACAAACATTCTAGTCTTTAATAATTGCATAATCTGCAAACATGATTTTGTATAATTTCAGAGAAACCTCCCTGAGTTTTAGTGAATGCATACAAAGTGCTCAGTTATAGCCCTGTATATACATTTATTATCCACATACTTTTGAATCATAGCCATGACTCTACATTGTCTTTCATGCCACCAAAAAATGAAAAACTATTATAAGGCAATAACCTTCTTCCATTCATTTGTACGCATTTGCTAGGAGATAAACAAAATTTGGATTACAGTCAAAAATATTTTGCCCATGTGGTCCATTGTCACTCTAAAACACATAGCAGTCATAACCATACCCAACAAACATAACAAGTAACGTTTATGCAGTCACAATGAATATTATAACAATACTCACTAGAATACTAACCAAAGATGACTACTTTTCATTAGGGGCAATTTACTAAAGAAATACATAACTACAGCATCATGGGATAATAAAGCCTTCACAGCTTCACCTTATGTATTTAGCTAAAGGAGAAATCTCCCTTAAAGTGATCATTCCCTTTGGAAATATGTGAGCGTTACTGCTTCACTTAATCATCTACCATATAGCTAAAAGTATATTGAACATGAGCCAATTGAGAATGAACTCAAGAAAAAAATTTACACAAAGTATTATGTGAGATTGTTGGTATATTCTTGCTCAATATTTTTTTTTTCAAATCCATAGAATCAAATGCATATGGCTGAAGACTAGTGATGGCCGAACCGTCTGCAAGGCCGACAGTTAAGCCACAAACATAGATGTTCGCACTCCTTCTAGCCGGCGAGCAGTACACCCAGGAGGAAGAATCTTTTCACTAGAAGACCAGTTAGAGTAACCGGTCTTCAAGTGAAAAGCCTGCTCCGAAAAACATCAGTGACATCAGTGACATCACATCCGGCAATCGGAACCAGGAACTATGTGTTCCAGGTACCGGATGTTTTGTCACTGACGTCACTTCCCGTTTCACCAATTCAAATTCCCTGCCAAGAGGAGTGAAATTTGAATCTGCCCGCAAACAGGTGGATGTTGGACTTCTTTAAAAGTCCGATCCGCCCGTTTGGGGACGCACCTGGCCGAAGTTTGACCATCACTACTGAAGACACATGGCTCGTACACCTATTCTAAGCCTGTACTGTATTTCCTTTATTGTGAATAGTTTATATTTTACTTTATAATTCACAGCATTGAACTTTCTTGCACTAGGTTGTGTGCCTCATGTCCTTGTTCCTATTTGTCATCAACATCCCTTACTGTTCCTGCTTAAGTGCTATGGGTGAACTGTTAGGAGCAGTGAAGTCAGGGCTTTCAACTGCCACTGTAAACTTTCCCTTATGCATTTTGTGAAAAACCTTTGAAGATGCCCTTTTTTTATTTGTGTTTACCAGTGTGCACATGAACAGTATGAGAATAAAGTAGGCTTTTTTTTAAACTATTATACATTTGTACGTTTGGCCCCAAAAAATAGTAGAGATGGTTGCAAAAAATGTATTAGTTTATATTGATGTTAATTGTAAAGCCTATGCTTAATGTATCATTACAAAAATTGGACATTTTGAGAACAGAAAAATAGTTTGTGAGAACATTTCAGAAATTTTGCACTCCTTCTTTAAACCTCCAGCAATTGTGGGGACAAAAGTCATGTAGTCCAAATTAAATTTGAAAACAATTGACCATCTCTACTCTATATATTAATATTAGATATAAGATGTATAGGGTCACTATTGTCCTAGAAATTTAAAAGTTTTTTTAAGTGTAAAGACAATCAGGTTAGGTTTAGAGGGCAAAGGAAGCTTTGAGTGGAGTGGAGATTTTAAATGGACTTTTCCCCAATGATTTGTTGACAAAAAGCCAGTTGGCTTAGAGATTAATATATTTAGATGCAATAAAAAAACAACTGAAAGATTTATGCAATACATAAATAATCCCTTATCAGACTTCATATTCCGAGATGAAGATTTTATTAGACACTCCTGTTCTGTAGTCTCAAAACTTGACCTGTTAAAGACTAATGGGAAAGATTAGCCATAAGGAGGTTGTAGTAAATGTTGTTTTTTTTCTATTGCCTTTCTATAGACCCCACTTGCAGAGTTCTGACCCAGTTTTAAGAAATACAAATAAGACACAAGGTTAGGCAGGACAAGTTTGAATCTGTGTTAACACTCGATCCATGTGGTCCAGTCTTCGCATCTCTATACCAAAGCTTGTAATTTAAGATATTTTATTTTGGAAAAAATATATCCTCTCATAAATTTTATGTAGTTCTATTTAATATAAACTATTTATCTGGTGCTTGGGATTTTTGTAATAATTAACACCTATCGTCTAATGGTACACTGCACAATGTCAAAAGGTATTCTACCCCACAGGATTACCAATGTAATGGTAGAAGTGTCAATGTGTATCCCTGCCATTCTCCATCATGCACACTTTCATTCAGTGTTTAGGCACATGTAGTCATAATTGTAGTGGAAACTGAAAACCACGGGCTAAGGATTCTACCCACAAGAGTGATATCACTGTAAAGAGCGTTGGTGTGTAACATTGGTATTTGCTGTGACACATGAACTTTGCAGATCCAAAACTATGGGTTCATACATGTGTCAGATTAGAATTCTTTTATCTGAAGGATCAGTTGATGTCCAATTACTTTGCCATGTGGATGGCCAGCCTTTGTCTTTGACTTCACAACATAAATGTAATGTAATTACTTACACTAGAGTTGATAAAAATGTTTTACATGTCAATAGATTGCATTAAACTGTAAAATCAATAACTGCAAACACACACTTTCAACCCTCTTAAACATAGAAGCTTTTTTTTCTTAAAAATAAACATATTTCTTTATTTTATTCAATAAAATGTGTTTAACATTTTAGGTCTGATTAATTTTTATAAACAATAAATCTGTTGGAAAGGCTTTATGCATGTTGGCGTTCACATCTGGTGTTTGTTACCTCCTGAGTTCTAAATTTAAATTGCCTTTAAGCTGATAAAGTTGTAATCTTAACAAAATGAAATTGGATAAGGCAAAACAATTTAAAAAATATTACAGGAGTTTCTGATAGTAACAAGGTCTTTCTCGGCTTTGGTATGGACACCACCATACAAAAATAACTTCAACAATGCATGTATATTTTTTTTCTTCTGACTAGAGCACTGTAGCATTTCAAGTGGTATTTTAAAGTAGAGAAAAAGGTAACAATAAACTATAAACAATATGTGATCCCCCATTCACCCCCTTCACAAAATCTAAAAAGAAAATAGTATTTAAAAAATGAAAGATAAAATAAAGAAAAATTACGATGGAACGTTTTCCATTAAAACTGCTCTCTAAGATCTATGTTACTGCAAAGCAATACATACAGACCAGGAATCTTGTTGAATGATAGACATTTAAGTTAGTTAAAAGTTAAACAATCAGACCATCTTGAAGTGTAACCAAGCATGCTGCCATCAGGGAGGTGGGCAGAAGGAATCAAAAGTGAGCTCTGCTGGTTATCTTAAAAAAATAAGAGTCATTGGAATCTTGCATACTTCTCTCTTTTGATGCTGAAGGCCGAGCATCGTGAATGTATAATACTAATAAAGCCAACAAAATGAATGTTGATCCTTATCCAGTGGTTGGTTCAAGCATTCCAAAAAAGGGAAAACAATTGTAAAACTATACTTAAGGAAAGTTAAAGAGAATGCTTCCTATCTATACATCAGTCTATTCATAAAAAATGTAACTAGACAAATTTCATTGACATATAAAACAAAGTCAAAAATGTAATGGCAAGAGACATGGGTAAAACAGGAAGACACTGATGCTACAAATAAATTGCAAAAATATGTACAAGACCCTGTTTTTCCTCAGATATTAACGATTGTAATGCATGTTTAACAGCAGCAGTCGAGGATGAAGTTCCAGGCACCAGACTGCAAGATCCGCTTCCAACTGTGTGATGGTGAGTGTGGGGCTGCTGTGCCCCTACCATTCCTGTCACCAGATGACACTAGATATACTTGTCTCCCTTGGCAAAAGTGGCAAGATAGCACTGTTTGTATGGGCTTCATCTGGGTGCTGCTCCCTGTTTGTTTTTGTTTGTGGCCGCTGTCCATTGATTAGTGTCATAGGTATGTTGCAATAAGTATGCTGATTACCTATTGAGGTAAAAGGCAGGGTGCCAGTTGGAGGTACATCATATTCATAGCTTCTATAATAGTGTTTCTGCCGCATTTGAGTATGGTAACTGTTATGAAAGGTAGAACGGATGTCAGGATGGGCAGTGGCCATGGCAGTGGAAGTGGCAGCAGCCATGGAGATTGCGGAGACCGTCTGCAGTTCCCCAAAAGGTCCCTGCTCACTGACATCTAAAACCTGCTCATGTGTTATGGGTTCTATTCTTTTAAAAGGCATTTCATATTGTAAACGTTTCCAGAAATTTGAATTCAACTTGTTGCATTTGGGCCCGTGCCATTTAATAACGGTAAGAAGCTTAATCGTATGTTTGAGAGTTTCCACCTCTTGGTAATTCATAATCCCACGTAATTCACTGCACTCAATCAATATGACTTTTATTTCCCCGGTGACCAACATATTCCGAAGTCTGGTCTCTAGCTCAAATATACTCCATCCTCTTCTCACTACGTATGTGGGAGTCATGACTATTATTAGCCTTTTACTTTGGTCCACACATCTTGCCACATCTTCGATATAAGCTGGAAGAGAAAAAAAAACTATCCATTAACATAACCTAAGCATTCATACAGATACAATTTGCCATTAGGAATGGGAGGCTCTACTAGGAAAAAGAGAAGTTGTACAGAGAAGCACATAATATATTTGATTAGCTGATTGAGTTGATCATCCTGATTTGCTGGTCAGGATCATTTGAGCATTTTTGCCTCCTGTACATAGACTAAAACAGAAGCAGCCAACCAAACAACAGCTGGATTAATGGATCATATGCTACTCTTGCAAAATACCTTTTTTGTAGTAAAGTTTGCCATCTCTGTTAGGTTATTTTAATCATTTATATATATATTACTTTACAGAGTACATTATGTCACTACCTGTATATAGTAAATGCCGATAGTGTCCTTAGTATTGAAACCTGGTGCTGCAAAGTATGAGTGTTGCCAAATGAACCACTAATTTAAAAGATAATTTTAAAAATAAAACAATTACATTGGTATTTCCCTAAAAGTACCTTTGGGCTTTCATCTTCACCTCAAACTCACTATTATGAAAAAAAACCCTAGGAAAAGGGATAAAAGGGATACTCTGGGCCCAATATTTGCTGATTAGCCGCATCCCAACTTGGTATATGAAGAAGAAAAATAGAAAATGTTTCCCCCAATTTTAAACAATTGGGGGATTCAGGACTTTAAAGGAAATATCAGACTTCAAACGTAAAATAATAGTCAGTTTAATGTGTAGTAAAACACAGTATGAATGTTACATTTACATCATGTATCGTCATTACATTTTGTGATCACTGTGGAGGAGACAGTGCATCTTAACTTGTAATATATACTCTTAACTTGTAATACTCAACAATGCACTCCTCCACAGTGATCACAGATTAAAATATCCGTAACTGATTCCTCCTGAAGAAGCTGGTGTAGCAAAACATGTTGAGGATTTAAGAGGATGTATAAGAAATTTTGATCATGGTGATGTAACTATTGAAATTAATGTAATGACGATACATGATGTAAATGTAACATTCATACTGTGTTTTACTACACATTAAACTGACTATTATTTTACGTTTGAAGTCTGATATTGCCTTTAAAGTCCCGAATCCCCCAATTGTTTAAAATTGGGGGAAACATTTTCTATTTTTCTTCTTCATGAAAAAAAACCCTTATGATCTTTTGTCAGAATACTGAATTGTCCTGACATATTTCCTTCCATTATTTAAAAATGTTTAATATACCCTTTCAATTTTGAAACATTATAGATAGAGAGGGACGAACTCTCTGCAAGGCGGGGAACACTACGGGGGTTTGACCCACCCCCTTCGTCGGCAAGAGGAAGCTTATTGTTTTTCCGCTGGCCAGATAAGGTGAGAAATTGATCTGGCCTTAGGTAGAATTTTTTCACTAGAGACCTCGGGTAGAAAAACGTCAGTGGCGTCACTACCGGCACATGGTAAACGGACCTGTGTGTTCCATTTACCGGAAGTGACATCACTTCTGGTATATGGAACACTGCACTGTGCGTTCCAGGTCCCTGACGTCACTTCCAGTTTTACCCAATTCAAATTCCCCATGAACAGGCAGGTAATTTAAATTTATCTGCAAACAGGAGGGCGTCGGACTTTTCTAAAAGTCTGATCCACCTGTTTGTAAACGGACAAGGTCGATGTTCAGCCATCACTAATAATAGGATAGTAAGGCCATATGCTGTAAAAAAAAAAAAGAAATAGAAATAGTGTTAAGCAACAGTTGGCTAGGCTATTGGGTCTACAACATGCTTTATTAACACTTTATGGGTTTTATTTACCAAAAGTAAAGTTAAATTTAAAAAAATGTGGTTCATCACATTTAGGGATGAAGGGATAAAAGGGACAATAGTGATTCGCCAACATTAAATGAACCTCAGATATTTAATAAAATTCAGACTGTTGCCATCAACTTAGTAATTCACATGTCAAATCTTCAAGGAAACTGGAAGTCTATAATCCCGACCCTCATTACCGCCAATACATTTTCCATTTTCTTGTCTTTTTTCTTGTCAATTTCTACTTGGATAATATATTTTAATAGAAAATTCCAAATTTCATATAGAAAATTTTATATGCAAAACCAATTAGTTTTATATAGTTAAATTATAATAAATGTAACTATTAACCTTCTGAGCGTCTGGCCCGAGTTAACTCGGGCTGAGTTTCATGCATCATGAAACTCAGCCCCAGTTAACTAGAGCCACGCTCTAGGTATTGCCGTCTTCCTACGGCGGTCGGGAGCACAGGCATGTATGCCGATGCTTCCGGGTCCGCCCCCGATCGAGTCACCAGTGACGCGGAGGGGGCGGGGGTAGGCGGCGCCATAGACCTCCGTCAAACTGGAGGGGCGTCGCTTTTCATCAGCATAAGTCCGGCATCTCCAGTGACGCCGGGCTTATGTTAATGACCTCCAGCTGAGCAGGAAATCACGGCGGAGCATATTGTGCTCCACCGCGATTGCCCGTGGCACGGTTATGAAAAAACCGTGCCACGTGGCAAACGCTCAGTGGGTTAAAAGCAGCGTTCTTTAACTTGTTTGTTCATTTGTTCATTTCTAACTTGTGATTGAACTAGTTTAGGACATTCTGCCCTAGCATTGCACCACTCATTTCACTGTACTCATTTGCAATAAATGTAACCATGCTTAGCAGTGGCATGGACAGTTTGTGGAGAAGGTAGGTCCATATATAGCTCTGAACTGTAACTGCACCAATATTGCTCCAGTGCCAGGGATCAAAGGTGTATCTTCACCTGTCCTAGGATATTGCCATAATATTGAGAGGAAAGAGTTTGATGGGCTAATAGATTTTAATTAGACTAACCCATGCTGACCATTTAAGGCAGTTATTTTCTTCAACAAAGTCAAATTCCTCGCAACTTTTTCTTTTTTCAAAAATGTTTTCATATACTTGCAAATTGTTTCTTAACCTTCTAGAGAAATAAAAGATTTTTATGTGGAAATAAATGAAGATCTAACTTAATTGATTTCCCACTGTGAACACAAAAAGGAAAATGTCTTAGGCTGTGTTCACATGTATGGCACCAGGGTGGCCGTCAGCAGGCACCCAACCTGAAATCTAGCCTTGCAGCTCTGTGCAGCAGTTGCACACATTATGTGGGCAGTTGAGCAGAAGTTATCGCTAGTGAGTAGAGATGCTTAAAATATTTGACTTGCTAACTTTCAGAGCTGATTGCAAAGCCCCTGAACAGGGTATGATCATTTATCTTGCTGGAGATATAGAGAAGGGTTGGGGGAACATTTGACAGAAAAAAGTATGTCTCTAACACAAATAGTTTTTGAATAAATTAAGTTCAAAATAAAAGTCGAATCACCGAATTTTCCGAATTTTCGACATTTTGACTTGACTTTGAACTTAATTTGTGCAAAAACTGTTTGTGTTAGAGACAAACTTTTTTTCTTTCAAATGTTACCCCAACCCTTCTCTACATCTCCTGCAAGTTTGGTGATGATACAAAAATTTTGAATATCTGAAAAATTATTTGATCATCTCTAAGCAGCACAGGCAATATTCGTATTTGCAAAATATTGCCATTTTTTGCCTAATTTGTGACCTAATTCGTGATCTCCAGTCATTATTACCTTCATTGTGCAAAAGATTGTCACAATAAAAAGTGGCGATATGCGCATATTTTCACAATCAACACTATCACATGAAAACTCATTTATAACCTTCCTTGCACAAATTAACACTTGTGCACGCACATATTGGGAATTCATTGCATGGTAGTGATTATTCACAATTATAAAGATATAGCACTATATTTGAGATCCTTGCGTATTTTCAACGAGCCAACGTTCGCAATAAAATTTGCTTTTAATCATTATGGGAAACCACCTGCATTATGGGAAACCAACCAGCAAACACAGAATGTCACTTCGAATCAATCGTCTTCATGCAGCCTTCATAAAAAATTGTTTTGGAGCACAACTCAGAAACATGGAATGTTTGGGCAAAGACATTATAGTAGAATGCTCAAAAAATATAAGTGCAGAATAAAAAAATATATGTGTATGTAAAATAAATACATAAAGGTTTACATGAAATTCTGTTGATTTGGTTTAAATTCTCTCATTTAATCACAGGATCATGTTCATTGAAAAATATTGAAGCAAACTGTACACATGTTTTCCTACATTTTTATATATTTCATATATTTATGATGCTTTGATTAATAGATTATCTGTATTTCTTATTATAAAGATTCATAACTCATCATAATCATTAATCAGAATATTTCTTGCTAAATCTGTAGTTTTCACAGGCTATAAATAAATCCTAATTGTATTGATAGGCTCGTTATTATTTTACTGATATTTGTGATTTCCTTATAGCACAAGAATACTAATGTATTTGCTCGGTAAATGTTAGAGAGGCTTTACAATATGATAGATTATAAAGGCACAATGTGCAAAGAGTTAGCAGCAAAGCAAAATCAATACAAGCTGAAAAAAATCAGATATGATGGATTGACTTACTTCCTGTAGGGATTAAATCTCTGTCAGGTATGAACAGTTTATAACCATAGTGTTTTTCAAGCATATCAGGCAAAATTTCCAGTGCAAATCTTTCTTCCTCTCCGGTCTCTTGGTTCCATTGATCTGGGTCCACTTTTGTATATGATAAGTAGGCATCAAAATCTTTGTTGTCTGAAATAAAAAGTTGAAAAGAAAAAAAAACATTTAACAGAAACTTTTTAATGGACTCCTTTATAGGACATCCAATATTTGTATCTTAATTCTAAGTAAAAGTAAGTAAAAATATGTTGCTTTTGTGAAAGTGTGCTGCTTTCTAGGCTAATGGATCCGATAAAATAAAAAATATGTTGCTGGAAAAACTATTAGCAGAATTTTTAGCACATGATGAAAATGGATATGGATGGCTTTTTAAAAAGGATGATGCAATATAGCACTGCCCCCCAATACTGGCCATCTCTGTGTTAGTCCAAATTTTGGTGTGCATTGGTTACAAGTAGTGATGGCCGAACCTCGGCCAGGTCCGCCTGCGAATGGGTGGTTCGGACTTTTAAAGAAGTCCACCTGTTCGTGGCCAGATTCAAATTCCCTGCCCCTACAGGGAATTTGAACCTGAAAAGCCTGATGTGACGTCACTGACGTCACTTTCGGGTTTACGAGCCGGCTGCTCACTAGAAGACCGGCTTCATGCCCGATCTTCTAGTGAACAGATTCTTCCTCTGGCGGGATCTCGCTGCTCCTTCTTGTCGGCGAACGGGGCGGATCGAACACACGTACTGCTCGCCGGCAATTAGGCGAACATGCATGTCCGTTCCCGAACTGTCCGCTGTGCGGCCAACACTAGTTACAAGATACAGTGAAGCTATAGTGATGCTCCATTGTATAGGATGCGCCAGACAGAGTGGAGCATCTGATACCCAAAAAATATCTGCAGGTTATTGACACTCTGCTGGTCCAAGTTCCATGCTTTAACCAGCAGAGTGGTGGTTAAAGGAGGCGAGGAAGCTGCTAGAGGCAGAGCTGTGTATGTTAGCAGGCAGCTTCAGCCAAGCTCACATTCATAAAGTAGAGAGTTAGAGAAAAGAGCTCCTCTGCAGTATGTAAGTCAGCCGGACTCCTGGCTGTCTTGCACAAAGCAGTAGGAGGATCTTTTGGCCTTTATGTATGTGACCTGGGAATCGCTTTGCCTTGTTGCCATGAAACTCGTCAATGTTATTTTATTTAAATTGCCAATAAACAGAACCAACCAAAATGGACACCTTGCATGAGCCTTTTTTTAGCTGGGACGCCCCCCCCCCCAAAAAAAAAAAACCTTCAGATGCTGCTTGCTACCAAGGATAAGATGAGAACCGTTTGCACTAGCCCCAGTCACCCAGAGGTGGACGAAAGCGACCAACACAACTATTCTAACAGAGGCAGAGAAACATACCAATTTTCTTCATGCTCAAGAATTGTTGGTTCAAGAGTTTATTCACACTCTTTAGTGCCAACAGCCAAAATGGTAAGTAGTGGATTCCTACTCTATCCACAATACTGACATTTGAAATGCTCCCTACCTTCTCGAGATGAAAAAAATAGTTTTTAAATATTTTTTTTTCTTTTTCTTGTCTTCCACATCCCCTGAGCCACTTTAAAAATAACCAACAATTTGGGGACAAAACAACAAACCAACTTAATTTAAAAAGAAAATCAGCTCCTGTGGTCTAATCAATAGTATTGTATTGTCTACTTTGAAAATCTCTATATTCCATGTCTTAAAAAAAGACATTTCTTACATTTACAGACTACTAATGGCGAGATTCCCAAGCCATTACCTAATAAAAAAATAAATCAGTTCTTACTAAATGCAAAAAGTGTTTTCCTTTTTTATTTCTTTAAAAAGTTTCCTTGACAAATGGGGACAACCAAAAAGTAATTTTTTTTGGTTTACCTTTCTTTCTTTTTTACATTGCACAACAACTCTAACTGAAGTATATGCAGTTTATACTGTGCTGGTACACCCAGGGAAGTTGCTGAAGGTCACCAGGTGACAATAAATACAGACCTGTAGGAAGGGGTGGTGGTGTGAATAGGTGCACTGGTGTTTATGGGAAGACCAAAAAACTAAGACTTTCTTACGTAAGATTCCTTTAAAAAGTATTACTTTTTTTTTTTTACAAGGCTTAGACATTAATTTTCATTAAGAGGTCAATAACCACAAGAGCAATGAAACTAATTCCCTGGACTAAGAGGTCACATGTTGATTTTTGTTGTTGTGTGTAAAGTACAGCTAAATCAATTGCAAGAGTAATGAAATGTTAACCTTTTTCCTACTCTCTAGAGAACATTATGCACAGACTATGCAGAATATCAATTGCCTATAAAAGAAGCCTTATTGAATATTCTACTGAGTGCCAAAACTAATTCTATATTCATTCAGTGCTAAATCAGCTATTTACTAGTGCATCTTTTTTTTTTCTTTCTTCTTTTCCTTACAAATGCTTGATAAAGAGGAAATAAAATAAACAGTGTCTTTTTTTTACTTTGTGCCAAAAGAAACATTTCTATTTTGTACTCTAAGTTTAATCGCTAAAAACTCAGTACAGCGAGAACTTTTAGAAAAAAAAAGGTTTCTCTAAAAGAGAACACTATATTTATAGCTGTAATAGGAGTATGCTTTTTGTTTTATTTATAAATATTATCTGACTATAAAATAGTACAGCCTCACATCTGAACTTGCAAGAAATCGGAGGAAAAAATTTTGTTTTAAGATCCCTGGGAGCCAATGCCATTAAATTCTATTTCTTAAGAAGTCATATAGATAACCTCATTCCGTGCAGCTGATGTACTTAGCAGGAGACTAAAAGGAATATGGCTTCTTATATATGCAGAGTGAACTCAAGTACTGTTACCACTTGCTTCCAGCCATCAAGCTAAAAGGCCAACAGTGTTAAGCACAGAATCACAGTGGCTTGCTAAAAAGTGCCTTCTGGAGTTGGGAATTTTAATAAGGCATACGATTAATGTCATGCAATTTCTTTTAAACTTTTTTAGTTTGTACAGGGTATGTAGGGAAAAGCATTTGGTGCTGGCTAGTAGTGCCTTCAGCACAACAACTATAACCAATGCAAACTGTATTTTGCATTTACTGATAATAAGAGTCTATTGTGGCATGAATGTCTAGTTACTATAGAGAACAGAGAAAGACCAACTGCTTTTTTGTTGTTGTTTTGGGTACAGTAAGGAAGGGCTATACCAGCCATGATCAAACTAAGGCTCGGGGGCCAAAACCGACCCTTTAGTCTTTTAATTCGGCCCTTTGTCACCTTGGTGTAAAGACGCTCTAGCTCCCCTCCGCTCATTTACTGTAATAAGTGGAGATAATGCCTAGAGGATGATTGTTCAGTTCTCCTAATGGTCTACAATTTAATTGTTATGTTTACTATCAAAAGCCTCTATTTATAAATAATGTTTTGTATATATATATATATATATATATTCTTTTTTTAATTTCCTGTCTTGGCTACAAGAATTAAAGGCGCCTATGCTGGACAGCCCTTACAGGCTCTTGCTCTGGCCTTTCTGTCAAATTTAACAAACCATTATGGCCCACAAGTCAAACGGTTTGCTAACTTTGCCTTTGGGCTATACCCTATTTTATGGGAAAAGACAGGGAGGTAAAAAACACAAAATCAAGAATGCATATAATGGCACAAATATACCACTTCTGCTGTACTGGCTCCCTTAAATAAGATACTGAGATACCTTTCAATGTGTAACTGGTCAAAAATAATATCTTTTGAGTCAACAAGTAATAGTAATTCCCTCAGAGCTCATGGAGTAGCACATGATCAATTTGATCTGCTTATCAATTTTTACTTCTCTTCAGCGGGTCCTATTTTAGCCTAATATGAGAAATCCATTTTAAGAGAAGAATAAGTTTACCAAGTCTAAAAACTAGCCTTGGCATTGGAACTATATCTTGTGGCCCTGAAGTATTTTCATATTATGTTAATTTCAACCCATCTATGATTTGTAATTCACTTCAGTATATATACAATTGGTCAAATTGCTGGAGGGTAGAGAAGGGGCATAGTGGTAGGGAGGGGTTTCACAGTTAAACATTTGCCATAAAGCATGTTCAAAATAAGGAAATGGGTTCCACCCATTGAGTTAATTGCAAGGCACTTAACCAATTTTTAATCACAAAAATGTATTGGGCATCGAAGGGGGGGGGGGGGGGCTGTGTCCCCTTCACATATTTACAAAAACAAGCATTGCACCATGTGATGTTTTTTAAATAATTAATTATGGGAACAGGCTGGACCATAAATAGTTCATGGGAATTATCTGACACCTTTGACGTCTAGTTTGTTGTCAGCCAATGTTCTAAAATATTGCAGTATTACAGTGGTTCCCCATAATTCTGCATTAGGAAGTTGGCAGGGGCAAATCAGCATTGAGTTGTTAGTCATGATTGATATAGATTTACTTTCTGTGCCATAGGTGAAAAACAATCGCAATCTACCACAATATTCTCTTCAGATGCTACCACTGTTTTTGAAAATAACCCTAGGGTTTATAAGACAATTGTAAAGATAAAGACAAGTTTATAAATATATCCTCAAGGTATACTTGCCAACCAAGATCCTTAAAATTCTAATCAGCATAAAAAATACAAATGATAAAGTATAAAAATATACAAAACCCTTCACTATCACAGCTTTGTTCCCAGTAGCTGCTGTGTGAATAATTTATTCTTTTTATTCTTTTTCCCCCTTGCTTTTCAAAATTCAAACTCTTTTCTGCTCATTTATGAACATAAACAAACAGTAAAACAACACAATGTGAGAAGCTGCCATGCTGTTAATTGTTTAGTATCCTTTAAGGAAACACAGAGAGGACCAGAATGGCTTAAGCGTTTGTATAGAAAAGGGAATACATCAACCCAGTAGGGGACAATCTGTCAGAAATTATGAAACAATTTTACAGTTTCTGTTGTAGATACAAAAGCGGTACATTGCGGAACCGTGATACTAACTAAAAGCAGTTCTATTGTGTTTTCTTTAGCTGCCTGCTACATAATAGCACTTTTTTTATTTTGAAAATTATACTTGATTCAAAATCCATCAATATTATCCAGGCCATTGATTAAAGCAAAATCCAATGGGGGCATTTCAAATAGCACAATTGCTGCAGTTGTTTTTGTCCTACAAAAAGAATGCATTTTTGTGAATAAGGTAGATTATGCGAGGGTCTGCCACAGCATATATGTTAAGCTACATAAAATGACTAGGAATAATTTTCCTGCAAAAGAGCTTGTAGGGACACTGACCAACAAATAAGGGCCAACCCAATCAAACTCAACATGTGCCTCTATATGATCTCTATTGCAGGAGACATTTTTGTAGAAGAAATAATCATCTCTTACAGCAAGATATTGAGCATGGAAGCATAGATCCACAAATATTTCGACATAGACTTTTTTTTTCTTTGGTTATTTACATTACCACAATGAGTTTTAGATAAAACAACTCTTTGCAGAACTGCAAACTTTCAGCTTTAATTTAGAGGGTTGTAAAAATGAAAGTAACTAAAGCCTTTTTTAACACAATCACTTCATTTCAGGGGCTCAAAAATAATTGGACAATTGACTTAACGCATGATTAGGTATGACAAATGCTTCCTCATGTCATAATAAACAGCAAATAAAAGGCCCAATTGTGTTTATATATATATATATATATATATAGTTTGGATTTAGGGTTAGTCATTGAAGTATTGACATGATGATCTGACCATTTAGATATCATGACTTGGAAAAATAAGCTTGCGAAACTAGATTAAGCGGAAGATCTATAACTAATTCCAGCTTACAGAACTGATCATCAACCTCACGAGGCATAGAACTAAATCTAAACATACAATAGTCACAATTAGTGATGAGCGGCATAGGCAATAATCTACTAATATTCTATTCTATATTCACGAATATCCGCAATCACGCGCAGTTGCTATCTAGCTTCACAATTATAATCGCCTCGGATTACCTTTGAAATGAATGGTCACATGTGCTATTTATTTTCATATTGCGAATATATAATCGCAATCCATGCCCATAAGCACCCCAATGCCAATATTGGAAATTGCGAATATCCGGTGCCATATTCGCGAAATTTGCAAATTCTCGAATAGCCGATATTCGCCAAATATATTCTAAATTCGAATATTCAAGCTCAACACTATTCACAATGTGCAATATTCATATTGGTGGAATCCTATTATGCACATTGATCTATATGACTACTTAACTTCCTGAGCGTTGCGCATGTGGGCAATCTCTCGCTCACTACAGGCTCCCTGCACGTTTCTGGCATGATGCCGCAATCATCCTGAGAAAAAGCGACACTCCTCCATTAACATGAAGGTGTATGGCACGGCCTACCCCATCACCAGTGACGCGATCAGGGGTAGACCCGGAAGCATCGGCGTACCCCCAGAGAATCTCCAGGGGAGTCCGGGGGACAGGTAAGTTTCCCCGTAGTTATTTCTAAAGTAATCTAAAATTTGTTCTTGAGAGTAATGTAGATTTGGAAACAATGCCAGGAGTTTTTCAAGAAGTTAGAGTTTTGCCTAGGCATCACTCTGATGAGGGGTGGCTCCCTCATGGGACTTTTAAGGTGCTGGTCAAGTAGTAAAAAGTATATAAAAATATATATTTACAACATAACCAGCTATTGCACCTTAAAAGTCCCATGAGGCAGCCACCCCTCATCAGAGTGATGCCTAGGCAATACTTCTTGAAGAATTATTTTAGGTAAGGGATGTGGTGCTGTGAGAAAACAAGCTGATTGCCCCATATTAAAGTTGAATTGGAATGACAGATTTTTCCTACAGTTAAAATATAGGTCATAGGTTTCAAAAACATCTTTGTTTTAATTGTCTAAAACAGTGCAAATACAAATAAATATATAAATAAATAACAGATATAATTAGCAATATTCATTAAACTTTCATTACTATATTTAATGTATTGCCTTGCAATGTTCTCATTTAGATCTTTGAAAAGACAGCTTTATTACTTTAACATGATTCCAGTGAAATGTTTTTTAATAAGAAAAATAATGAAAAGTGCTGATATCAAAATGAGAATTTTATTGCAATAGAATTAGTGTTACCTAATATTATGGTTAACAATAAAATATTTACTATCCCTTACCACCATCAAGTTCCTCGGTGCCAAAATGATTTCTATAAAAAAGCATGAGTTCAATCTTGTAGCATTTGTATATGGTGACCAGACACACGAGCAACAGTAGAATGGCTCCTAGACCTCCAGCAAGTTCAACTGTGTACATAAGTTCTAGAATATAAAACACAGCAAAACATACATCAATTATTAACATGTATATGTAAGAATAATGCAACATCAGTGTACAGTGCAATTACTTAGATATTTGTAAAGATACTATAAATCAACAGGTTGACACTGCATATTGTTAGAGATATTATCCAGTCTGAAAATGTTTGGATTTATATATTGGGCTGAATTTGACTAAAGCAGACTGAAGGCCACCATAACTCAGACTTGGTTTACCCACATAGGGCCCTACAGTGAAACAAGGGCCCCCTAAGAAACACATGGCCTAATAAGAAGGATACCTAATAATGAATAGAAATATGTTAGGGCAGTGATGTCAAATGCTGCTGTTTCATTTATTTTAATTCCATTATCTTCAAACTCGCATTTTGCTTTGTTGAGTAATCTTATAGTTTTCACAGTTAAAAAAATTCTCTATAATGTGTATTATGTGTATCTGTGTGTTTTCTCTACATTGTGTATCTATACTTACCACTCACCTTATTAGGCACACCTGTCCAACTGCTCGTTGACGCAAATTACTGATCAACCAATCACATGGTGGCAACTCAATGCATTTAGGCATATTGACATAGTCAAGACGAACCACTGCAGTGCTTCAGAATGGGGAAGAAAGGGGATTTTATTGACTTTAAACATGGTATGGTTGTTGGTGCTAGACGGGCTGGTCTGAGTATGTCAGAAACTGCTGATCTTCTGGGATTGTCGTGCACAACCATCTCTAGGGCAGTTCTGTGGGCGCAAATGCCTTGTCAATGTCAGAGGCTACAATTCACACAAGCTCACCAAAATTGGACAATAGACTATTAGAAAAATGTTGCCTGGTCTGATGAGTCTAAATTTCTGCTGCAACATTTAAATGGTAGGGTCAGAATTTGGAGTCAACAACATGAAAGCATGGATCCATCCTGCCTTGTATCAACGGTTCAGGCTGGTGGTGTAATTGTGTAGGGGACATATTCTTGGCACACTTTGGTTCCCTTAGTAGTAATTAAACATAGTTGCAACACCACAGCCTACCTGAGGATTGTTGCTGACCATGTCCATCCCTTTATGATCACAATGTACCCATCTTCTGATGGCTAGATGGCTACTTCTAGTAGGAAAATGCACCATTTCATAAAGCTTGAATCATCTCAGACTGGTTTCTTGATCTACACAGTCACCAGATCTTAACCCAATAGAGCACCTTTGCGATGTGGTGGAATGGGAGATTTGCATCATAGATGTGCAGCCAACAAATCTGCCGCAACTGTGTGATGCTATCATGTGAATATGGACTAATGTCTCTGAGGAATGTTTCCAGCACCTTTCTGAATCTATGCCACGAAGGATGAACGCAGTTCTGAAGGCAAAAGGGGGTCTAACCCAGTACTAGCAAGGTGTACCTAATAAAGTGGCCTGTGAGTGTATGTTGGACAGCAGTGTCATCTTTCTAAACAATATTTTCAGGGTACAGGAGGATAGCGGGAAAGCATGGAAACACATAAACATATTTAAATATATTTTCTGTTCATAAAGGCCCATAAAGCCATCTTATTATGCCTTCTTCATTCTTTTTTTTAATCAAGGACCCTTCTTGCTGAGAGGGTAAGAGGCTAATAGAAGAATAGTGTTTGTGTGGCAAGCTTAAAACCTGCCATTGGTTTATATTCTTGGAGTTATAATCACATATATATATATATAAGCAGACGGTCATAATTATGTATTTAATCTTAAAATAAACCCCAAAAAATTAAAAGAGAATTACAGTGATGTTTGGCAGATTGGTTAGAAGCTGGAATAGTGAAACAGTATTGGACATTAGATTGCAAAACCACATTGTCTGACTTTCTGTTACAACATATTTGAAATTCTTTGTTGAGTAACATCTAATTGTTAGAGATGTAACATGAACAAATTAATTTACACTTTTAAAATATGCTCTTGAATGCTCACCCAGTCAACTTTAAACCACACACATCATAATTCTTAGCAAATGGGAATTCACGATTGTCCAGATCTATTTAATTAATTTGCGCAAATTGATGCAGTTTAGCAAATCATGATTAACCTATGCAGTGTATTGCTAGAATCACATATGAACTTAATTGAAATGAATAGTGTTTATTACTGGAAGCTCATCTCTGCATGTATTATATCCTCTTTAATCTGTTATTCATCCTTCCTTTTTGCCAAGGTTTGTTATATGTGTATTACAAACCAGCATATAATTTCACTGCAGATGTTCATTCTATGAGGATGTCTGTTAGAATCGCTGCTGCCATTTATTACTAAAGATTTTAATGATAGATGGGAGATAATTTCAATGAGCATATTGTGCCAAGATACCTAATAGATCACACAACATCCATATGTATTTGTGAGGACATGATCAAATCTTCAAAGTGCCCTGTTGGGAACAACGTATTTGGCAGCTCTGGAACAAATGTTTTAAAACTAAACAAATTTTTTTACATTCTTGTAATTTCTACCTACCAACTATGCTCTCATATACCAACAATTATTGAGACATGGAGAACACTAGTTTATTGTTGAGTGAAGATCTCTTTAAACTTAGTTTTATCAGCAAATGAGTCAGTGCCTTTCCATCTAGAGTATATTTTAACAGACATATGTTTAAAGTCAGATATCCTTGGGGCTCTAAAGACTAGAGATGCTCAAAATATTCGACTTGCTAACTTTCAGAGCTGATTGCACAGCCCCTGAACATGGTATGATCCCCAAACTTGCTGGAGATATAGAGAAGGGGGAACATTTGACAGAAAAAAAGTATGTCTCTAACACAAAAAGTTTTTAAATAAATTAAGTTCAAAATTAAAGTCGAATTTCCCGAATTTTCTTGACCTTGAACTTAATGTGTGCATTGGTGATGATACCATGTTCAGGGGCTTTGCAATGAACTCGATATTGTCGAATATCTGAAAAATAATTTGATCATCTCTAATAAAGACAAGACTTTCAAGTACAAAACAAAATTCCAGCTTTTAGTCAGTTACATACAGTTACAATTTGCTTTCTTAGACAAGTATTTAGATTCTAAGAAGGGAAGCAGAGTCATTTGTCAGCATGCAATGGTGAAGGACCCTGGTTATTTTTCAGAGGTTCATTATGTTCCCTGCTGAGTCAAAGGTAAACCTCACTAATTAAAGTGATCTAGCAATAGGAGTGTTGAGCAACTACAGAAAAAACTTAACCTCCAAACAATGACCAAGTCCGTCTCTACTGCATCCCAGCAAAATATTGTGATGTGAAGTACTGAACAGTACTGTATGGAAGTAAAGTGAGATTGCAATAAAAAAACTACTTTTATACATTTGGGTACCCAACTCAATGATAATTTATCCAACCAATAACAAGATTACTCCCATAAAGGTACCTTGTATTTGTGCACCCAAATGATAACAGTAAGAATTAAGAAAACCTAAATTATTCTCAACATTTTCTCAACACATTTATTCCAAATATTTAAAACCTCATATGAAACAAGTTTAAATACAAAAACAGCAATAGGATTAATGTACATCCAGAGTAAAAGTGTATATGTGGATGGTTTCACAGTATAAAATGTGTGTCTTTATTCCCTTTAAGTCCACGTGTTTCGCCAAGCAGGACCCAAGCAATGTGGATCACGTATGTAGCAAATTGTAGTAAAAAAGAAGATAAGTTGACCTCAGGAAAGGAAAGATTCGCTAGAACCATCCTGTCCTAACAAGAGGGACATTAGGGTGGGAAGTAAGCAACAAAGAAGGTCAGCAGTCAAATCAATGTGCACGCCTGTTTATGTGGAGTGTATAAAGTCTTGCCACATACAACTTGGCATACATATCTCGTATCCAGAATATCATGCCTAATAAATTCTATAACTGCAGATGGTACTAAATCATGATCCTTTCAGGGTGCCAATATGGCCAAGCCAAGCAAAAATCCAAGGCTTCTCCAACAAGGGATGCCCTCCCTTCCCCGTGTGTGAGGAAGAAGAGATGCAGAAGAGTGCTCTCTAGTTAAACAATTTTTGTGGCTGAAAAGGGGTACTGCATGGGATTTTTTCACATTCATTTAAACACATGAAATATTTTTTTTTCAGATTTCCTGCTCTAAAAACTGGGTGCGTCTTATGATCAGGCGTGTCTTATTGTCCGAAAAATACAGTATTTATTGATATAGTCAATGCAGGTATGTGTAAATAGTAGTAAAATAAAACTATTGCATATATATTAATAGATGAAAAATTATGTTGCTTGTTTCAGTTCAGAATCCGACCACATACATAACCGCTGTTTTGATATAAGAACAGATTTTTGTTTTCAACACAGTAACAAACCAATAAATCCATTTCTATTATGGACCGATTTATTGCAGATCAAAAGGTTGGCATGAAAACCATGAGGGATGACAGCTTCATTCTCATTAAATGCGTAAAATGTAGAAATGGAAATTTAATTATTAGATTTATAATAATAATTTTAAACTTTCAAGTAAAAAGCATTTTATTGTAATACAACTGATAATAAAAAATGAATTTGCCAGTTTCATTGAGTACATCTTGTTTATTGTTTACCACTGAGGCAAATCAGTTTATTTGATAGTAATAAGAGGTTTGGATGGATATGAAATGAATTTACTAATGTGCTGCTTAGTGAAATGTGTCTGCTTAAATTGGTTGAAATTTTGAATGTCATATATAATACATAAGGTGGACAGCAAGGATTTTCTCCTTATAGGTTATCAGAACTCAAAATGTACACAAAAGATCCACTAGCTGTGACAATGAAATTTTAAACTTTTTTAAAACTAATAAATGGTGACAAATTTTAACATTACAACCTATTGAAGGGTTTTTAACCTCCCTCACGTTGTATCCGAACACAGTACGTGCACAGTTTTTTTTTTTAAACAAACTGCGTCTCGATCAAGATGGGGCACACACCTGTGCTTTGCGTGGCCACACTGATTCTGATACAATGGGGGCTCACTGATTGTTTCTGTTCTTCTGTGTCATCGGCCAAGCCGAACAGGCAGGGGGACACGAGCTCTCATACAAGCATTGATGACATTGATACTCTTTGTCTGGCAAACATACAGTCCTGACAAGTAAACAAATGAACCTGATTATTCTCTGCTTCAAGGTGTAGTAAGCATAAAATATCAAATTTGCTTGCATTTATTTTTAACTATATCCTTAATACTGCTGGGAAAACTGATATGCCCCATTAACAGTTGTACATACAACAGAGTATATTTCTTTTTTTCCCCTTAGTATAAAAAATTGTAGTCAGTGGTGGAAATATTGGAAAGGAAGTACATAATACTATTTTTTATAGCACAGGTAGTTTATTTACTGTCTAGTTTTATAATTAATAGGCAGCAGAGTGGAATATACAGGACTGAAGAATAAGGCTCTAAATTCAATTTAATTACAGATCAAGAAATATTCCTTATCACAAGCATATTTCACTCCAGCACTTCCGGGATTT
The DNA here is from genome assembly GCA_036250615.1 of Ptychadena robeensis. Classification (NCBI taxonomy): domain Eukaryota; kingdom Metazoa; phylum Chordata; class Amphibia; order Anura; family Ptychadenidae; genus Ptychadena; species Ptychadena robeensis. The sequence goes on from CM070033.1 coordinate 144,824,578, forward strand.
ATATTTAATTTAAATTTACGAAAAATATTTTCATGTTTTACTGCAGACTTGATTTTTTAAGGTTTTGTTGGTAGGTAATATGAATAAATATTTACTCAAGCAAAAATGCTAGAAAAATACAAAACAACTAAAATCAAACACATTGGGGCTACTGTTAGTTTGCAGTCAGAACGTTTATAATTTCTAAAGTGAATACCTGAACTAGTAAATCGAACTTACTGAACGTGCTGCCGTTTTTTTTAAAGATGGTGCACTAGTCCTCCAACTGGTTTTCATGATTCAAAGTTAGTTGCATTAGTGAAAAAAATGGATAACTAGAGTTTATTAGAGTTGGAATTTTTGTAAAAAAAAAAAAAGAGATCACTGAAATGAATCCTGTCTCTGCTAGGTTCAATGTCTCAACTTTTCCTCCTGTTACTGTTACTCCTACTTTGCTGGCTCTTTTGCTCTTTTTTGTGGGATGGAATCCTGTAAGGACAACTATACCTCCCTATACTTGTTGTTCTTCTTCTTCATCCTTAAGAGATCCATTTCTGCATGTGCACTTTGCACTGTTTAGTCTTAGTTTGTACGAGGAATACAAATGGAACATGTGCATACCATTTGAAGATATTGTCCAGTGTGCACTTAGCAACTATTCCATACTCTGATTATATTTGTATATGTTGAATATTCTCATAGAATTTCTACCATATTATAATGGAAATGGAAATTCTTCTTATGATTTCCAGAACTGAAAACATAAGTTCTGGTTATACACGTATTTGAAAATGGCATTCACTTTTAAAGTTAACTATTGCTGTGGTACGTAAACTTACAAAACACGACCACCTAAGAGTAGAGATGGTCACATTTTTCCACTAGCTGACTTTGCACTAACTGATTGCAAAGCCTCTGAAAACCATATCATCACCAAAATTGAGAAGTAGAAAAAAAAAAGAAAAAAAAAAGAAGTAGAACAGGATTGTTTAAATTAAGTTCAAAGTCAATGTAAAAATTTAGATTTTTCTAAATTTTGACTTGACTTTGAACTTCATTTATGCACTTCATTTTGTGTTAGAGCAATATTTTTTGTAGTATACCCCCAACCCTTCACTACATTTCCAGCAAGTTTGGTGATGATACCATGCTCAGGGGCTTTGCAATTTACTTGAAATCGTCAAATGTTTGAAAAAACATTCGACCATCTCTACCAAAGAGTATTGCTCTATTAGTACAACTTATAGAAGAATAGAAGGTGTATATAAATATTGAGTAAAGTTTCTATGATTAGTGATGTCGCGGACTGTTCGCCCGCGAACTAGCCGCGGCGAATTCTGCATGTTTGCATTCGCGTCTTTTCGCGAACACATGGCGAGTTCGATCCGCCCCCTATCTTTTAACATT
>CM070033.1:144826063-144847363 GCA_036250615.1 Ptychadena robeensis
ATGCCAGGCTGCTGCCAGTGATTCTCCAAGCCACATATTGCACAGTGCCTACTGCCAGTGGTCATATTTTTTTACTCTATTTTAGGGTACAAATATATATTGCAAGGCTTTCCGTACGTTACAGCCTCGTGCCAACTGTGTGTGCGCCCACAATGCCCAGTGCCCACCCATAGTTATCTGGTGGCCCTTTGTTACCCCAGGGGATTTTTTCACCCTATTTTAGGGTATTAATATTTATTGCACAGCTGTTCATCGCTACAGCCTCGTGCCAACTGTCTGTGCCCAGTGCCCACCCACAGTTATCTGGTGGCAGGGTTATACCCAGGCATTTTTTCACCCTAATAAAAAAGGGTGTAAATATACATTGCACGGCTTGACGTCTATTACAGCCTCGTGCCAACTGTCCAGTGCCCACCCAGAGTTATCTGCTGCCACAGGACCTTGTATACAAATCTGATAAAAATGACAGGCAGAGGCAATTTTACATCTCTGTGCAAATGACACAATGTTTTGGGGGAGTTTTGCCATGGATCCCCCTCTGTCATGTCATTGTCCAGGTGTTAGTCCCCTTGAAATAACTTTCCCAACACTATTGGGGCCAGAAAGGGTCCCTTTGTGTTTTAACGTTCGCCTGCCCATTGAAGTCTATGGCGGTTCGCCGGGTTCGCAGACATTTGCGGATGCTCGCGTTCGCGAACAGCAAATTCCGTGTTCGCGACATCACTACCTATGATTTTAATCATAATTATTTTTTATTGAATAATAATACAATAAACTGGACTTGCTGTATTTCTTGAAGATGATTCGCTAGTCATCCGACTGGCTTTCTCAACTCACTCTTTAGTCAGATGACTAGCAATATGTCTTCAAGAAATAAACACAGCAAGTCCAGTTGATTTGAATTAAACACTACATATATACAATGACCTGGATGAATGAGAACCTACACAGACCTATTTTTTTACAAAAATTTAAGGTTTTATTTCAGAGTGAACTGAAATTTTTTTTTTATATTTTGTGTATCTGCACTTTTGCGCACGACCACATTTTTTAAATATATCTGATGCAATGCAAACAACCTGTTTGATTGGCCTAACTACTCGCTGTGCCAGAGAATTAGGAGATTTACAGTCACCAAAGTTTTATTATCTGACCTTAAAGAGCCATTATATCTCAATAGAGCAGTGGTTGGTGGGGTAATATACACACTAATAGATCAGGGAATTTCTGAGTACCATTCTTGTAATGGAATGCATAACATTGAATGTATCTCAGAAGACTTGGACACATTTTAGGAGACCAGGAGCATGATGCATGGTCTGTCAATGCTCAAGCCTGCTGCAGGCTTTGTGTTTTAGAGGATTTTTTTGATAATAAATGCTTGAAGATGTTTTTACAAAAAACTCCATTTTGTAGTTCAGGGTAGCAAATCATAGTTCTGCAACAATGAAACTGATTCAGACCATTTTTACTACATACTGTATATAACCATTTAGGATTAATCAACTTTTAAAAAATGGAATATAGAATGGCATATTAGAACAGAATGATGACCCGCTTGGATTGGGTACTAATATAGTAGATTTTTCCTGGTTGAATGTTCCTAACTAGGTTTAGACAAATGAAATAATGAAAATGCATAAAGCAGACTGATAACAAATGGCATCTTTGCAAGCACGGGCAAATCTGTCCTAGTATAATGGCATATCTTTGATCTTAGCCTTCATCCTAATGCGTGATAATGCATATAAAATAGCACAGAGACTTGGTTTTATAACTATAATACCATATGCTATGTTCCTGTTGTGATTATTGGCATTGGATGCATTTCTACAATATGCAGGGACTGTCATCTGTTCTATGTTGTGCTAGAAAATTAAATCATATGGCTTTCATTACTTTATCTGATTTAATTATTTGGCATGTTTTCTTCATTATTTATAGTAGTTCCTGGCTTTTATGCATCTGTCAAAAACCCAAGTGGGTTTAAAGAGGAAGTCGTTTTATACAATTATTTTATTTTGCTTTAATATAGAGGTTCAGAGCTTTCTGAGGCCACTTCATCTTCCAACAAAAAATAGTGTATTGCAATACCTAGAAATAAACGTCAGATATTTGTACAATCAAGCAAAATTAACCAACATGTCCGATCAATTCCAGGTGAGGTACCAGGTGATTCGGAAAACAATTTACGAATGTTTGATTTAAAAATCGATCTTCAGGCCCAGACCAGTCCGTCTCATTTGCCTCATAGCTATTTATTTGCAGTAAAATAATTTACAGCATTGTATGCTTTGACTGCAAATCTCTTGACATAGGCAGTGAGATTTGGTGATGGCACCAATGTGCCTACAATGTTTTACTTGCTCCAATGTCATTAGATAACCAATAATGTTGATCACGAATATTCAAATCAGGAATTTTCATTGCACACTTTGGCACTTCGAGAATTTGTGAAAAGATCACAAATATAGTGCTATACCTTCAAAATCTCAATATTTGAGGATCCCGATGTAGCACATAGACTTACCTGCTCGGCGGATGCTGTGGCTTTACTGCGCCAAGCCACTCCACCGATGCAAGGCTCAATGTAGTTGAGAACGTTGAGCCTAGCCATTGGCGGATGTGTAAACAGAGCATCCGCCGAGCAGGCAATGTCTATGTGCTCCGTCAGGATCCCCGCCAAGAAATATGCTTAGCAGAGGGGGTCCCGACGTATAATGGAAACAAGCCCTAACTAAACGCTTTCAGAGTTGTGCTATGTATTTAAAACTCACTGCATATTTGATTCTTCTATTGTTCTGTAAATGAACATTGTGGGGATGATTGCACCCACCATCAGCATGTGAATATCACCAATATACTAGTGTAGCTACTACAGATTATGCCAGCACATTGTATCGTGAAACGGTTATGTGTAGTTCAGATTAGGACAGAAAATGATAAGGAATCCTCCTCAATTCAATTATAACAACAAGAATTTGGACATTAAAGAACACATTGAACAGATTTTAGAAATATTATTTACATTCCACCAAATTACTATAATTTTGTATATATGTTTATTTTCACAAAGTGGAATTATTTTTCGGTTATGTACAGCCATGTTTTCACTATACTGATTATGACCTACATACTTGCTTATGTACTAATGTCACTTTTCCTCTATATAGTTATAAATTGATGTACTGTAACACAAAACCACTCACCCATAGTACATTTTCTATAAGTGAAGAGTACTAACACTATCTAGGAAATACAGATTTTACAGGGTCAACTAATACCTGACATTCAAGAAGAATCAATAAAATACATTTTGAAGTCAATGCAAGAATGTCAAAAAGCATTTTCAAACTCTCTGAATCATTTGATTTCAATTATAGAACAGTTACAAATGGCTTATCTTTAAGGATTTGTAAAATAAGTGCACTTTGTTTTTCGACAAACTAGATGTTACTGGAGTATTTTGAAACTCATCACAATACAAGTTATGCTGAGAAGATGTGCCCAGATACATGACCTTTTATAAAAAATAAAGGAAAAATAAAACCCTAGGGTCAGTTAGATACACAAACTTCAATTCCTCAACCCATTTTGTGTGTTTGTACTCAGCAGTATATATAGTATCAATAAATGTAAAAGCATATTTCGGCATCATTTCAATGCAAGTCATAGATACACTTGGGGAATGGATTTTTCATTAAGTTTATTCTGCAGTACATTTTGTTTTGAAAACCAGCATTTATATATTAAAAGGAAAACATAATGTATTTTCAACGAGTGTGCATTCTGCGTTATTTATGCAGCATCTAAAGTGAATTTAAGATTTTTGTTTGCTTGTGTATTTATATTTTTGTTATTTTGCTAAATGTATTCAATATTAAGTAGGCTATTTCCTAATCATGATTCCTCCTAATAAGTCCCAAGGAAAAAAACAGTATATTTTGGTCACTCTGCAGATTCAGTGGCCCATGACCAGTAGAGATGGCTGCAGTGTTTGTGCGATAGACAGTCTGCAGCGAACACTGCATGTTCTATTTTCTTTTTGCCGGTGAAAAGTACAGGTGTTTGACCAGCCCCCTTCACCACTGAGAAGACATGTGAGTATTTTTTCGTCTACTCGATCAGGCACTCAGGGATCTAAAAAAAGATCCAGCCAGGTAAAGAAATGTTTAGATTTTTGCACGCCTCCCCTATTCACTCTGCATCACAGTTGCATCAAGATGTTACTTCCAGTATTTTCACTGTGTTTGAGAGTATTTAGCTGAGAACAGGAGGACATTGGACTTCCAAGCCTCCTGTTCACAAACGGACGCACCGATGTTCGGCCATCACTAATGACCTGTACAGCCTTCTTTTTTAAGTAACCAGTGACACCAATTATCTTTTGAATTTTGTCATTCACATTATTATTTTTATAGCGGCAACATATTACACAGCGCTGTACAGTAAATTAGAGTTGAGATGCAACACATGATAACACACAGGTACAGGTTATGACACAAGAGGAGTAGAGGACCCCGCCACATTGGGCTTACAATCTAATAATAATAAATCTAATCTAATAAATCATTACAGTATTTACATAGCCATTCTCTTTCATAGTACTTGCTTTGCTAAACAGTACCGTGACCAGTATATGGGCTTGTTTACATGGGCAGTTATTAACTGCCCAGTAAACTACCGATCAGCGCAACCAATCGTGACATGAGGCATCCACCGGTCGGTTTTTGGGCTTTTGCTTGATGGAACTGTCACTTATCTAAATGACCCCCAAAAGCCCTCACAAGTTTACAGGTTCTCGCAGACAGAAGCGCCTGGTCATTTTTTGGGTTGTTGCAGACTGACAGCAGCCCAGGAAACTATAAGTATATTCCCTCCACTGACCACCAGTGCAAGGAGTCACCTTTTCACTAACTACCACTGTAAAAGGGTAGCTTTCCAGACCACAATACAAGAATGTGCTGCCATGGGTCATTTATTTATGGAGGGCACTTCTTTCACTGATGACCAATGTACCTTTCTAAAGACCACCTATATAAAAGTAATCTTCCCCTGGTCACCTATAGAGATGTAAAAATGTTTTAACTTGCTAACTTTGTGAGCTGATTGCAAAGCCTCTGAAAATTGTATCATCGCCAAAATTGCTGGAGATTTAGAAAAGGATTGTGGGAACATTTGAAAAAACTTTTTTTGCTCTAGCACATGTAGTATAAAATTTTGACTTGAACTTGAACTTAATTTGTGCAAAACTATTTGTGTTAGAGACATACTTTTTTTCTGTAGTATATCCCAAACCCTTCTCTACATCTCCAGCAAGTGTGGTGTTCAGGGGATTTGCAATTACCTCGAAATCGTCGAAATGAAAATTCGAGCATCTCTAGTCACCTGTGTGTCAGGTGACTTCTTTCACTCACCACCAGTGTCAAATTAAAACTTTCCAAAGTCCACCAATATAAGAACTGACTGACCACTGATAAAAGAAAGCAACCCAACCACAGACCTTCAGTGTACACTTATGGCAATTCTGTACTTGCTATCAATCTAAGTGGGAACACTGGGGAGCTGAAATTTTCTCTCCAAAGAACACTTGGATTTTTCTACACCAGAAAATGAGCTCTACAGAAAAAAAACTGTTAAACTTTTTTGTTGCCACCATCATTATTAAGTTACTGAGTATTTCTAATACTTTTCTGGTAGCCCAGCTGCAGATTAAGGAAAATATTGATTCCAACTACAGCACTAGATTGTTTTCTGAATGAATTGCTTCAATTTGAACTAGATTTTCTACAGTCATTTTGACCAATAGTTAATTTTTTTCCTTATCAGGATGCCTTTCTCCCACATTATGGCTAAAGTGATAGCTAATTACAATAAAGTGCATGTGGTTTCACAAAAAATGTAGTGATATGATCAGTAATAAATGTGTTCTTTTTGAACTAATCCAACTTTAATTATCTCAAGCACTTCAGGATTGTATCTCTGATCTGCACCTGGTTTCAAATTGTTATAAACCCTCCTCGCAACATGACGAGCAGTTTAGTTCTCTTAAATGCTGACACATAAAGATGCACAGAACAGGAATCTAAAATGAGAATGGTCTGCAGCACTAAAAAATTATTTTCTAAAAATACACCCTTCCAGAAACATTTGAAACACTACATATGCAGTGGGTTGCGTAAGTCTGGGCAAGCCTGTCAATGTTCATGTTTTTCCTGTATAAATCGTTGGTTGTTTCGAAAAAATCTATTAAATATATCATATAGGTTACACACAGTTTTATTTGAGATGTGAAACAAAGTTTATAGGATTTACAGAAAGTGTGCAATAATTGTTTAAACAAAATAAGGCAGGTGCATATGTTTGGGCACCGTTGTCACTTTGAATCCAATTGTTAGAAAAAGTATTTAAGGGGGGGGGGCAATTGTAAGTTTTCCTCCTCTCTGAAGAAAAACAAGATGGGGGTCTCAAAACAACTCTTAAATGACTTGAAAACAAAGTTTGTTCACCATCATGGCTTAGGGGAAGGATACAGAAAGCTGTTTCAGAGATGTCAGCTGTCTATTCCACAGTTAGGAACATATTGAGGAAATGGAAGACCACAGGCACAGTTCAAGTTAAGGCTTGAATTGGCAGAGAAAGAAAAATATTGGATAAACAGAAGTGATGACTGGTGAGAACAATCAGAGTCAATCCACAGACCAGCACCAAAGACCAACAACATCATCTAACTGCAGACGGAGTCACTGTGCATCATTCAACTATTCGGCACTCTTTACACAAGGAGATGCTGTATGCGAGAATGATGCAGAGGAAGCCTTTTCTCCACCCATAGCACAAACAGAGCCGCTTGAGGTATGCTAAAGCACATTTGGACAAACCAGCTTCATTTTAAAATAAAGTGCTGTGGACTGATAAATTCTAAAACAGAGTTATTTGGGTATAACAAGGGGGTTATGCATGCCATGCCATCTCAGTCCCCAGACCTGAATATCATTAAAAATCTATGGTGTTAGTTAAAGAGGGTTGTCCATGCTCAGAAGCCATCAAACCTGAATGAACTAAAGATGTTTAGATCTTTAGATGTAAAGAGAAAAGTCCAAAATACCTTCAACCAGAATCCAGACTCTCATTGGAAGCTATAGGAAGCGTTTAGAGGCTGTCATTTCTGCAAAAGTAGGATCTACGGAATATTAGGTTTATTTCTTTTTTGTGGTGCCCAAATGTATGCACCTGCACACTTTCTTTAAATCCTATAAACTTTGTTTCTCTTCTCAAATATCACTGTGTGTCTCCTATATGATATATTTAATAAAATTTTTATTTCATAACAACCAACTATTTATACAGGAAAATCATGAACATTGACAAGGTTTCCCAAACCTACGCATGTTTTATGTCACCTAGAAATATAGGCCACATAGTCAACCAAAACAGGTCTTCATTTTTTATTAACATATCACATATTAATAAGTATGACCAATTCTACGTATGCACAAATGTGTTCATACCAAAATGAGAATGAGGGTCCCCATTTGCCAATCCATACTGTCATTCAAAACATCAGCTTAATATAGTTTGGAAGTGGTTTCTCCACTTACAAAGGCGGCCCCACATGAGTAGTACTTTGAAGGCCATGCTTTCCTTATACAAACCTGAAAAATACTGTCCATTGATATTCTGAAACTAGGAACACACCTCTTTGGCCGCTGTTTTTTTTTATTATATAAAAGGTTATGTAGACCATTATATGCTAAATTCCTTATGAGGGCTTCCTCTATGATACAGTGTTCTTAACCTCCCTAGCGGTTGCGATGAGCCCAGCTCGTCCAGAGTTTGTGTGAAGAACAAACTCTGGATGAGCTGGGCTCCCGTGCATGCCGCAAATGCCCGGAAAGCTACAGCGATTCTCTTACCAGCTGCAGCATTTCCGGGGTCGCGGCGTCACCGGTCGCGTCACGGTGACGCGGAACGGGGCGGGGGGTGGGCGGTGCCATAGCCCTCCATGTTAATGGAGGAGCTCCGGCTTTCCAGCCCACACAGCTGACATCATTAATGATGCCGGCTGTGTGGAGAGAGGCGGGGGGAGGGGGGGAATTGCAGGCAGTGTACTGTGTACACTGCCGCGATTGCCCGTACCGTGCTGTTAAAAACAGCACGGTATGGGCAGTGCGCTAGGGAGGTTAATAATATCAATATTTGGTACAAACCGACAAAAATACAGATTTTATACCTTAGCAATAAATACGCAGTAACCTTTACTGTCTGAAGGAAGTCATCAAAACAAAAACAAAACAGTTTTCTGGCATAAAAGTCAGGTAGGGTTTCCATACATGCATACTGTGATACCAGGGTTGTGCAATGTTGTAGTAAGGCAGTGAAAACACGTCTGCACTTTTTTCTTCAGATGTGCATTACTGCAACACATGGTATGTACACACTCTGTGTTTTTGTGAGGTGCAATGTATCTCTACTGATATGGTGGTGTGTTGGAGTTTCATTCAAAATTAATGGCACCACAGGGCATCTGTGGATGTCACAGTGATTTTATGTGGTGTGGTACCACACCAAATATGCTTTAAAGCTGTACTCTGGCCTAATAGCTTAATATCAATTTAATATCAATATAAAATAAACAAAATATTTAAATGTCATCATTGGATATGTAGTCAGTACTATTTTAATTCTATATAGGTTTTAAATGATACAATTACATTTTACATAGCATCCTATCTATTTGAAAAATAGGGTGGTATATACAACAAAGGAAAAAAATCACCACATACCGTAATTCTTTCCATATTTTATATTAATCTTGTTACTCTACTTGACGTAACTGCATAAAAAGGCCACTTGACCTAATTAAAGGAATTTGAGATTTCTGACTTGTGAACAATTATGGGTTTATCATACTAATTGTCTGAACAGTAGGATAAAAATAGTGCAGCTAATGTAAATTTGAACAAAAGAAACGTAAAAAAAAAAATTGTTTCCATGGTGATAACAAGAACAACATCAAATGGTATGGTACCACTTCCCTGAAAGCTGATATAATGAAATTACATAGAATTTGCAGCTGTCATTGTTAATTTTTCAACTCAATGAAGTAGTTGTCAGAATCAAGGGAACACAGAATGTTCATTACAGCATTACACTTGTCGAACAACGAGCTACAGTGAGGTCACTTTACAAGAACAGATATTATTCAACACAAAGTAATACGTTGGTAAGCAGGCTGCTCAGTGCTGATATGCACTCCTTCATTTTTTATTGTTTTCTTTTGGGATGGGATGGACCACAAATATTCTTTTACAATAACACATATTTTAAAAAAAGAGAAACCGATACAAAATAATAACCTTATCTAACAAAAACAAAATGTTTAACAGCTTAAAGTTGATTCCAAGGCTAACCAATTACCAACTCAACCCAACGAATTATTATTATTATTACGAGAGTACTAATTAATATAAACATTTCTAAATACCCTTTAATTCACCACCATTTATTTTTTATCTGTTTACAGGTATTTGGGTACTTTTCCAGTTGTCCGCTTATTTGTTTGTGTTAGATGAATACTTTCTCATATCTGTTCAGCAGTAAGCTATATTTTTGACACTGACACTGAAGAGGTTTGCAATCATCAGCATATAATAATGAAGGATGGCTTAGGTGAGTCGTTGAATCAGAGCGATTTAAAGTGCACCTAAACCTGGTTCCATTACCTGGATTTATATTTCCACAGGGTGCTATATCAAAATGACTAGTGTAGGACATGTGGTTCTCCATAGCAGCCCTTTCCCTGTTTCTCAGGCTCCATGACGTGTAGGGTTTAAATGTTTGGTTTATAAAGGATCTGTAGGATGCTGTGGTTTTACCAGTGTCCATCTCTTATCTATATCTTCTCTTCTCCATAACAACTCCAAACATTATAAATATGAAGAGGCTAATATCTGCTAGGCTAGTGAGCTGATTAGCTTACAGACACTACTTCTGACATTTAGAGCTTTGAGGGGAATGCATATCTCATTAATGTAGAGAACCAAAAGGGCACTCTACAGAAGGTTTTTTTTTTTACACCTAGGTGAGACACATGCATACAATTAGTTAATCACAGGACGTTGGAGGAAAGGAAATTCCAAATTAAACAGACACTGACACCAATTCAACAACAATGAAAATACTAAAAACGTTTCCTCTCTGGGTCGTTACACCATCATCCTGAGATCTTTTATTATGTGGCCTATGTTGCAGAAATGAGCTTCTACAGGGGCATCCATTTTCCTGTTCTTGATGGTGAACCCATGTAATGGTTTTATCAACGCACATTAAAAATAACATGGCCATATTATGGGTGGAAGGTGCCAACTTCAGTGTGGCATTGTACGTCACTGCTGTCCCCACTGCCTCCTACTTAGTGTCTAAGGTGTCTAAGTAGAAGGTTGAGCAGAGAGAACAGAGTGATCAAACTAGACAAAGTAGTGCCCTGCTTTTTCTGCTTTGTGTGGTTTTAAGTTTTTATGCTCTCCCTGCTGGAGTTTGGGGAAGCGAGAGAGGTAGGTGATCATGGAGCTGCAAGCTTTTTTCCGTTTCGATTAGAATAGAAGAAAGCTGGCTGCTCAGTGCTTCGTCTTAGTTAGAGCCACACACAACAAAGAAAAGCTGTTTGCAAGTCAACAGCCACTGTTTGTTCTCTCTATAAAAATCACAGATGATTGCCCTCCGATTTGGGTGTGGGGGTGTGTTTAATAGAGCCAAAAATATGGTATATCTTGTACCAGAACATTTGAAATATAATTTAAATATACAGTCACCGCCCACTTTAATATGCACACCTGCCCAACTGCTCATTAATGCAAATTACTCATCAGCCAATCACATGGTTGTTGGTGTGAGACGGGCTGATCTTCTGCGATTGTCATGCACAACCATCTCTAGGGTTTACAGAGAATGGTCTGAAAAAGTGAACACATCCAGAGAAGTCTGTGGGCACAAATTCCTTGTTAATGCCAGAGGTCAGAGGAGAATGGCCAGAGTGGTTCGAGCTGATAGAAAGGCAACAGTAACTCAAATAGCCACTCTTTACAACCAAGGTATGCAGAAGAGCATCTCTGAGCGCACAACATGTCGAACCTTGAGGCAGGTGGGCTACAGCAGAAGAAGACCACACCGGGTGCCACTCCTGTCAGCTAAGAACAGGAAACTGAGGCTACAATATGCACAGGCTCACTGAAATTGGACAATAGTGGTTTGGAAAAATGTTGCCTGGTCTGATGAGTCTCGATTTCTGCTGCAACATTCAGATGGTATGGTCAGAATTTGGCGTCAACAACTTGAAAGCATGGATCCATCCTACCTTGTATCAACGCTTCAGGCTGGTGGTGGTGGTGGTGTAATTGTGTGGGGGACATTTTCTTGGCACACTTTGGGCCCCTTAGTAGTAATTTATCATTGTTGCAATACCACAGCCTACCTGAACATTGTTGCTGACCATGTGCATCCCTTTATGACCACAGTGTACCCATCTTTTGATGGCTACTTCCAGCAGAATAATGCACCATGTTATAAAGCTTGAATCATCTCAGACTGGTTTCTTAAACATGAAAATATAGTTCACTGAACTCAAATGGCCTCCACAGTCACCAGATCTCAATCCAATTGAGCACCTTTAGGATGTGGTGGAACGGGAGATTTGCATCATGGATGTGCAGCTGACAAATCTGCAGCAACTGAATGTGTAAAATGTCTCTGATGAATGTTTTCAGTACCTTGTTGAATTTATGCCACGAAAAGTGATGGGGGAACTGTCTGCAGGGCATGGATGTCCGCACTCCTTTTAGCAAGCGAGCAGTACGCATGTTCGACAGCAAGAAGGAGCTTACTATTCTTCCACAAGCAGGATCAGGAGCAGTTAGTTCCCGCCGAAGGAAGAATCTTTTCACATAAGATCAGGTAAAGAACCCGGTATTCCAGTGAAAAATCGGCTCTGAAAACCATCACCAGAAACCATGCGTTCGTGGTGCTGGATGTTGACGTGACTGACGCCACTTCCGGATTTACCGATTCATATTCCACCCCAACAGGCAGGAAGTCTGAATCTGCCCGCAAATAGGCGGATGTCAGCGGTACAACCCGGTACTAGCAAGGTGTGCCTAATAAAGTGGCCGGTGAGTGTGTATATTTAATAAAACATTCCTTTTATTAAAAAAGCCTTCATACTGAAATGTAAGGATAACATATTTATTTATTTGAAGAAAATTATTCTTATAAATATAAGCTTCGCACTTAGGGAATGATTTATCAATAACCCTAGTAAAATAACTTATATCTTCAGTGGGGTTTATCATTAAAATGTCACTCTTTCAAGACCAATTTTACCTAGAATTACCTTTTTTGTGTGATTTTTTAGTGCTTTCATACAGCCTATCTATCATATGAATGCAGGACGACAACTGTACTCTACAGAGGATAGTTTGAATAAGACTATTAGAACAAATGATTAGACTGAATGCCGGGATGCATATACATTTGGCAGTAATTTGGAACCAGGATCCATTATTTATAACCATTAACTCCTAACCTTTCAGAAGTTGTTTTGGTTGGATTAGAATTTATACAATTGGAGACAAATAAACATGTAGAGCTCAAGTCGAAATGTTGTCATTCCCAGTGGCTTTCATGTAATAAGTCTAAAGACAGTGAATGCTGCATGTTTATTACAAGCATATTCATAAGAATACAAATTAACCTCTACTGTTTTGGTAATTGTGTTCTATATGGCCATCTTCTTAAGAAAATTACACAGTTCTAATTGATGTGCTGTCATTTCTCTTGTGAGGATCCTACAAAAGAGTCTCACTGAGTATTCAAAAAATACTACACATTTCCTCCCAAGAACATGAATGATAAATACTATGTTTTGTCTGCAGCTGATAAATAATCTCAACATGGCAGCGCAGCGAAAATTTTAATTTCAATAATTCAATAATGAAAAACATTTTCAGTAAGGTATTTTGAAAAAAAAAGTATTTGAAATAGATCCTTTGCCATCAGATAACTATAAATATAAAGAAAAGAGACCAACACTGCTCTTAAGTTTAGATGCAGAAAAAAGCATTTGACCACATAAGCTGGCCATTCATGAATGCAGTTTTAAGTAAAATTGGGTTGCAAGGTCAAAATTTACAATCAGGATTATACATGAACCCAAGGACAGCAGTCAAGACACCACCAGCAATATCAAGCTGGTTTCCTATTGAATATGGGATGTCCACTGCCCCCCCCCCAGCTCAGAACTAACCTCAATATTAAAGGAATAACGTAAGGGGGAATAGAATATCGGATATCTCTCTCTGGCGGCGATATACTATTACCCCTTACAGATCCTCATATAACCCTTCCAAACCTGCATGCAGAAATAGAGTCATATGGCATATTATTGGGATATAAAGTTAATAATACCAAGTTGGAATCCCTCCATCTTGGTAATAGTTCTCAGGAATTTCATTTCTAGGACGTAAAGCTTTGATAGAGATGTCTATTCTACCAAAATATTATTACATGTTTGAAACTAATGATGGCAAGGCGGACAGTATGGACACGAACATGGATGTTTGCACTTCTTCTAGCCGGCAAGTAGTACGGGTGTTTGACTGCGAGAAGGAGGTTACTATTCTTCCTCCGGCAGGTCAAGAGCAGTAAGATCCCACCGGAGGAAGAATCTTTTCACTCTAGACCGAGTAGAGAACCCAGTAAAAGGCCGGCTCAGAAAACCGGAAGTGACATCAGTGAAAAAAAGAATAAAGATATAATAGTAAACAATTTAAAAATATATATACTGTATGGCCAAAAAAAGCTGCCACCAAAAAAAGGGTCACTCACATTTTGTTGGACCGCCTATAGTTTTGCATTCATGTGGCATTTTGTCAAAAACCTTTTGCAATGTCACAAGATTTTTTTCCATCCAGTGTTAATGTTTTACTAAGATCTTGTACTAATGATGGTAGAGTCTGACCACTGCACAAAGCCTTCTTCAGCACATTCCAATGATTCTCAATGGGGTTAATGTGTGAAAATCTGGCTCTTTCACAATTTGAGCCAGATGAACCCTGACATTGCCATCTTGAAATATGCCCGTGCCATCAGGGAAGAATAAATCCATTGATGGAATAACCTGGTAATTCAGTATATTCAGGTAGTCAGCTGACCTCATTCTTGGAGCGGATACTGGTGCTGAACCTAGACCTGTACCTATTTGCTTAATTAAAACCAGGCGGCGACTTTTTCTTGGCCAGGCAGTTTATAAAGAGGTAAGGTTATATATTGTCGTAGGATCCTTTATAAGCTTCTTAATGAGAAATTTGGATTATAATTGCAAAAAGTTAGGACTTACTGCAGATCTGTCTTTCTTGTATTTTTTGGTCACGGAAATTCTGTACATTTCTTCCGTTGATGTTTTTGAGCATTTGCACAAACTAAACTGGTTTTAGGTTGTTGAGTAGAATTAATTAATTCTTTAAAAGGCAAATACTCATTAAAGTTGCACAACGCTACACAAAGATGAAGTGTGAATTGTAGAAGCTGTGATTACAAAAGCAAGCAAATGGCTTTGTATTGTCCTGCTTAATATTTATGTAAGCTGATTGCCATATTGGCAGAACCAGGGATTTCTTTTCTCATGTCTGGGCTGCCACTCCCCAACTCTCCCAGTGATTGACAATCGTATGACAGTGGTATATTCAAGAAGCAGCATGAGATGCAAAAAGCACAGCTCCATAGAATGAATAAGGAAGGTGGCCCCTTGTGGTTCTGGACTTCAGGTGCAGCTTCCTATTCAGCAAGGAGGAAAGTATGCAGCACAAAATTCACCCTAGGGGATTGAGTTAGTGAAGAAGCAGAGCATTTTCTCATTAGAAAGTGAATTTTGAGGTTTCTTTTATTAAACAAGGACAAATTTGCTATGGGGTCATTAAAGGCATAACATATTTATATAACAAGATTGACCAAATAAAACATAAAAATAATAAAATTGAAAACCTTACCCCTTTTGTGGAGGAGTACACTAGCATGGCGTCGTCCATTTCCATTCTCAACATAACAAGAGTAATTTCCTATGTCTGAATCTTGAACTGAATCAAATATTAATGAGATCGATACTTCTTGTTCTCCAAGATGTTGCCTAAGAACTCTTAAAAAGAAAACAAAAACACGATGTGTGTGCTGTATTTGTTACAGGCTTACAATTCGTCCAGTGTAAATAAAGTAAAGTATTTGTGCTAAGGGGATGCATTTTACTGAGAAGTTTTGCAGTGGGCAGTGGAGACAAATAAAATTAAAGTACATGTTCAATGTTGTAGGTTACATTTTAAGATTCATGTTTCATATTTACAGCTTGTTTGTTTCTTGGTGAATTGCAGAGAAACAGGTTTATAGCTTGGTACAGGTTGCCTTTCAACTGAAACGTTCAAATTGTAACAATATAAATGGTATTCACTTATACCCTTGAATGGTGTTTAACAATCTGTTGCTTTCCTTGTGCTGCCAAATGGGTTTGACCCAGTGCATTGAGATCTAGCACCAAGATGTTCCTGTAACACTCCAATGTAAACAATGCTTATGCCCCCGGCCATCTGTTTTTCTTTTTTTTAATTAATGTTCAGACTATGTTGTATTATCTCGTAGCTTGATGGTCCATTTATGATACTCACATGCCCATTGTAAGCAAATTCATTAGTGGACAGAGGTCATCTTGACAATCCTACTGGTCAGCTACAAAAGCCTACTAACAGCAAACGGATGCATAGTGTATCATAACCTTCTCTCATGGTCCATTCTAATTTTGACCCTGTTTGCTGACCGCCAGATCTCCATCTTTGGACAACTTTTGGTAGTTGCTAGGACCTGTCGTTTTGCAGATGGTTTCAGCCAGTTGTATAACTATTACAATTTGTATCTTGTCAGAGTCACTCATTATCTAGCCTCCAGCACACACCTTCAAGAACTAACTGATCCCCATTTTCCTAATATATACCACCCTTGACAGCTGTAACAGTAACAAGATAAACAATGTGATTCACTTCTCTGTCAGTCGTTTTTCTATTGAGGCTGATTGATGTAACGTCTATATGTACAATCTGACCAATTTGAAGTGAATGGATGGCTAAAACCTTTCTTTTTAGTTGTCTGAGTAGTAAACCATTAGATCTCCTAGTATTTCTGTCTGTAACCCTACGGTTATAAAAAAAAAAAGGATAACATACTTAAAGTAGAGGGAATCGGTTTAGGAACTGATAGATGGCATAGTTTTTTCATTGTAGGATTGATAAATCTGGACATGGATTTTACTTATTATACAGTTGTAGTTTGGATTAAGACCAATACAGATGCTATTTAAATGTTGATATAACCAAACTATTCCCAAGCAAAAATTATTTTGTCAAAAAATATTTCAGAATTGATCATCACATACAAACATTTATTGATGTAACATTTGTACTGACCACACAAGCATGATTTTGTACATTAATATTCACAGTCTATGAACATCTCTATATTTGCCTTCAGTTAAATTATATTTGACCAAATTAATTTCAAATGTTGAAATTATTGTAGCAAATGATTAGATTAGATTAGATTAGATAGGTTGGATATCATTCCATTTGAAGGGTGTTTATTTAGCATCTGAAGGAGTATTTAAAAAAATCAAAAACAAGGCTGAAATCATTGAAAATATTTGAGTGAGTGCATTAAAATAATTATTATCGGCCTCCTCTCCTAGATGAGGCACATAATTACCCAAATAACCCTAGATGATAACTTGGACTCCTGGTAATATTCAGACCACAATACCATCAATGTAAAGTCTAAATATATTTCTGGGAACATTTCAAGGATTGTTATAAGTGTCCAAACTAATTACCCTATTTTACCTTTTACACCTCAAAATCGTAAGGAAATCTGCCCCTCTTTTCAAGTAAATACTGTTTTACAGCATGTCACAGCAGGCAGGAGGCTCATTGTGCAGTAGATAGACATCTCACTGAATTCTGCATTCAGAATTGTGCTACTCCAAAACCCGGAGTGCATTTTATGGTCCAGTGCATCTTATCATGCGCAAAATATGATACATGTATATATATATATACACTCATACACATCCACAATTGAGTGGAGGTGCTTGTATCCTGTGCTAAATTTGGCATCAGAAGAAAGGTACTGGAAGGTATAAAGTAGTGAAGAGTGGAGTACTAAAGTAAGTCTGTTGCCCAAATAGTTCAACAAGGACAGGTATTTTTGAAGTTAATATGAAATATGATTTCAAGCCTGCAGCATGTAAAAATTTTAATTATGTGAGTATTTAAGTAAAAGTTCAGGAAAGTTCTGTGAATCTTGTTCTGTGAATCCATCCTAAATACTGCAGCAAACTTATACTTACAAAATATATATATGATTATATTACCTGATATCACTCTCTCTGACACGCTTTTCATCCAAATCTTCAATGAACTTTTCCCCTTTCATCCAGTAAATTAAAGGACTTACATCACCGCTATAGCCAAAGAAGGCTCTGCAGGTTAAATTAGCCGAGGTGCCTGTTGGTAAACAGAGAAAGAAAAACAAAATGTAGAAAATGGCTTCTTTTTGTAATGTTTAGGAATCCTGCAAAGCAAACATTGATCACAGTAATGAATTAGATAAATGGACAGTAGCACTTTCCAACTTGTTGTCTGTACCCTTTATTTGAGCTTTCAACTACTTCCAGAATGAGTGTTCATGAAAGATTAAAGACTTGATTTCACCTACAATAGATAACGTTTGTTTACATCCCTGTTGCCCTGTTTTGTACTGAATAATACATTTCTTCTTCCTTTAAATGGTACCAAGAGACTTATATGCGTGTTGGTTAATTCAAGATAACACAATTCTGCGATCCTCTATTGTTTTAGAAGCAAAAAAACATGGTAAGATGGCAACATATAAATAAAAATACAAGTTACACAAAAAAACTATGGCAAATACCAAACTTATTTCAATCAAAGATAATTTCTGTGTGTGGTATTTTTTTACTTAACACTGGATGCTATGAGGACAGTGGTTCTCAAACTTTCCCTGCATAGCCCCCCTTTTCTAGATAAGTACATTATTGAGCCCCCACCATACTACACAGTTTCTGATTGAAGGCCATTATACACTGGGCCCACCAGTTGGGAACCAATGCTATAGAGAAAGATCACAATGTTGATCATGTTTTTCTGCTACCTGGAGCTATGTTGGAAAGATTTAATCATGCTTCCTGTCAAACTGACCATCTTTGACCAAACAGGAAGTGAGAAAAAAAACCCAAAGAGGGACTTTCCCTAATTTATTAAACAAATACAGTACACTTCGATGCAATGAAAAGAAGTCAATGTACAGTTTGTATAACTAAATTTGCTGTCCCCTCAAAATAACTGTCTAAACCTCTAGTATACCCCTAAGTACCAAATTGTTCCAAAAGTCTCAATATTTACTTAGGCTAGGACAATCTATTTTGAAGAATGTAAAACAAAAAGGAAGACATTTTACAATGTATTTAGAATACTTTATAAACCAGTATAATTTCAAAAGTATTTGCTAGAAGACAATATTCTATGCAATCTGTGCCATGGAATAAAGAAATATTTTATTGGAATACTAATGTTGTCAAAAAAATCTTCAATTTTTTAAAACATTAACTCACACAAAGGGATTGCTTTGGATATTGCATGGGTAAACTTAAAGCTTTTGTTCCCCATAAACAGCTGATCTTTAGTTCAAAGTTTAGAAATGTATTTTGGCAAAATCAAAGACTAGATTATTCACACAATATTTATTAATGTTTTGAAATTTGAATATTTTAAGGATGTTGTAGATAACCATCCCAACTTTTTACCCATTCAAACATATTTCAGTGTTTAGAATTTTAACACTGAAATATGTACAAATGGCACAAAGCTATGTAGTTGAATAAAGTCTCCACAAGATGTCTCCAATTTCCAAGCTAATATGGATGTTCTGTTTTGTTAGGTAGCTACATTGCAAGCTAGGTTCAATGGAGATGATTGTAAAGTTATCAAATGCGCAATAAAAATATGCATACACCATACAATCTATTGGGCGTATACCAAAGATGGAAAAGGTTTTAGGTGTTCTGGTAAATCATAGACTAACAGCATGCAAAGCCAATCTTGTGTTTCAAAAGTAAGCTTTTAAATAGATTTAAAGTGAGAGAAATAATAACTGATCTTCCATACAAATACCCTAATAGTAAGACTTCATTTTGAATTTGTAGTTCAGTTTAAGTACAAGTACAAGTCAAGTACAAGTCCATATAGTGACATTATGGAAAGGGAAAGATTACAAAGTATGGAAACATAATATAAAATAAAACAATAGCCACAAGAAAAAAAAACTGAATGTATTTACCATAGATAAGTGAAAAGAAAGGGTTGTGGACCATCCAACATTTTGCTACATTAGATGTTATTATTATCATCTTGTATTTATATAGCGCCAACACATCATGCAACACTTTACAGAGCATATATAGTCACATCACTAACTGTCAGAAAAGCCCACAATCCAATGTCCCTACCGTAGTCCTGTATATGTAACTAATACAGGAGTATATTTATTGGGGGAAGCCATTTGACCTATCAGCATGTAACCCACAAAGACACAGGGAGAACATGCAATTTCTTTGCAGGCCAGGATTTGAACCTAGGAACCATCGCTGCATGACCAGAGTGCCAACCACCTGGGCCACCATGCTGCCCAATGTTAGATTCTATAAAACATTTTATTCATCATTAATCTATAGATAAATATGGCAATCTGGATCGATATTCTACCAAACATCAATTGATTGATATGCATATGGGATAGTTCTCAACACACAATAGCCAATGAACAATCTCCCTGCTATTTACTTTAACAATACAGCTCTGTTACTCTACAAGGCAGGGAGTACACCCATTGGCTGGTGCACTCCCAGATAATTATTGGATGTATACTCATGGTCTGTATTACCAGAACTTGCTATGCTGGTTCATTCACTTGTAATTTAATAGTTCTCTTTTCTAGTATAGATAATACGTTGATAGCACACACCTTTAACTTAAGATTTGTTAAACACTTATATTTATAGAAATATAAATACAGAAATACAACATGTTAATGAGAATAAATGTTTATGCTTCTTTTACTGTGCAAAGAAGCACAGTGTCTACTATTGACAGACTATACAGATTTCCCTATTCATTATTACTCAGAACACAATAATGAGATCAATATCCAATGGACCATTAGTAAAATTAAAGCAATATGTCAATGCTACCAGTTTTGTTTTCTTTAGATTACATTTTTAAGTAAGACAACAGCAAAGTGTCAACAGCCTAAATTCAACAAAGTAGAAAGTTGAAAAAAACAATTATTCACATTGTGGTTTGGCAAAGTTCTCCAGAGGTCCCAAGCAGTTGATTAGATCAATGATTATACCTAGACATGAATTTGTACATCTGGAATTTTCCAATGTTTCCTCGGCTCTAGCTGTGGAAAGACAGCTGTCAAAAGGAGAATGGGACCTCTGCCAGGAAAAACAATAGTAAAATAAATAAAGTCATACGGAATGGGTAGAGCTTGGGAATAGCTAAAACTCTATTAAATTAAAATACATGGTTACCAGGGTGAGCTAGTGTAACAAAACTGACACCAGAGGATATTTGATAGAATTTTAAAGGGCGCATAAAAGAATGTCCCATGGTTTGATTTCCCTATGATCAATGTTAGATTTGATCGTAATTTATGATTGAAGATCGATCGATCGATGTTGGGTTGATTGATCCAAAAGCATCGATGGAAGTCGGGCACATCAAAATAATGTTTGATAAACATTTGATGTATACTTGATCAATCAAGATTTTCTGGCATGTCCGATAATGTATGTATGGGGGCCTATAATTAGAATAGAAAATAACCAATAAACGCCTTTTCGCTATTTTCAATGATAAATTTAAACATTTTGAAAAATCTTGGACTCGTTATGTCTCCCATGATCTAAAGGAACAATTATCACAATATTTGTTGGAACACATAGAGATATTAGTCCTTTTTTTGGTAAAAATTGGCATTAAAATGATTGAAACATAAATCAAATAGGTTAAAAAAGGGGTAATGTGATTTGGAGATGCATTTATCAATGTAGTTTAACCACCCTAGTGGTCGGGACGGCATCATCTCGTCCAGCACTGCAGCTGCTAGTATAGCACTGGACGAGATGATGCC
>CM070033.1:144847463-144860490 GCA_036250615.1 Ptychadena robeensis
GTCTATGGTGCACTTTTGGTACAGAAATCTGGACCGCAGCAGTGCGCTAGGGAGGTTAAGTATGCAAAGGTAATTATGTAATGTATTTTAGTCTTGTTTTGCAAATATTGTGCTGCCCATTTATAGAAAAGTGACAGGACTTTAGGCCAACTGGCATAATGAAAACACTCTATAGGGTTTAGAAAAAATATATTTTCTATTAACATTGAAGTCTATGAACATTGAACTCAACATATGTTGACTTGATCCTAGATAGGGAGAGGTAAAGGGCTCTTTCACTCTACAATGCAGCATATGCACTGTGCATTTCCCATACACACTGTATGTGTTACTTGTGTTGGAACCACAAACACTAGCACTTCCCAAATACATGCAGCAGTAAGTTAAGGCCCCCATGAACCTAGCAAGCTGCGGCCGACCTATGTGTGTGCTCCCGGACGTCGGTCGGCTGCAAAATTGGCCGCGGATCGTGGGTGCCAACATGGGACGACGGAGAACGGACATACCCATAAATCTCTGGCCATTTCCATTGGTTTGAATGGGGACCGGCGTCCCCCTCCAAAGTAATGGCTGGCACACAAAGAGTGACGGAGCGTGATGATGTCATCACGTTGCACTCCCTCACTCGTCTGTCGGCCCAGCTCGTCCGGTGTATGATGGGCCTTAATAATACAATGCACAATGCATAGCAATGCAGTACATGGCAATATAAATTTAACACAGGTTTTCCACCATATGCATTGCAAAACACACTGCATTGCCTACAGTGCAACTAGAAATTATTAGCTGAAAACTAAAACTCAGGTAAGTGTAATGTTCCCTCTCTTATATTTTCTGACCCCGCTTGTGCATATGCTGTACATAGTGTGAAGTTAGGAGAGTGTGTAATGCCTGCTTATTAGGAGCAGCTCTGATGCTTTCAGAGAACTTGGTGACCCTGTGAAATGGTGACCCCTGTATGTATATGTATATTCAATTCAAATGTTTGATGCAAAAACATCTTCCACAAAAAGTCTAGTAGCTACAGAATAAATACTGTATACTATTGTATAGTATATATGTGCTAATTCTGTAAATTAAACAGATTCAGCATGTTTATTTACCTAAAATAGGACTCTCAACTCACAAATAAGCCAGTGTCTATTCACTTGACATTATATAATATGAGCAGGTTACTGCAAATGGATATTCAGTAAGAAAGTCAAGTGTGGGATGACAAACAAGTGACAGAGGGATATGGCTGAATGTCAATTTATTCCCATCAGTAACTTAGACAAGTATACACAGAGGACAGCATCTAACACTATGATGCCTGAAAGATGCTAAGTTTTAAAGAATTCTTCCTAAAACAGTATAAATTTGTCTTCCAGCTATCTATCATTTTTTAAAATGTTATAAAGTATGTTGGTGAAAATCCAAACCATTTATTTCTGCCATTCCTAAAACCTTTAGATGCACAATATAGAACAGAGTTGGTGACATCTAGGTAATAGAACTGATATTATTAGATTTTTAAATGTAGCTCATTTTAAAAAATATCCAGATCCTCTTCCCGATTTGAAAAAAAAAAAAGATTTTTAAATGTATTGCAGAGGAAATAACTTCACCAACATCTCATCTATCGTTATCATTATCTATCATATAAGTCTATATATATTTTTTTTTTTATTCAACAAGTTCGACTTTGTGAGTTCATTGCAAAGCCCCGGAACACCCCTGAACACTGTTTAAATGAATAAGTAAATTACACTGCATATATTAATCAGTAAAAGCAACTAGGCTTTTCTTTAAATGTTTTGGCTAGCCACTAAAAACAACAGTCTGGAAATATCAAGTCCAAATCCAGTGTCTTGTATATACTACAAATTCAGTGTATATATTTTCATTGTGTATATAGTCTGGTACCTGGCGTTCAGCTTCAACAAACTTTATGTGAAAGAGAAAGTAAACATATAATCTGTTTGGATTTGCGTCAAAAATCTGACATTTGGTTTGGTTCTTCTTGAACAGCAAGTGCAGGCAGAAGAGAACCTAGCCCATGGGCTCACTGTATACCATAGAATGTGGTTTGCAAGTCAATATTTACATTAGTTACAAGTGGTTTGCAAGCTTATAAATTATGTATACAGTAGACATGGGCTACTTTGTGGGTCGTCTTATACGCCAAGTCCTCTTATATGCCAGAAAATACGTTATCTGGTAAATGTCTAATATTACCAACTACTTGCAAATGTTTTCTTTCTAGACCTAAATATATGCATGTTAAAACAGCTTAACTAAAATACATATTTAATGTGCTGAAAGTGCAAAATTGTTGTTCAATACAATATATTTCTGTTTCTACTTTTCTCCATATGTCATATTAGAGAAAATTCAGGATAAAATAAAAACATTGAAAATGTACTGCAATCAGATTTTTTGGTCCATAACATCAATTTGACATCAACATTTCTTGCTATGTTGTAGACATTTAATAATACATCTCAAATAATTGAAGTTATTGAATCATACAGAACATTTCTGTTTAGTAGGGCAGGAAACCTTATGATTTATGCTTCAAGCTGTATATTCTGGTCTTGTCTTTCAATATTTGTAACTCAAATGTATTTGAAAATTCAAACAGTTGTCATGTAGAACTGTTTATTTGTGATTTTACTCTAAACTTAGCAATTCAAATTCTGTGTCTAATCTAGGTAGTATACATACCTTAATATATGTCATGTTGGAGGTACATCTTAGAACAGAAGTCATTTAAGGGATCACCACGGCTAAAGTTTTAGGATTACAAAGAATATGTACTCGTTGGAGCTGCTCTACTTACACATTTAAGATTGTTCACTAAGAAAAATAAACTATCACTATGTGAGGGATAATTTAAATGTTTTGGTGAATGCTGATGATAAAAGAAAAATACCAAGTTAGATTGAAGAAAATGTAAAAGAAATGTGATTTTGGCTTGCTCATAAAGGCTGAAGTCAACAGAGCAACACTTTCTTCCTTAAATGAAGTTAGGTATCCCTTGCTAAACAATAATTCACTTTGCTATGTAAACAGACTAAACTCTTTAAGTTAATCAATCCTATTGCTTGCATTGTTGTCACACGATCGTAACCTGACATGTTTTTTAAAATGAAGTTAATAAAGCTTTCATCCAACCCATTCTGCGTTCTCTGGTTAACCAACTTCTATTACAGAGTAAGCAAAACTATGACCATATATTACAAGCTTGTTTTCCATACAGTTAATTTAAAGTGCAGCTCAGTTATACATAGAACAATGGGGACTTCAATGTAATTCTCATGAATGCTAAGCCAATCCATCTGGCACTATGATGTTTTGTTATATGTAATAGTAAAAAAAGAAGGCAATTACATATTTTCATACTTCACACGAAAAAATGAAATCTCTAGACTACATATGCAGGAATCTGATACGCATACAAAAAAAATTCTCAGTGCACATTTACAGCAACATTTTCTCTGCCAATTGCATCTGGGAACAACATCGGTCCCTAAGTATCGAGATAATGTTCCATTTTGTTCCAGATGAATATGACATTTTTTATGTTGTTTTGTAACTGTTATTTCCAGCTGTGATTCCATTGTGCTGATAGGCCACTATGGTCTATGTGCAAGAGAGAAAAATGTATACATATATGTGAGTGTCAGTATAAAAATTATATATATATATATATATATATATATATATATATATATATATATATATATATATATGTAGTGTCAGTATCCAGAGAAACAACTTGTCATAATTAGCAAATATTGAATTTTTGAGTGAAATTGCATTTTTATGGATATTATAAATTATATTAGCACCATTAGTCATACGTGTTAGGGTACATTGTAATTGCAAGTCCATGTCTCTCTATTTGCAGCTCCCTTGTGACATTATTTTGTGGTTTTATGCAAAGTATTAATATTCTATTAATTACGCACTGATGACAATGCATTATTTTGTAACGCTTTGTATTAATACAGAGGCACAGACATTTATTTTCACAAAATTCAAGCAGACACTGAGCAGAGATGATCTTGTAGATAGCACCAAACCCTGCTTGTCCTCATAGCAATTATTGATTGCCTGTAGTCACTGTGACCATCTCCTCTAACAAATTACAGGTTGATGCTGCTGATGTGCTCAGTAAAACCAATATATTAAATTTGATAATTGAAGATGGCTTACAAGCACCCTGAAACATCGAAGCAGCTACACGCAGGTAGTTCTCATTAATGTTTGCAGGGTTTTTACCTCTTGCTGACTCTACACAATAATATTAGCATATACTGGGGCTGATTTACTAAAAGAATGGAAAATGTTCAACCAGCTTAGAAAATATGAAGCTGTGTTTATTGACTTTTAAAATGAATGGTATTTTATAATATATGTGCAACATTTGTGAAAAAACCCATATTAAAAGCACTTAAAAATTTATTGAAGAAGTGTGCATACAGAGGCTAGGGCTCCACCATGTGCTTGGATCCCCTGACGTCAGTGCAAGGTTCCATTGTTTTTATGTCAACACGGCGCTCTGCATCAACATCAACGTGCTCTGACAGGCAGTGGAGACAGCCCTGTCATAGCCCCATTGCCGACAACGGGTGGCCTGTGCCTTGCGCATGTAGAACCTTAGCCTTACCCAACTAATTCTGAAAACATTTTTTTCATGGTTTGAGAGCTGCTGACAGTCAGCAGCCACCCTGAAACACCAGTCGTGCTAAGGAAGTAAGCAGGAAGTGAGGGAGGGTTGTGGGGGATCTTCCTCATTATAGGTAAGTTATTTTTTATGCATTCCTACCTATTATCGGCACTTCTAGTGCCATATATGTAATGATCATTTTCTGGTGGTAGGTCTGCTTTATATATAAACAATGGGACGCATTTTGAGCAGAAGCTCTTTGTCAACCTGACAAAGAGCTTCTGCTTGAAACGCGTCCCATTGTTCCTGTTGAGCCCTTCAGCACCTGTGAGCAGGAAGTAATCTCATCCCTAACAAGGAAGTGATGTCATGCTGGCAAGCACACGGCCCTGAGAAATCAATCCTTGCAAACCACCTTTAATGTGAGTATTTTGTCCTTTGTTTAAATTTTTTTTGTTTCATTTTATTTTACCATTGACAGTACCTTACTTTGTTGTACTAGGTTGTGTACCTCGTGTTCTTGTTCCTATTTGTCTGTTACAAGGGGGCCACACTCCCCCTTCATTTTTAGTGCTGCACATTTACATGCAACTTTAACACCAACCCCTCATACTGACCCAATTTTAGGACCCTTCTGGCCACTGATATCACTGTAACTGTGTCATCACTGCTGACGGTTGTGCGCAATCATTTATCATGATTCTTTAAACTTGGAGCAGATCACTTGCACAGTAAAAATCTCCAAAAAGTGGAATTAATCTTTTAAGGATGGAAATCTCCTCCAGTCAGAGGTTACTTAAGTGTCCAGGTGTCCCTCAACCAAATTGAACATGAAAACCGCTTAACAGAAAGCTTGCATGGTTCATTTAAAACCAAAAATATATTTGACCACAACTTTAGAGGATTTCCTTCATGTACTTGTATGCAGTATATTCTCCCTCTTGTACTCCTAATGTGAAAGTCAGGGTAATTATGACATTACGCTTTAATAGGATTTCAAAATGAAACACTGTTAACAATTATAGCAATCTGCTCTAATAACTCTTCCACTTTTTGACCTCTGAAATCAGTACATAACATAATAATCAGGTCTAAGTACTCCTTAGGTCCATTCATTTATAGGAATTAACATACCAATTACTACACAGACACATGAGACAGCTATTTAGGTGCCAGTTGCAAGATGGCAAACTAGATAATGTAGGATTACCATCTGCACCATTTCACATTGTCAAATGATTCTCCTTTATCATGCACAATATTGCAGGATGCTGAGCTTCACCATTATAACAAAGGCACAGTGAGCATTCTAGAATTGAAGTAAAATTACTATTATGTGTAGATGGTTAAGATTAACAAATTAAACACATGATGGAAAGTTAAAATAATGTGAATCGTTTATAGAACAATCAAGTATACGCATTGTGGCAAAAGAAATAAAAAAGCACCGTCACTCCAAGCTAACATTGGTATTTGTAGTATTGACGCTGTTAACAGAACCTATGCTTTGCACATGCATGAGTAAATTGGCTTACAGGTAAATCTGCATGATTCAAATTGTGTTCATTTTCTTGAATATATGCATTTTGATTTGTCCATTGAACAGAAAATCATACAGGTCATCAATCATGATTACCTGGATAACATGATTCTGTAAACTGCAGAATGATATATATGAATGCTGATATTCCAGATAATAAAAAAGCCAATCTCATTCAAGCAAGTTTGAATTAAATTATGTGTAAATTCATGTGAGGCGCCACTGCACACGGACCTTCTTTTAGCACGGCCACGTCTTGGACCCTAGAACCATCTTGACATTGACTCTACCTACTAACCTACCTGGGACCGCATTGGTCCGCATACACCCTGAGCTGGGGATCGCATTGGTTTGCTTACTGTTGTATACCAGATGGCCTTTGATTGTTGACGTGGCTGGCCTTTGGCCCCTTGCTGGCCCCTCGTTCTTGGGAAGGATTTGATGTTTGATCCTGTTCCCGCGTCGTGCTATGCTTTTATCTACATGATACAGGAACCTTACTCCATCTAGCCAATTGATACCCCCTGAGGAAGTCGTCGTATGACGAAACGTACGTCGGGGTGGCGTTCTGCATGGAGGATTGTTTGATCATTTATCAGACCTTGAACATCTAAGGGACCACTTATTCTATCCACCAGTACTGGTCTTGCATTTTAACGTTAACCTGTATCATGGCGTTTTATCATATGTTATTAGTAATTTTTGTGCTTTAAGTCATCAATTTTTTTGTGTACAATTAAAGTTATACTCTAAAACTTACCTGTAATCACCTATATTAATCTGTATGAAGCCGTTAAAGTCCCCTTGCCCCTATATCATATAGGGGAAATATCTTTCCCTTGACTGGGAATCCTTTTTGCTATTTGAATTAAATTAGTTTGGATGAGTTTTGAATTTGGATTCACACCACATATGCTACCCATAGGTGGACCTACAGATGAAGATGCCAAATACCTTATATACAGAACATCAGACAAGCTGCTAAAATATACACATTAATACTCACCCCATGTGTTACACAAGGAAAACATTTGTGTGTTGTTAACCAATAGAGTTGTGCTCAAATATTCGAATTGCGAAAATATTTGGTGAATATTGGCTATTCGAGAATTCTCAAATTTCGCGAATATGGCTGCGGATATTCGCGATATTCGCCATTGAAATGCTTATGGCCATGGATTGCGAATATATATTCGCAATGCTAAAATAAATAGGTAATTGCGAGGCGATTATAATTGCGAATATTCGCAAATATAGAATTGAATATTAGTAGAATTATTCGCGAAATATCGCGAATTCAAACATTGCCTATGCCGATCATCACTATTAACCAAACAGTGGAAGTATTGCTTCCTTTCTTACAGGAATAATCACATCAACCGATTGACCTTTCTTAGAACAATGTTTTTAATGTTACCCTAGACTCAAAATCTACAAAAATATATGTGAAATGAAAGTTTGATGGTGGTGTACTCCACAACCCTAAAAATATATACTTACCTACTGTTCCTTGTAAACGTATGAGAGATTCCATCTTTATTTTTATTTTATCTGTCTTATTCCTTTTAATACAGAGCAGGGATTTACCCGTCTATTTCTGCACTGACTACCGGCTTCGCCACGGCACAAGATAGGGCTGCGAAGGATCTTTGCAAACTACTCCTTACAGGTATTGATACATTTCTGGTGGTAGATCCGCTTTAAGGCTCAGCTTTAAACATTTAACAGAAAACCTTATAAAATAAAAAAGCATGTACATGATTTTTTATCTTATGAGGTTTCCTTGTTTAAATAAATAAAAAATGCAGTTTGTACAGAGCAGATATGTTCTGACCTATTAAGAGCTAATTTACATGGGTGGTTAGTAACTGTCATTAAACGAGCAACTGAGGCGTTCCCTGGTTTGCTCCATAGGGTTAACAGGGCTCCTGCTCCCTGGAGTTCACAGTCATTTCCGGTCAGAAAAACAATAGTGTGAATGTACTTTTAGTGATTGTAACACCAAAACTGTCTTTTCTACTGCGTGCGTCCCAATAGGGAGTTTTCTGTAAATTTTTTACTTTGGAAATGCAACAGATGAGAGGAAAAATTTAACAATTGAGGTATAATTCTTATGAACTACCAACATCTACTGATAGCACTATTTTTTTTAAGTTACTTCTTTCCACTTTCCATAAGCAGTGTCCTTTACTATAGCTACACGCAATTAAAAACATTAGTATAAATGGATGTACATATACCGCCACCAACAGAGTCAGAAACATGCAAAACTTTTCTTGTGGAGCAAACCAGCAGGATATCAATATGTATTCAGTTGCGGGAAGTGATCTGCACGGATCTAGTAATGATTAGCGGTGTAATAGTCTTTATATTATTTGCTTGTGAGAGTAGCTGCAAGGCTCTTTGCTTTTACTTTCATAGTTACATAGTTAATGAGCTTGAAAATGTTCCATCAGTCTTTCTAACATTAAGACAATCTTGTGTAGATATTTCCAAATGTTATTAAAAGAATGGAAAAAGATGCAGTATGATTAACTGCTTACCTATACTTGCTACAAGGTATGTTGTGTTGGAGCACTAATAGTGAGTGTAATGTTACTAACTGTATATACCTAGAGACAAATTGATCCAAACTTCGTAGCCCACTGTAGGTTCTTTCCAATTCCTCTCTATTACATTGTTAGTGCACCCTAAAATAAAGACAGATTGCCTCCTTTACTGGACCTAAACTTAACCACTCTCCCCCTTAATACATTTTTATTGAGATCCGATATTCACATATCACAACATATGCTGTCTGTTCCTGCGTATTATAGTCCCCATGACTTCTACAGAGTATATATATATGTTATATTTTGTCATAATGTAAGATAAGATCACATACAATATAGAGTTAAAAACAGAAATTCTTCATTCCTGATATAGAATCCTGAACAATATTACCTTTATTGTGGGTTGGAATCTAATAGACTATACTAATAATTTTTATTTGGCCATGTAGTTTGGTGTTGTCACATAATAGAGGATTTATTTTGATTAAAGTTGCTTTTTTGCTTTAACAAATAAATAAACTTTATCTGATGAAATGAAACTTGTCCCTGTTCCTTTGCTCTTTAACCTCCCTAGCGCACTGCCCATACCGTGCTGTTTTTAACAGCATGGTACGGGCAATCACGGCAGTGTACACAGTACACTGCCTGCAATTCCCCCCCTCCCCCCGCCTCTCTCCACACAGCCGGCATCATTAATGATGTCAGCTGTGTGGGCTAGAAAGCCGGAGCTCCTCCATTAACATGGAGGGCTATGGCACCGCCCACCCCCCGCCCCCTTCCGCGTCAATGTGACGCGATCGGTGACGCCGCGCAACCCCGGAAATGCTGCAGCTGGTAAGAGAATCGCCGTAGCTTTCCGGGGATATGCGGCATGCACGGGAGCCCAGCTCATCCAGAGTTTGTTCTTCACACAAACTCTGGACGAGCTGGGCTCGTCACAACCGCTAGGGAGGTTAAGGCAAAACTGGATATTTTATAATTTTTTAGTATGTTGTTTCAATTACAAAGGAAAAATGTACTTAAATAGACAACAATGAGCTTCTTGCAACTGCTAAGCCAACACAAAATGGGGAGCACAGGGGTTCATTGGCTTGCACTTCGGCCATGCAGCATGGGGGTTGCAGGTTGAATATTGTCCTGGGCAAGTGCAAAAGTGTCTATCTTATCTCTGTGTCTGAGTGGGTCTCCTCCAGTGCTCTGGTTTCCTCCCACACTCTTAAGACACACTGGTAGGTTAATCGGCTTGCCCCAAAATTGGTTCACTGGCTTGCACTTGGGCCATGCAGCATGGGAGTTGCAGGTTGAATATTGTCCTGGGCAAGTGCAAGAGTGTCTATCTTATCTCTGTGTCTGAGTGGGTCTCCGTAAAGTACTGTGTGATACATATTAGCGCTGTATGAATAAACAAACTACCTTCTCTTTCAAAGGCAATTTACATTTCTTGTTCCCTTTTAAATTAAGTAGGAAATAGCAAATGCTCCTGTCAATTCTATTTATTTCTTTTTCTGTATGTACTTTTGAGGATACACATAACTTGTGGCAAATTTTAAATGATGAATCCCCCACAAAGATAATTTCTAGGGACAATCATTGCAGGAAAAAAACCTCACCAAATCCAAAATGAGAAAAAAAGTTTTGGCTTAGACATGCAATATTCCGATCATGATCATTAGTAGTGATGGCCGAACTTCAGCCAGGTCCGTTCGCAAGCAGGCGGATTGGACTTTTAAAAAAGTCTGATGTCCGCCTGTTTATGGGGAGATTCAAATTCCTAGCCTGCGAGGTCACTTCTAGTTTTCAGAGCTGATTTTTCACTAGGAGACCGGGTTCTCTATCCTGTCTCTAGTGAAAAGATTCTTTCTCCATCGGGATCTTGCTGCTTCTGATACTGCCAGTGGAAGAATAATAAACCGGCGAATAGGGTGGGTCAAACACCCGTACTGTTTGGCGGCTTGAAGGAATGCGAACACCCATGTTCGCGGCCGAACTGTCCACCTTGCAGAAAGTTCGGCCATCACTAATCATTAGAGTCTAACTATACCATTGTTACTTAGATTAGCATCGTCTGTACACTTCAGTATCATATTAGATCACATCACAATATTTTAATGAAATGCTAAATAATATCAGCCCTTTCTAGAAAGTTCATATAAATTCTTTGTTTCCTGTAATACAAAATGTTAATATTCAGGAAAAGTCTCCATAAAATAGAACTGCTGATTCTACTAAAATATCATTATAATAGTCAGTGCTGATACTTTGCATAAATTAATTACCCCAGAATGCAGAGTTTCCACAGCTCCAGCAACTACAGAAGATTTTAAGTATCACATTTCTATAGGATTTGACAGTCACTATGACAGGAAGCCAACCATTATGCGACTTGTGCTTTTCTTGACTAGCATGTATTTATTTTTAGCTAACTCTCTGTATTTACTGTTCCACAGTGCAGTGGATATTATTGCGAACTGAGCCGGCACAGCGAGGTAGAATGTGATGCATAATGTATGATCGTTACTTTAAAAATTCCAGCTCAAGATAAATATATACATTTGGAGATGCTAATTAATGAATATGTAAGTGCATGTATTTATTTTAATCTTAAATAGTGACAATGGCTTTAACTAATTACGTTTAATATGCTTATCTATAATAATTACTGCAAGGACAAAGAATAAAACAAAAGTACATTACCAAAAACAACATGCAATATGTTATAGACAGAAAGAAAGAAATCTGCTGTCTAAAATGTTTGCATACCCAAGTAATTACCAATTAAGGTTACTTAATCTGCAGTACATAAACATCTTAATTCAATAATCATTCTCAAAGTGTTAAAGTGGTCTTAACAGACGGCTAATACTTTCCATATCCCAGCACACCAGAGCACAAAATAGTTGAGTGTCTGTAGCAGATCTCAGTACACAATAGCCATAAGGGCATCTGCTAACAAAAGCTTAATATGTCTGCTCTTGGTAAATACAACAATGTACATAAGACTTTCTATGGTACAATGCAACATGCACATTTTACAATTTTATGTCTACTTAAATGTTTTGCAGGTACTCAAATTTACCACTTTATCTGCACATATATTCATATGCTCATATACCACATAGCTCATCATCAGCTCATCATATTTTGTGGGCTGACAAGTGGCTTCACTGCGCGAAAATAGTGTGAGGGTGGGAAAACAACAAGCAGATTCATTGTGAGAGCAACTGATAATATGAAAGGAAGGAACCTATAGAGGTGTGATGGATTTATCCAGTAGAGGAAAACTCAGGCAGGGCTGACAACTTTGGTGAACTTTTAGTTAGCAAATATCCTGGTGAAAAAAAGCAATTAAAAATATCTATACATCAGAGAGATGTGTTGGATGATTTTTTTACTTTTCTCACCTATGTAGTTGGGCTTTGCTTCCTGTATTGTCTTGCCAAAAGTAAAAAGTCAAGAGACAATAGAAAGGACAAAATCCTAATAGTCATAGTGTAAAGCCAACTGAAGTACTTAATTCTGGGAGAATCCTAAAGTAGAATTCTCGGTTTACATTTTTCCTTCTGGTGTACATGCTAAGAGATAGATATTCATCCACAAAGAGGGATAATTTGTTCCATGGAGGAATCCAATTTAGTTAATCTGAGAAGCACCCATCCCATTGGATGTAAATTTGATGAGTAATGTTTGCCAGTGTCTGAAAAAATACAAACACTCCAGTGGCTCAGAAAATGCAACATCAACCTTAGGGTCTTATTAGGGGCAAAAAAAAAAAGTAAAAAGAAAATCTGACTCAAAATCTGTGCAGAAATCCAAAATCCAGAGTCAGCCCTGTCCTAGCCGAGTGGATTTCTCTTCTGCTAAGCTGGAATAGACATATACAGTTGTGTTCAAAATTATTCAACCCCCACTGAAATTGAGTGTTTTGGCCATTTGGACATTGATTTTGATCATTTCAGTCATCTTGTTTACAATGAAATCAAAGAGGCACATGTCAGTCAGACGAATACAGGGAGTGCAGAATTATTAGGCAATTTTATTATTGAACAACAACCATGTTCTCAATGAACCCAAAAAAACTCATTAATATCAAAGCTGAATATTTTTGGAAGTAGTTTTTAGTTTGTTTTTAGTTTTAGCTATTTTAGGGGGATATCTGTGTGTGCAGGTGACTATTACTGTGCATAATTATTAGGCAACTTAACAAAAAACGAATTTATCCCAATTTCAATTATTTATTTTTACCAGTGAAACAAATATAACATCTCAACATTCACAAATATA
>CM070033.1:144860590-144884657 GCA_036250615.1 Ptychadena robeensis
GAGCCTATACAGCTTGGAGTAAGACAACATGCATAAAGAGGATGATGTGGTTAAAATACTTATTTGCCTATTAATTCTGCACTCCCTGTATAACATAACATTAATAATGAAATAACCACAAATGTATTTTCTGTGCTCACATCATTATCAGTTTTATTCAACCCCCAAGTGACATTCATTCTTAGTACTTAGTACAACATCCTTTTCCAGTTATAACAGCTTTTAAACGTGAAGCCTAGCTTGACACAAGTGTCTTGCAGCAATCTACGGGTATCTTAGCCCATTCTTCATGGGCAAAAGCCCATGATCCATGTGCCCAAGCAGTTCTAATTTTGTTTCATCAGTCCACAGAACACTATCCCAAAACTTTTGTGGTTTGTCCACATGACTTTTGGCATACTGCAGTCGACTTTGGGCCCATGGATCGACGCTATGTGTGAAGGAGAAAGAATAAGGCCTATGAAAAAAAGAACACCTTCCCTACTGTGAAGCATATCGGGGGGTCAATCATGCTTTGGGGCTGTTTTGCTTCTGCAGGTACAGGGAAGCTTCAGCATGTGCAAGGTACCATGAATTCTCTTCAGTACCAGGAGATATTGGGAGGAAATATGATGCAGTCTGTCACAAACCTGAGGCTTGGGAGATGTTGAACCTTTCAACAGGACAATGATCCCAAGCATACCTCCAAGTCCACTAGAGCATGGTTGCAGATTCAAGGCTGGAACATTTTGGAGTGGCCATCGCAGTCACCAGTCTCTGATTGAGAACCTCTGGTGGGGCTTGAAGAAAGCTGTTGCAGCATGCAAGCCTAAGAATGTGACTGAACTGGAGGCTTTTGCCCATGAAGAATGGGCTAAGATACCTGTAGTTTGCTGCAAGACACTTGTGTCAAGCTATGCTTCATGTTAAAAGCTGTTATAACTGGAAAAGGATGTTGTACTAAGTACTAAGAATGAATGTCACTTGGGGGTTGAATAAAACTGATAATGATGTGAGCACAGAAAAGACATTTGTGGTTATTTCATTATTAATGTTATGTTATATTTGTCTGACTTACAAGTGCCTCTTTCATTTCATTGTAAACAAGATGACTGAAATGATCAAAATCAATGTAAAAATTTGCCAAAACACTCAATTTCAGTGGGGGTTGAATAATTTTGAACACAATTGTACACTATCCACCCAGTGACCTGGTGAACAAGAAGCTGATAGCATGGCGCTACCAGCCATTGGCTATGAATAGGCAAAGAAGCAGAAGGAAGACAGGCCTGTGGGTGGATCTTCTTTTTGAGAGCTTCCCTGACTTTGTCAAGCACTTTAGCAAGAATTTAGCTGGTTAAGGCAGAGGCAGGGAAGATCTCAAAAGGAGGTTTCACCTGCAGGGTGATCAATCTTTTTGAGAGCTTCCCTGTCTCTGCCTTCACCAGCTTAGCTTAGTGCTTGGCCTGGGAGGCAGGGAGTGCATAGAATGAAGAAGAGACTAACTGACTGTGGGTGGTAGGAGGGTAAAAAAGTTAATCTTACAATGCAAGAAATACAATAATTGTTTGTCAAAAAATGTTTTGGGAACAGTAACATATATGCTATTTGTAGATAATGAAAAAAAAAAGATACATGAGCAATCTAAACAATGGTAAAGAGACTGCCATGCAAGTTACCCTTAAGTAGTTTTAGAACCACAGACTTAGAAGGTTACTGACTGACAAAGCCAGCAGGGGGTCTAAAGTAGGAGGTGTCACTAACAAAGAACAGGTACAGGTAAGCAACTATCTTTACCTGTACAACATAGGCCAAAATGAGCATTTAATCCTTGTAGTGGGATGGGGAAACCTGGGTACCATAAACACTGCCATGATGTGTGTTTTACATTGTATAATGCCATGCTGTATGGATTTTTGATGCTCTGGCCTTTGTGGTTCCAATTAACTTGTGTTGAAAAAACAAGTGCCTCCAAAAAGGGTGTGTACATATAGTGTGTTCTACATCCTTTTATGCATGAAAGAGTAATAATAGTTTACTTTATGTTTTATAACCATTCTAAATAAACAGTACACTATACCTCCTTATATATAGGAGATTCCTTTTCATATTGATCATTTTGCTATCACAGAAAAAGTACAAGACAGATAAAGTCTGATCAGTCACCAGCCATTCGCCACAGGGACTTATGCTGCTTGTTGAAAAAGAGTACAGTTGTCACAATACAGCCCAGACCCCTACAGAGGATAGATTGTCCCAGAAAACAATGTAAGTAAATCAATGTAATTGAATGGCCAGCTCATGCACTTTTAAACAAACATCCGCGTTCTTTTGTGCACTACATTTGGGACTATTAAAGAACGCAAGACATTTTGTTTCCAATTTGAACGTATTATTCACTGTAGGAAATGCCACTGAAAAATTGGTATTATTAAGTCAGACTGGCTCTTTACAGACAAAAACACCTAATGCCGTTTCATTGTCACATTTACACCACTTGGAGTCTTAGATGATAGCTATTTAGGGAAGAGAAATAACAGGTAGACAAAACAAAGGCTTGTTATTGATGAAAATCTAAAGTTATCGCTCAGACAAACGCTGTTTAGTTTGTAATAAACTGGCCTTTGATTTTACTTTGTATGAAACAATAGAGGGAATACAAAAACACAAAGCAGAACATTGTTTTATAAAATCGAAAATATCACCATCATTAATAACTCTACCATACCAAAATCCACAATCTTATTTCCTGTTATATCTCTAACATTTCTGCATAGTGATCACATGTATTTCCACCCAAACAAACCACATTTTGTAGAATACGATTTTAGACTAAAAATTTATTTAAACCCAGGAAGAAAAATGTTATATATTGCAGTTTACCATTCCATAGATGTATGTTTTTCTGCATTTTACAGCCTGCCTAAAGGTGGGCATTTACAGTTCGATTTTAGCACGATTGATCTTTGATTCAATTTTAGATCTTGATCTTTTCATCGGATATCGATAGTAATTGAATCCAAAGTATTACCACATGGAATTGATCATAATACGACCAAAACCAACGATTTTAGTTCCCTGTACAATCAGCGAAAATTCTCCCACTTGTCTGATCACTTTTCAATCGTTGTTTTGATTGTTATCAAACAATTTTCATCAATTGAACCATGTGTACAGTATACAATTTGAGTTTAATTGATGTAAAGTTTTAAGTGGATCGAATGCTAAAATCAAACAGTGCCTAGCTTTAGGGTGGCTACTTTTAGTCTACTCTATCTAAAGAGGAAAAATTGGATGATAGAGATGCTAGACACAATTTTATGTAAATCCCTATCTAATATTGTGACCACACCATATCAACCAACCATTCCTGTAACGAAAAAACCTAAGAATTTATGTTTATGTAGGCTTTATGTTTTGGGCTCTGTAATGAGTCACAATGGGACGAGAAAAGAAATCCACCAACCTGTAAAACAACAGAATAAACAAATAAGCCAAAAACAAAATGTAAAGGTGTGGACCATAAAGAATCCAAAAGGGGCTTCCTTTATACAAATCCCTGTACTTCCTTTAGCTGACCCACCTAAAACCACAACCCCTTAACTAACCCTAAACCACTCCCAACTATCCTCACCCAGCCCACCCAGTCAACCTTCTCTAGGTTCCCTAAACTAGGAAAAAAAATATGTTTGCCACTATATGACTACTCAATGGATCGTCTTGGATTTGTAATGTTGAGATACTGGTGGGTGGATAAATCATAATAAGCTGAGATGTCTCAGAGAACAACTTTTAGTTATGTGGTTGATGAGGTTAGTTATAGTTTAATGAGGTTGTTCATGAACAGTAAACAGATCAAAGTGCCTGCTTTCTTTCCCAATGGCCAGGTTCCGGGACCCAGAGGCACCTGGTGAAGAATGAGTGATTTTGATCCCAATTGTCTTACTTTCTTTTTTTAAAATATATCAATAGTTTCTCTATATTGTGTTTATACTGCTCTCTTACTTGTAGTTCTATGCTGATGGATTACAGTGTAGGGTAGATAATTTAATCCCAAATGCCCAATCCCCATTTTTTAAATGGTGTTTGGTGTCTCTATCTCACAACTAAGAAAACACATAATGCCAGAACTCAAAAGACACTGCTAGATTTCAGCTACCCAAAAGGTATACCAACATGCAGTCCTCTTGTAACCAAAATTTACCCAACTGTTTGGCCTAAAAAATAAATAAAATAAACTTTTGATTTTTCTTCTCTTTCTCGAAAATGTACCTAATATGCCAGCATGTTCAATATGAAGAAAGATAATTGATAAGGCAGAAATCAGCAAGTGTTTTCTTCTTTAGAATATACAGCCGTTACAGGATACCATAACAATCTTAATCAAGGTTAACAAAAGCTGCATTTCAAATAGCAGTAAACGACATACTGTTCTTGGAAGCCATCTATAGCATGCAGTGATTCTACTTTAATGTCATGAGAGTAAAAGATGACTCTAAAATGCTTGCTTTGAACAGAGACATCTGTACCTCCGGTTATTTTATGCAAACCAATTCTAGACTCTGCTCAAAGCAGATGGCAAAATCAGAAACTTTTACTAAATACCTAGCAGTTTCTAAGGCCTCGAGTCATGATTATATCATAGAAGATATCAAAGAGCTTTATGTGCATAAAACAAATTATGACTCCATAGAAATTTTTCTAATGTAAATCTTAAGCAAGTTGCTGTTTACAAAATATATTAAATGTATAATAGGAAAGATATAGAATATAATAAAAATCTGAACTCTGTTTTTTTGTAAGATATCATTCTTAAGAATTCATTATGTACCCAAGAATACCCATGTTAAATGTTTTAGTATACGGTAGCATTGATTGAAAAAGATGGAGTTCATTGAGATATATTTTGACTTCATGGTTCATTCCTTGTCTCTTTAATAAACAGGCATATTTATTGTTATTATATACTCACATTTGGTAAGATGATCTCATCCCTGGGTCTGTGTGCTTCCCTATGCAATGAAGCACATTAAGGCTTATATGAGATGTTCCTCAAAAGCTACTTACAAATCGGCAGACCTAGAGTAGGGTATGCCCTTATATGAATCTGACCCCAAATTACTGCTAAATAATCTGCTGCCTAGAAATTAGGTAGGCTGTATCTAATTTTCAACATGTGAGCCATTTACAGTGGAGGAAATAATTATTTGACCCCTCACTGATTTTGTAAGTTTGTCCAATGACAAAGAAATGAAAAGTCTCAGAACAGTATCATTTCAATGGTAGGTTTATTGTAACAGTGGCAGATAGCACATCAAAAGGAAAGTCGAAAAAATAACTTTTAATAAAAAATAGCAACTGACTTGCATTTCATTGAGTGAAATAAGTATTTGAACCCCTACCAACCATTAAGAGTTTAATGGTTGGGATTAATACAAATTTATTGTCAAGACTTTGATTGAAGATTTAAACCAAAGTGCAAAATATTTATTCTTCCTTGCCTTTTTTTTTCTTTTTATTAGTTTATGTATGTATGTATGTACTATAATATTTTTGTATTTATTTTAGTTTTGTATATGATATGGTATGCGGATGATATTGTAATTTATGTTTACTATGGAAAATGTAATATAAGTTAGGAATGCTTAGCTTCTCCAACCATTCCCTCACCATCTTGCATTATAAGCATCCTATGGATTTGTCAATCGATCATGCCTCACTGACTTGAGATG
This sequence comes from Ptychadena robeensis, assembly GCA_036250615.1. Lineage (NCBI taxonomy): Eukaryota > Metazoa > Chordata > Amphibia > Anura > Ptychadenidae > Ptychadena > Ptychadena robeensis. The sequence goes on from CM070033.1 coordinate 144,866,302, forward strand.
TGGGGTGCCCTTACCATTAACCTGTATTGTATTAAAGATATGTGCATCCTGGAAAGAGTGAGTGGTAAATTTTACTAGATTACATAGTAATCTGTTTATAATTCCGGTAACCCTTTAGGTAACAAAATACAGAAATAATCAAATCACTAAGGGGGGTAAAATTTTAGTCATTGTGAGTCTCAGTTATTCCAGCAAGGTTCTTGGGAGTGGAATTTGTTGAACAATCTGCCCAGTAGGGAAAGCTATCTTTTATACCCTAGTCATATTGATACTTTAAGTATATTATCTACAGGTATCACTAGCTTAGCATTATTTATTAACACTCAGCAACGCTGCTTCTGCAAGTAAACTTTTCTAATTGTAGCATTGTATGGTTCCTCAGATCAAAATGTATGAAATTGCGCAATTGCAATCATTTCCAGTGTAAGTTTTAAATTTTCCTTTGTAAGTTTTAAAATAACTAGTAATGAGTGAATAATCAGATCGGGTCTGGACCTAAATCTTTGAATATAAAAAGAAAAGATAAGCAAGGGAAAAGTTGGATAATGAGTTGATAAGAATCACTCCAATTTGTGTGTTTTGCAAACAGAACATAATACAGATTTTATTTTATTTCACTAATCTCTTATAGTGATTAAAAGACTCAGATAGTTTGATAAAAATAATTGTTACATTTATCATTCACATTGCTAAACCAGCTTTAAGAAGTCTATTGGGTCTATGTTAGGTGAGCTACAGTTTGGTTAATATAAATCTATAGCTTCTTTGGGCCAATGGTCAGAATATTTATCATTAAAGATACAAGTCAGCTATGTTTATAATATAAGATTGTGCTTTATAAGACATTACTTTTGAAGAAATGGAAGAGAAGGATGAGAAGGAAAAGGATGATCAGGCGATGATTGTGCAGTTGTTTTTTCAATGAAAAAGTTCTGCTACTTTTTACCATGAGGTTAAAAAGCACCCCACGGGGAAGTGTGTACTGTCTATGCAAGGTGTAAACTTTTTTAGTTTTAACATGATTCTTGTGTTGCATAATACTGCTGCTGGGAATAAAAAGTATGTGAAGATCTGCACAGAAACTTGTTTACATCAGAGATTGAAGTGTGCTCCTAAAACTTTCCTAATTCTTTCTTCATGTTTGGTGAAAAAGCTTCCATAAACTGAGAAAGTGTATATTGAATCTATGTAGGTTAGATAAATCTGCAATGGAGTGCTTCATATGTGAAAGCTAAACTAAGGGCTTGTTCCCAATAGAGCATTTTGTCCATTCATTTGCATGGGCTTGTCCCCACATAGACAAATGGCCGTGACAGCCCATGACCCGTGATCTGAATCGTGGGCCGATCGCCCTGTGATCTGGTGTTTAGTTTTTTTATTGTGTTGCACCCGCGATTGTCGCGCAGTTTACAACCGTGTTGCAACTCGACTAATCGCGCTAGTAGGAACAAGCCCTTACGATGGGCATACATGGGTCGATGCTCTCGGACCATCTAAAGTAACGTAATTCCAACAGGGTTGGTAGTTCGAGTTTGTTCGAGAGGGATAAACCAAGGGTCCCCATTCAAATTTTTTAACGGGATCGAGGCACAGAAGTGCTCATTTAATTGAGGAAGCCCGAAGTAGTCATCACGCTGCTTAGAACTGCTCCTTGATTGTATAGGCATTGATCTGTGTATGTCCACCTTTACATCATATTTCCATTCACACAGAAAAGTCTACCACATGGGAGCCAGCGGACCAACACATAGGGGCAAAGTTAGATGCAAATCCAAAGAATTTTCTGTAGCTGTCACACTGATCTGCAGCTGTTGTTCTTGAAGAAGATGGGATCCTTTGTACACCAATAAAAAGGGCAGCTTTGGTTACAAAGATTGATGTAATCCCAATTAATATGGTTAACACATACTTTTTCTGGGACTCGTAGAATAGCTATACTATTCATTTTAATTGACTTTGAAGCAATCAGATTTATTCAGAAATATAGAGTGAATACTGCATGGTCTAGTCCTGACTACATTGCTGGAACATTCTGTATATTCACTTAATATCTGAATATCTGAATGTTTCTGTTTGGGTCTTATGGTGCGTTGCATCTTATAGTCCAAAAATATGGTATCTATCTACCACCGTCTAGTGGCCATTCACAATACTACAGTAAGACCTACAAAGAAAGATTGGCAAATTTGAGGAAACAGTGGTTAAGTAGACTTTTTAGGATTTTGGAGAAGATCTCAACCAACATGCCAGCAAAAAGATAACTAAAAATGTCACTCATTACGTAGGGTTTTTTGCAGTATAGCTCTGCTTCATTGAGATATGTAAATTAGGTAACATAATCATGATGTCAAATTATTTATTGTGCGTTTTGATAAAGCAATATTTATAAATTTTATAGAAAATGCCTATAATCCCTATGATAACACTTTTTGCTTTCAACATGTTAGACTGTATTTCATCCATTGAGTATGTCATTTGCTACAATGGAATGGTTGCAGTTCAGGGAAGACAACTAGCATGTGTTGCACAGATACCAAAAGGCAAATAGTTTCCCTTGATTTCTGTACTCTTCTTCTTAGACATTTAGTTTTGTACAATGCTGGATTCATCACTAATTCACTTCCAGCTAAACACAAGACCACAGGAACTTCAAAGGTTCTTTCACCACGTCTCGCAGAGAAGTTGTAATTAAGCTTTTTAAAGTTGGATTTACGACTATGAAATGAATTATAGTAAGTTGATTTTCTGAAAGTAATTTAAAAACACCCTTGTCCATGAAGAACAGTATAACGTGATCCACTTGACTACAGTAGCAGCTAGGTTTCAGTGAATAATATCAATTATCAATTACATGCTGAGCGCTGAGGGACAGAATAAACCCGCTGAGATCATGTTATTTGGAGAAATATGAAGCTCTTTCTTTCCTGAAAGTCAGACAGACAGTTCTTTTTAAACTCAAAGCCTGTCAGAACAGCAAGAGATTGTTACCACACAATGAAGTTCAGAGTGGGCATTTGACCAGCGTGTCACTGCTACCAAGAATTGGAATGAGAAAAGAAGAGATTAATTCAAACGATGAAGGGATTTACTGATATCACACCAAACTCCCCATTAGAAATTTTAGGGGAAATATGCTTTTCCAGAAAGAAGAAAAGAGAAATGCTCATATAGAATTCTCTCACAAAGAGAAATGCACATAAGGAATAAGGAGGAAGCTAGAATACAATGTATACATCAGGAAATCATTTTGTAAATATAGTCTAGATATCATATGACTTTTATTTCATCAATGGATTTTCTCTTCCCTGATGGCATGGTCATATTCCAAGAAGACAATGCCAGGATTTATCAGGCTCAAATGGTGAAAGAAGTTCAGGGAGACATAATTTTCACACATGGATTGGCCACCACAGAGTCCAGACCTTAACCCCATTGAGAATCTTTGGGATGTGCTGGAGAAGGCTTTGCGCAGTGATCAGACTCTACCATCACCAATGCAAGATCTTGGTGTAAAATTGGATAGAAATAAATCTTGTGACATTGCAGAAGCATATCAAACAATGTCACAGTGACTGCGGTCCAACAAAATATAACAGTGTGTGACAGCGTGTTTTTTGTTTGGTGGCAACTTTGGATTCCCAAATCATATGGGCTTTATCTAGGTGAAATGCATCTTAGGTCTATGAGGGTAATGCGGCTGCTCTATACCTGTATTGCTTTTTAAGACAATAAACTCCCTAGTGGTAAATCCATGTAAAGAAAACATGAATCCTGCACTATTTGCATTAATTGAAAATGACCACACAATACACAGAAAAAAACATCTCCTGAGACCATTTCTTTCATTCTCTCAGAAGTACTAACCTTGAGCCACAGGCACACTTAGAGTGGATATAAAATGTCCACACACCCCTGGTAAAACGTCAGATTCCTGTGCTATCCAAAAATGAGAAAAATTATTTCAGAAATGTTTCTACCTTTAATGTGACCTATAAACTGTACCACTCAAATGAAAAACAAACTGAAATATTTAAGGTAGAGGGAAGAAAAAATATAAAAACAAAATAATGTGTTTGCATAAGAGTGCAAATCCTTAAACTAATACTTTGTTGAAGCACCTTTTGATTGTATTACAGCACTCAGTGTTTTTGGGTGTGAGTCTATCAGCATGGCACATTGTGACTTGGCGAGATTTGCTGACTCTTCTTTGCAGAAACACTCCAAATCCACAGTAGATAACCTCACAATCTGACAGATTTGGAGTGTTAATGCAAAGAAGAGTTTTGGTAAAGCAAGCGAGGAGCTAGTGTGAACACAGGTTTCCACAGCTGCAGCACGGCTAGTGTAAAAGGGTCCACGATGTCTGCCATATACAAATCAGCTTATTGATAGCTTCCTTCTGGATGTACGTCATTTCATCATTTCCATCATTTCCACAACTCATAGATGCCTCCATGGTTGAAGCATTACATTTTACATCCGTTTCAAGCTAACAAGTTATAAAACATCTACTCTGATAAAACTCTGCATAGGTTGTATTAAAGTTAAAGTGTAAAGTAAAAAGATTGCTATTTTGCGCCCATCAGAAAATTCTTTAACAATTTTAGAAAGAAAAGGAAATCTAATTTGTTAAAAAGAAAACTGATCATTTGCACTGAGAGAACAAATTATCTTTTTCATCAATATCTTGTAGAATGGCAGCAATCAACGAACATCTTCAATGAAGTTCTGATTACCATATTTTTCAGGACAATGACTACAAATGCAAACGCTAAAATTAATCAGCAAGTAGTTTCCAAGACAAAACAACACAAAACACTCCAAAATACCATGTAAGTATATGTTCTCTAGTGGATCTGCAATCCAAAGAAATACATTATTTTTTCAATTATATCCCGGGATGTAACAATTAGCCCTCTGAAACTAAACAAATGTCCGCTCATGGACTGAGTAAATTCTATAAAATAGTTTAAAAACTAATGTTTTATTCTAAATGTGAATGTAATTGGAGTAAATAAAAGGTTTTGTTGATCAAGTTGACACATTTGACTACATGGCATTCAAAGATTCTGAGGATTCAGATCTATGTTCCCAGGGGTTCTTCTATGGCACATTTAATGAATAGCTGCCAATCATGTTTGTCATATTTTTCAATAGAAAGAGCTAATCATCTGAAGCCAGACACACTGGAAACCTGGCTTGGAGAAACAGTGACACATACACAATTCACAATTTTTTTCCTTTTGAAACTAGAACACTTCAGCCCACTTTCCTTTTTTTTGTATTTAAAATTGTCCCATTGCTGTATTTCACAAAATAGGACTGTGAACAAAAACGCCCATGGTACAAAACATGCTTTGGCTAAATAATGCAAGTAGAGAATTATTCTGAACTACAAGCTAGAATAATGTGAATTCTATTTTTTTACTGTATTTTGTCAATTTACTAGCATGTAGAATTTAGGAAGCAATTAGCATGAAAAGTTAATGGTGGAGTTACATTGATGGTCTATTAGCCAAATAGAAAAATATCATACTTGGGAATCAGTTACCACCCTTACCAAGGATGCATCAGGTATATTGAAGGGAAATAAAAAAAAAATCCTCTAAATATCCTTAACTTCTCAAAAAGTGGCAAGGTCCCCCCTCGACTTGTGACACCCTTTACCAGGAATTACTGGCACGCAACAATGGGACTTTCAACCTTGTCTCCTATTAAGAGATTTTCTATATTTAGAGGAATGTTGGCAATGTACTTTTTATTGTCTGTAGGTATTATGTGAAAAGTATCCTACATACACTGGGGTACTGTCTTCTTTCTGTAGCAGTCTGGTGTAAAGGTATCCCTCTTTGCCTTAATAAGAAGAAATAATTAAACCTGACCTGGATCAAAAGGTCAAATAGGCAAATAGATTTTTGAAGGTATTGGTCAACATTAAAAGTCTGCATATTTGTGTTAAATAGTTTGTAGACCCAGTGTGTGACTAGGGACAATAGCCAACTAATGATCTATGTATGTCTATATACAGATTGTTAATAGTGCAAAATCTGAAAATGGAACACCAGGAAGGTCTCATATTGATTTCAACAACGTCCCTTACTTAGATAGTAAATTAACCAACAAACATATATAGGTGTGCGTCAGAGATCTCAACTACAGAAGTAATGTCTAGCAGTGAAAAAGACATAAGGTCCCCATAAACAGATCGATTTCTTGCTTGATCGATCAAGAATCGCTCACTGTCCACCTTGAACGATCAATCTAAATGTTGTTGAAATCAAGTGTTGAATCAATTGTACAGGAATCCGACATGTCAATTTTTTTTGGGATGGATCGTTCACCTTCAAAGTACGTTGGTGGTGGTTATAGATTGACTTGTACCATTTTTAGTATGACAATTACATCATTTTCGATCCAGGACATTCTAGAAATCGACTGGGAAAGTTGGATTGTCCAAAAATTGATTGTTCAAGGTGGGGTGTTAATCGATCGATCACCGATTGACCATCGATTTTTCACTCACTGTGAGCAATCAAATTGATAGTCGATGGGGAAAAAATCGACCCCTGTATGGGGACCTTTTTAACTATTTGTACACATTAATTATAGGTTTCCTTACTGTACAAACAGATTTTTTTACGTAATGATAAAAAATATGTATCTTGAAAATTAATGCTGTGATTTAAGCTAAACTAGATGCAATTTATTGTTTAACATTGAGATGTTACTTTATTTAGACAATATACCTGTCTATATATTTGAAAGGTCCAGCATTTGCCAACATCCCATGAAATAACATAGAAATACAAACAGAACATAAATTGCACCAACTTGCACAGCAACTTCCACACAACTGGTGGGATTGACGGCAAGGGGATTTTCAGGCAAACATAAACGGTGCTAATAGTTGGTAGTCAAAACCATACAATTACTATGTATGGTTTTGACTACCCACTATAAGCACCGTTTATGTTTGCCTAAAACCCCCTTGCCCTCAATCCCACCAGTTGTGTGGAAGTTACTGTGCAAGTTAGTGCAATTTATGTTCTGTTTGTATTTCTATGTTATTTACTAGTATTGATGTTTGCATTTGATGTATGTAAATGAAATGAAATCCCAGCACCTTAAAAAAAAAGGTCAAACAAAGTCACCTAGCCACCAAATTTGGGGTGTCCAAATGATCTGAGCAGACATAACCAGGAGACTGTTAACTTCGCAAAATACAAGGCCACTTAATTTGGTAAATAAGATGCCCCAATCAATCAGTTATGTTAAATATATCCAGGTAAAGCCCCCCATACACCACATACAATTACCATGCAACTTCTGTACAACCAACTTTTCTTCTACCAAAACCATGTAATAGGAGGACCTTTCTACACCTTCCAATCACTATGTATTCTATCAGGGAGGTCACTATACTACATAGTTGTTGGTAGGTCTCATGAAAGTTGTATGGAGGAATCTGAAGGTGTATGGGGGGCTTAAGGAGAAGGAGGTTTGTAAGAAGATCATTTATAGCCAAGTGTTTAAGCAGAAGTCAAAAGCATTACAATGCCTCCTATATTCTAAGTTCCACCCAGACATACTAGCTAACCTAGTGCTCTGCTTTTTAATGTACCGCTTCCTCACATTTCCATATATCAAAAAGTAAAATGATGCCCAGATAACAAGATGAGGTGGAGCTGCATTAAATTCTTCTCCTAATGGTAGGAACCATATGATACAAATATATATATATATATATATATATATATATATATATATAGTATCACACAGGTGTAGTACTGTAGTCAATTCTTCAGAAATACCTACTAAAATTCTTGCATGCAGTGATATATTCTACGTATTGTGTAATAGCATAAAAACTACACACTAGTCAGCTACTTGTTAATTAAATGTAAGTTGGTCCAAGCTAGTAAATGACACAAGAAGAATAGGGTATACGTGAATAAAGCCAGCAAGGATGACATTTATAAAGATCATTGATAATGAATTCTTACAAAAGCGTGGTTTAAATCCGAAACAGTATCTATTTATCTGTAAGCCCAGAGCAACAACGGTGCAGAAAATAAGGTTGGTGAGCACAAACACTTCAAATTAACAATAGTTGGCTTCGAATCTTGGTACATTATCCAAAGGACTAAACTCACAGCGTGGAATCTGAAAGAAACGATCTGACTTCAACCCTGCTTAATCAAAGTAGTTTAACTTAAAGGAAGGAAAATTCAATTTTTATTGTGCTCTTGTAAATCTAGCAATCAGAGGATAAGAAGCTTTAATGAGGATTTATCATGCAGTGCAAAGCAAGTGAAAGGGTTATGTCTACTCAAGTAAGTGCTTTTACTTGCCAGCTAGAAGACGTCAAAAGTATTTCCCCAGTCAATTAAACTTGAGGTACAAAACTGTCTATAACTATTAGTTGTAGCAAGAACTGCTCGGTCTTATGCAATCCACTTATTAAAACACATTTCATAAAATTTGTTTGAAATATTATTATTTTATAATATACCACATTTTGCTGTGGATTAGACGCACTGCAAGATGAAATTCATCCTGCTCTATACATACAGCTATATATACAGGTGTGTGCAGGGAAGTTGTTTGAGAATGCCCGTGGCTGACACACACAGCAGTGACAAACTCTCTGTATATGCTGCTTGGAAGCTCTCATAGGCTGCCCACGGCTTACACACAGCTGAGACCAACCCTCCACTGTGTGTGCTGCGTGGAAGCTGTCATAGGCTGCCCACGGCTTACACACAGCAGAGACAACCCCTCTGCTGTGTGGGGATTCGAGTGCAGGTACCTTTGTTTTTCTTGGTCAAAGCCCCACACAGCAGAGGTTTTGCCTGAGACAGCATGGAACTTTGTTCCATTCACTCCAGTTTAGTTATGAATTCCTTTTTGGTATTGCAACTTGATCAGTTCTTTAAATGCTTCTATCCTGCACATCGTTTTCAAAAGACAGAAGTAACTAAATCCTATTACAGGTCCAATCCAGACCAGACATGGGCACATTAAAACTCACATGCCATATCCTGCTTAGTCGGGAGACTCAAACCCATTGTGACCCACAAGTCAAAAAGTTTGCCTACCTCCATCTAGACCAGGTGTGGACAAACTATGACCTGGGGGCCATATCTGGCCCTTTAGTATTTTAATCAGGCCTTTGTCACCTTGGTGTCAAGACACTCTGGCTCCCCTCCGCTCATTCCCTGCAATAAGGGGAAATAACACCTAGAGGATGATGATAAGGGTCTCCTTTTAGAGGCTGTTATTTGTTTAGATTTACTATTCAAAGCCACCTTTTTTATATATATTTTTTTCTTTTTTAACCTTTTTTAATCTCAGTATGATTATTTTTATCAATGTTTAAATTTTCCACCCAGGCTGGTAGGATGTGGGATTGGGCGGCCCTTACAGATTCATTGTCATTGCCCCTCTATCATAAAGTTTGCCCACCCCTGGTCTAGACTGTAAAAAGCCAATGGAAAAAGGAGAGTGATACTGACAGTGAGTTATTCAGCTGTTTGTATGTAATTTAACCTTTAATTGCTGAGCTTTTCACCCATTCCAACAAGTCTCTGAAGCTCTGACAGAGAGGAGACAGTAGAAGGAGGTGGAATGAAGGGAGGAGGTGAGGGAGGGGGAAAGAAGGGCGGAAGTTTGCAGGTCTCCAGGATCTAAGATGCCAGCATTAGAACTGCAAGCAAGTGAAGTGAATATAGTGCAGGATTTTTTTTGTGTAGCAGTTTTCCATCATCTGAACTGATGACAGGTGAGTATTGTGTCCGTTTAATGTATGCAAATGAGACAAGAGCTCCCCCTAATGGCTGAAAATTGGAATTATTGCAATTTTTTATACCCTGTTGACATTTATCACAAGTACAACACTCTTAAGCAGACATTGTATATTGCTATAAATGCTCACCTGTTTTGTTTTGGGATTTTTAAAATTTCACTTTTAAAAATTTTAACACTCCTTTGTATATGGCCTACAAATTGACTTCTAAAATGAGCAACTGAACTAAAATGAAAAATGTTAAATCCTAAACTTCTTTATAAACTGCCTCTTATGTGTGCCCGTACATGTGCATTTATGATATGTCATTTATTTGGAAATAATGACTTGGGCAAGCAAGGAAAGCAGAGTAATAAAAGAAGTCACAAAAGCATAATGATATTAAATGCTATATTTAATGTTAGGCCATTATTTTATACAACTGTAGCTAAAAAATAAAAAAAGATGAGTCGTTCCTTATCTTCCCTACTTTTTTAAGGTACAGAGATGACATATCAATGTGTGATTAATGTGTGGGCAGATAATATACTTAATGATGCTAATCAGCTGTCCTTCTCCTAAAAGAAAAGCATCTTACTTCCTACAATGAAAAGTAATAAAAGAGAATTAATTTACAATCATGGGGAGCATTGAGAACTGTTTGCTCTTTATACGTACTGCAGTAAAGTGGAGGCTGAACATTGCAATATTACAAAAATATAATACAGAGTTCAGAGGACATATACCAAGCTAATGTGATAAAAAGGTATACAATTATATAACTCGACTCATTAAGAGTGACAGCCTATAAGCACTGACTGTCATTATGCCATACATTATATAGAGTATGCACTGTAAACCTTATCTGAATGACATAAAGCACTAAATTTCACATATAATTGCCAGATTTTTTCAACCCTTATTGAAAAATCACCTGCATTTTAGTGAGTACCTTTCTACATGGATGCACTAAAGCAACAACAGTAGACTATGCCTATTTTGTGTGTTTAAAAATGGTCATTCCATCAGAAGTAGTGATGGCCGAACTGTCAGCAAGGCGGATGTTCGCACTCCTTCTAGCCGGCGAGCAGTACGGGTATTCGACAAGCCCCGGTAGCCGGCGAGGAGAAGTCTACTATTATTCCTCCAGTAGGATCAGGAGTAGTAAGATCCCGTCGGAGTAACAATCTTTTCACTGAAGACAGAGGAGAGAACACGGTCTTCCAGTTAAAAACGCCAGCTCAAAAAACCGGAAGTGTTACTGACGTCACATCCAGCAATCTTAACCAGGAACTATGTGTTCCAGGTACCGGATGTGACTTCACTGACGTCACTTCCGGTTTTCCCAATTCAAATTCCCCGCCAATAGGTGGGGAATTTGAATCTGCCCGCAAACAGGCGGACGATGGACAATTTTCAAAGTCTGTTCTGCCAGTTCGCTGACGGACCTGGCCGAAGTTCGCCCATCACTAATCAGAAGTAATGACACATATTTTCATGACAGAATTATTTACAGAAGTAATGCATTAAAGCTCCTTCAAAGTCCCTGGGCATGGTGTTGTCATCAAAACCACTGGGAAGGGCAGGGGTTTGAATTTGCAGTCAGCTATGTAAATTTACAAAATGGTGAAAATTATCAGGAGAATTAATTATAACATATAAAGCTATTTTATATCCCTCAACAGCAGGATTGGGCAAACTAAGGCCCCGGGGGTGGATCCAGCCTGTTTACCTTTCTTTACTGGCCCTTTGTCACTTTGTTGAAAAGATGCTAACCTCAGTTTGTTCTTTGCAATGAGTGATCATAATGCCTGGAGGTCTCCAAACGTTGCCTTGGGGGGCGATGTATTGGTGATCATGTGATGACGTTCTGAGAGCATTCTCACGGCGACAAGCAGTCTCTAGGAATTATTTCTGCTCATTGCAGTGAATGAGCATTTTTTTTAAGTGCAGGGAATGTAAAAAGATAACACAATTCATGGCACACGTCACCTATTACACATCAAAGCCATCATTAGTAATGCTGGTGTTGCATGGAATGTAGTGGGTTAGCCATTACAGGCTCTTGGTCTGGCCCCTTTATTTTATTTTGATTATTTTGATATTTTAACTATTTAGATTTTTTAGTTTGAATATGAATATGTAAGAATATCTAGGTATATGTAATCTCTAGGTTATCAGAGGCAAGACATATGAAAGTTTAAACTCTATATAATGTAGGGTTTTCTATTTATAAATAAAGCACTTAAGCCTGGATTAAGCACTGTATTACCTCACAGTCCTTTGCCTCAAAACCGTAAACTGTAGCTACACCTCTTCATGTATTGCCAGATCATATTGTTAGATCTTTAGTGAGCTTCAAAACTATACACAAAGTAAAAAAGAGTACATTGAGTACATGCCAACTGCCATTTCCTATGGTTATAACATTGATATTCTTTTAATCTTATTGTCAGAAGACTCTGTAGTGCTCCTTTGCAGCATATTTTATCATAGTGGCTTCGGAGAAGAGATGGACAAATACATAAATATCATAAATATTAAAATGCTGCCCATTCTTCTTTCCTGTAAAAAGCATTCGTTCCTTTTATCACATGTTCATATCTTATACACACAAGAGAACAGCCAGTGTGAAGTTGGCCATGTTCGCAAACAGGTATTAAAAATAAACGACTTTCCTTTAAATCGCTCAGTGGACATTGGGATTTTCAGTATATTGTTCAGCACTATCACAGCTTAACAATCTCTGCAAAGTGCAGAGCACTCATAACCTATTTATTCTCTCAATGTTGGAACTAGCATTAAGACTAATGGCAGGCCTAAATGTGACAGGTGCAATTCAGTGGAGACTGATAAATATTAAAATTACTTTATCAAATTGATTGAGGAGCGTTGCTGACTGCTTACAAAATCCCTTGGCAGTGATTAAATGAGTAAAGATAGGCTAAAGTAAAAGGAAAAAGCAGAGGGTAGAGGAAATACTTGAAAGATAAATGCAGTGGAAAGTAAAACTTGTCATAACGCATTAGCTTACACTGTAACAAAGAAGGTACTCAGAATTTTGACAAACTTTCTGTTTTACATTTGGCTGCAATACAAGCTTATTTGCTAGTTAATAGACACATTGTTTTTCTGATAACTTAATAAAACATTTTTTAAAGGATGCAGATAATAAAAAACAAAGCAGGAATGTTTTTACAGGGGTCAGGTGGTAGTGGGCTACATGCCAGTGGGCATTCTTTGATCCATTGACAGTAGAGATTGTATACCATTAGTGGCCAACATGGTATGGAGCCCTTATTTAAGGACTCCAATATCACCAATACTGGATGTTTATTATGTGTAATATTTAAATTTGAAAGACTAAAAGTATTATCCCCTCAAAATCAAAATAGCAGTGCAACTTATAGGTTAAACCTTCCTGTTAGCAATAGCACAGCATACCAAGAGGCTGGAATTTGTTTCACCCCCTACAACCAAGACAAATGGCCAGGACGGTGAAGGACTGAAACTATAGCACATGTCTAATGCTGGCCATACACAGCCAGAGCCGGAGCGATATCGTCCTCCGATATCGCTCCGGGAGGCTAACGTGATGACGTCATCACGTTAGCCTCGCATTGCATTCTGGGGCCCCACAATCGGCCAGGCACCCTTTGTGTGCCGGCCATAAGCAGCGATGGAGACGCTCGTCTTCATTGCTGCTTATGGCCATCGGCTCCCATCGGGTTCGGCCGGCCAGAGATTTTCCAACATGTCGGATCTCTGGCCGGCCGAGAAGTGGGGCGACAGGGATCTGTCGCCCCATGTGGGGACATGCCGATAAACGGCCGGATTTTAACCTGACCGACGGCGAGAGCGCGCACGCCCGTCGGCCAGATTAAAATCCGGCCGTTTATCGGCATGTGTATGGCCGGCATAAGCACTAGTAGTATCCATTCTCTGAATCCACTAACCAACTCATTAAGAGACACATTTTACAACTTGGCACAAACAACTTACCCATGTGCTTCTGTGTACATATGGGAGGAAGGGTTAAGCCCCCCATACACATCCTGATTTTTAGTCTGATCAAGCAAGCCCGATTGAAGTTTGCAGATAAAAAAATTGGTGGTTGATCGGACTTGCATATAAAAACTACCACATAGAGAAACTGATATTTGAATGATTTTAGTGTTTTGATCGTACATCATAGTCGAAGTTTATTGTTAATTTAATCAGACAATTTAATACAATGGAAAGTGATGTATAGAGAGGGTGGTGAAAAGGAGGATGTAGTTCATTGGTTCTTGTGTGCAAAATGATCTTTTTGGATGGTTGTGCAATGGGGGGTGAGGGAATGTATACCATAGGTGGAGTAAGGACAATAAAAGCGTTCTTCCATTGTCTGTTTCACATAACTATTTTTACTGCAATGCAGAATGTAAATATAAAAACACAATTCAAGCTATCTAAAGTGCCTGAACCACACTATGAATAAACATCCGTGTGAATGAAGGCTTAACCGCCCTAGCGGTCGGGACGGCATCATCTCGTCCAGCGCTGCAGCTGCTGGTATAGCACTGGATGAGATGATGCCGTCCAGCACAAATCGGGGCTCCGGGAGAGCATACTCACGCTGTCCCGGTGTCCCTGATGCCTCTTCGGATGCTCGTGTCTTCCCCCCCCCCCCTCCAAGTGACGTGATGACGTCACTCGGGGAGGCGGAGGGAGATTTGAACAGTAAATATCATGAAAGCAGTTTTCTATGTAGAAAACTGCTTTCAAACTGCACCTATGTACTAAACATCACTACAATAAAGTCACTTGTGCCCCAGATGTGCCCATTTGCAGTAACCCTCTCTTCCATTACACCAGGTTAGAGAACGTTAACTGCAAATGGGCACATCTGGGGCACCAGAGACTTTATTGTAGTGATGTTTAGTACATAGCAGCATAGCTTTGTTCTCTAATTTTTATGTTTTCTCATGAATTTTATTAAAAAAAGTTTTTATTTTTATTTTACATAATTGTTTGTTTCAAACATTATTATATTTAGGATGTCTATCAGACCCTTGTACGGACATATTTTGGGAAGTTACAGGCCTTCAACATAAAGAAAAATTTACCATTGAAGTCTATGGTGCACTTTTGGTACAGAAATCTGGACCGCAGCAGTGCGCTAGGGAGGTTAATATCTAAACTGTCTTGCACTGCGACATAAAGTAATAAACCTCATCTCTAAGCCATTGCTTAATGCTTTTCTTAAAATTGGGTTCCATTATATCAGTATCACTGATCTCGATCCTAAATGGTTGCTGGGAAAAAAACAACATTAAATTAAACAATAATAAATATATAATTACAGTATATGATTATAAAAATTATGAGCATAATTCACACATATCAATATGAATATTGAAATATATATAGCATATGCTATGCTATATATACATAGCATAGATTATTAACCCAGGAACCCAGGAATCTTGAAATAGCTAAAATCAATAGCTTTAATGAAATGAAAATGTGAGGGAGCTAATAATATAAAGGTATAACATGAATACAAACCAACTGCAAAGCCAGTGACAGACAAGTATTTGTATCACTTAGACATAACTTGTGAGCCATTTGATTTCATTATGGGGATACAAGGACGCTGGTATTTATAAAGCACAATCTATCTGCGGCCATGTGAAGGAGATTTTTCTTTCTAATCTGTCAATATTTACAGAATTCACATCAAGCTGGGAAATTGCCATTTAGTTCTCGAGTCAAGAACTTGAACAATAACACTACATATGTTCTATTTTTTCTTTCGAAAATACAATCTCTATTTGACGTTTTAAAGATATACAATGCTTTTTGTGTCAATTATATCTCTTTATGTTTTTTCAAATAAACCTTTTTCCATAAGAAAGGGATTGTAACTATTTAATACCTGTCATGTGTCATGTGTGATGTCACTTCTGGTATTTGGAACAAGGAAGAGCTGAGGTGGTGTGACACCTCAGCACTTCCTTGTTCCAAATTAACACTTCCACGTTCCAATAAGGGAAGTGACGTCCTATTAGCTGGCTAACTGAGCCATGAGGAGGCGTTAATTTACCTCTTAACTTCCCACACATAATATGCACAAGTGGGAGCTCAGAAGGAAGAGTAACACCCCCTCCCTCCAAAGTTACCCCAATTTCAAAATCCCAGGAGATATTGAAGATTTATTCAAATCTGGATTTGGCCAGTAAATTAATATTGACTTTTCTGGTCAAAAAAGGATACTCAACAATGAAATATGTGCTTGATCTACTGATGTATATTAACAGCTAGCTTCAAAGCATATTTGGATCTTGGAAGTTATAACAAACAAGTAAGCTGTTTTAAGCTGCAATGCTGATAAAAAAATCCTACTCTTTACATAAGAGCAAGAAAGATAGGATGAGACCGTAGCTTCTGCTGTGCTCTGTCTATACCACGCATGGGCAAACTAGGACCCAGGGGCCATATCCAGCCCTTTAGAATTTTAATCCGGGCCTTTGTCACCTTGGTGTCAAGATACTCTGACTCCCCTCAATCCCTACCGTCAAATTTAAATACCCATTGAATTTGAATTTCCATAATTTAAAAAGTTTGCCCACCCCTGGTCTGTATAAACCATAATGCTCTTTCATTTCAGATTCTTTGTTTCATTGTGCCTCGAGCTGTTGATTGTATAAAAAGAGAGAAAAGAAAAAAAGCAGTCAAACCTGAAATAATAATAAAAAAATAATATAAACATTTGAACAAATTATCCACATGTTATCTCATTACACATTAGTGACCGTAAAAGTCCCCTTGCCCCTGAGATGTTCTCAGGGGGAATCCAATTAGTTGTGGGGTTCTCTCCTCCCGTCTAATTTTACAATGAATAATAATAAAAAAACATTTAATATATATATATATATATATATATATATATATATATATATATTGCACAATGTAAAAAACTAAGACAACCATTTGTTTTGCTTTCAATTTATACTCTAAATGGTTTTCATTTTTTAGACATCTTGTTTTACCTGCAAACCTTTACAGAGAAAAAGGCAACTAATAGATGCATGGGAAATGTAAAATACCCATGTTGACCAAATCTATCTTCATTATATCTACATCAGCTGTATTGACAAGTCAAATTATTCAGCTATCTGAAGTCTTTCCTGAAGCAAAGTCTCATTTTTTTCAAATAATGGGATTTAAGAAAAGCTTGAACTGTGTAATGGTAAAGGCAATACACAGGAGAGGAATGCAATGATTCTTTCATTACTTTAATGTAACATACAGAAACCTTTAGAATTTAAGATGCAGGAAATATTCTATCCTCAGCCTTGTATAAAGATTATCAGCCTTATTAAATAAGGTATTGGGCAGGGATAACCTAGAATGCAAAATGGTAGGAATGTGCAGCAACCAATCGAAGATTATTTTACAGGAAAAAGAAGAAATTACTAGGGTAATGCATTTTGCCTTTTGAAGCCCAAGAGTTGTACTGTGTGAGATGTATTTAAGGGTCATTTCAACTGCAGCACGTACAGTACCTCAATGCAGCATGGCTAGCGATAACAAAATGTATGCAGGCAGAGGCACCCCTGCCAGACCTGCCACCCTGAACCCCTACCCTTCCTTCCAGACCTCCCTCCCTCGAACTCCTCCTGGACCTCACACCCAACACTGCTCTGTTTCTGAGCATCCAGAACTAAGAAGTAAACCCCCTGGCAGTCAAATTCAGTCCAGTTTTCTGTGCCAAAAGAGGTATGTAGGTTAATTAACTTGCAAAGTCAGATAGTAGACTTTTCAAAATTAAAATTCCACAATGTCTAGTAAAAAATAGAAAAACATCCACAAGATGCCACTGCTCCCTAGGTTTGTATACATTTCACCAGCCGACTCCAGCTCAGTCAGTAAGTATTTTTCACCCCAAGCTGGACCCGGGAATACCGCAGATAGAATACCAAATACTGAAAACCAAAGAAAGAACATGCAGCCAGAATGGCTGACTCCATAGTGGCCGCTATGGCTCCTGTGGTGGTTCCTATGCCAGTGCACACAGGTTTCTATAGTACCTTTCTTACTGGCCCTGCACTTCCATTTATGGTAACACGCAATGCCACATGTTACCATAAATGCCCTTCGGTACACATTTTTGCAGATATATCCCTGTATTCCAATATTCAAAGTAAAGATTTCAAACTTCACCATAAGGTGGACAATTGTGTTCAAAATTATTCAATCCCCACTGAAATTGAATGTTTTGGCAAATTTTGACATAGATTTTGATCATTTCAGTCATCTTGTTTAGAATTAAATCAAAGAGGCACTTGTAAGTCAGACAAATATAACATAACATTAATAATGAAATAACTGCAAGTGTCTTTTCTGCACTCACATCATTATCAGTTTTATTCAACCCCAAGTGACATTCATTCTTAGTACTTAGTACAACATCCTTTTCCAGTTATAACACTATGTTTGGAGGAAGAAGGACAAGGCCTATGAAGAAAACACCTTGCCTACTGTGAAGCATGGCGGGGGGTCAATCATGCTTTGGGACTGTTTTGCT
>CM070033.1:144884757-144904069 GCA_036250615.1 Ptychadena robeensis
TGTCAAAATGGCCAAAACACTCAATTTCAGTGGGGATTGAATAATTTTGAACACAACTGTGTAATTGGATAAAACTTATGGAAACTGAGCCAACGCAGTTACAGAGTCCTTCTGTTATGTCCCCAGGATATAGTAATCTCTACATTAAAAAACTAACTCCTAGACTTAGGAGGCTTTTACAAGGTCATTGGGGTAGAGGTTTGTGTAGTGGTTCTCAATTTTTTAAGATCCACAATCCCAGAAGTGACATCGCAAAGTGTCACCTCCTCTATTGGAAATGTGGAAGTGATGTAAATTCCAGCACAATCAGGTAAGTGTAATATGCCCTCTTATATTTTGCTTCCAGAGAACTCAGTGAGCCTTGTGACATGGTCATTTGACCCCCAAGGGAGTCCTTACCCACAGGTTGAGAACCACTGGCTTAGTGTGTTTAAAATGTGAAGGTGTCTCAGGTGTTAAGCTTTAGCCTTCAAAGAAGGTATGTGTGTCATTTCTCTGACTTGTCTTGCCTGAATGATGGTTTTTGTTTCTCCCCCAGTATACATTGTTCATCTAGTAAAAACAAATGTTTTGCAGCCTTGGAAGCTGATGCAACCAAATACACTTCTAATTGGAAATTTTACATCATAGATAACACACTGATCACTTTCTTCAGTGAATATCAATTTTGTATTGTTCTGATCTGTTTATATAAATAAACAGATAAAAAGGAAATAGGAAGTTGTGATGTTATAATGAATAATGTTGATGGAGTGCAGAATATTCCTTTGCCTTCTATTTGGGGCCTAGCTTCCACAGGTCCTATTCATCCACATGCCATTGTTTATTTGACAAATAATAAGTAAAAAGGGAGCCATGCTTTCCAAAATTTGGTAGCTTTAGAGGCAGCTTTAACAGTCTTCTCATTTCAGTATATCTCAGGATCCCATTTCGTATTAAGCCTGAGATGTACTGGTCATTCCTCATTACTAAATATAAGCTTCGAAAACAAAAGACTGCTCTTCAGTTTGCTTAGAAATTTAAATTTCTGTTGATGAACGTGTGTTATTAGTGGTATTGTCATTTAGAAAACACATGTTTTACAACCATATTTCGATTCAACGGTGGCAGTGGCAGGAATAAAATTAAACACTTGGAGATGACAGCTAATTAAAGGGTCGATAAAACTTGACTAGCAAGGGAATACATTCACACTATTCCAATATTTACTAACATCATGTTTGGACTTTACATTTTCCAGATTGAACTGGCTTCAAATTTAATGCCAGTTCATTTTATACTGGGACTCAAATCTTCCACCTTCAGCTTAATCCACAAAACAACAGACTGGAGAGCTGTGTGGCTGCAACCATTCTGTGCTGGGAGATAACTAACTCAAAAAACCATTGCACAGCTATATAAATAGAAAAAAAGACAATGAACTCTGGCGACACATTAGTAATAAAGCATTTTATGGACAAAATATGGATATTTAGAATTGTAGTTGATTAATATAAATAGTACTTTTTAATGGTAAATTCTGAATGCTTAGTTTTCCATGTGTATCGTATTAATCTCCCTGGTAGTACAACTATTTTGGAGTTTTACTGTTTAAAACGGTCTGGGAAATTTATCAGATTACCTGAGTGTAGATCAGGTTAGATTTATTTACCAATAACGGTAAAACTGAGCTACACTTGGGGTAACTTACCTGATCCATGCATGCCCTTGATCTCCTCCAGAGTTGGCATCCTGTACGCTTGTCACTGGACCCACCACCCTGATGTCAGTGAGAATACGGGAGAGTTGGGGATGCTACCCTCACCATATGTATCTATTGTGATACCTTTTGTTAAGAAATAAAAAATAAAACTTTTTTACAAAAATCACATAATTTTATTTTTTCGACCTTGCTACACACAGATTGTTGTTTCTGTAGTGTAATATAGTCATAGGCATCCTGGGTCCTCATATCTTTGGTGTCATTGATGATGCTTTGGATGTGCAGGGGAGGAGAGTGGGCAGGAAATACAAACAGATTACATTGTAATCTCTTTATATTTCCTGCACTGCTTTCAGAATAGATATGCCCGTTCTGCCCAGGACCAGAATGCCCCCCATCCCTGGTGTCATCAATAAAGCCAAGGATGTGAGGACTTGGAATGCCTCTGTCCTGTAATATTGGCAAATGGCCCAGCAAGCCCCCTATGTCTTCTTATAGATCCATGGATCTAGAAAAAAAACTGCCAGGCAGACAGATATTGCTGGAGGATGCCAATTGCTTATCTGGATCAGGTAAAACAGTGAATTGTAGATGAAGGAGGGAGAAAACTGAATTTGCAATTGTTGTCCCTTAGTTTTTTACTGTTAAAATAATATCCACGTATTTGAGATATGGATCAATAAAAATTACTTGTGCAGTGTGTATGAAGCGATGCCTATTCTCGAATTTAGGAAATGTACTTTTGTAATAGGGAACTATACATTAAAGAACATGCATTAAAATATTATTTACAGATGAGTATTGGCTGCTGGGGAGGAATACCACTGGTTAAAAATGTAACCTACTAGTAGTGGTTTAAGAAAGGAGTATTCTGTTCTAGGCTTTTCAGTATGCATGGCAAGAGGATAGCAGGTTTACTTATGCTTTAAATGTAATTTGCATTTATGATGGGTTTCAAGTATTTGACAATCCTTCTATTGCCCGGAAAATTCTTCAGGACAACACATATTCCTCTTCAGGGAAATCACTGCAGCAAAGTCAACCTGTGCTGTCACAGAGAAGGGTTTCTAGCATTGTTACTATCATTTCCAGTAATAGACATTACAAAGAGAGAATTGATAGAATATAATTGCAAAACTGAGGCTGGGTGGCTCATCCCATTCCTCCTCTTCAGCTGTGGTCCTTGTAGTGACATCACAGTTGCTATTAGGTTTTGTCTGAGATACAGGATAAGATACAATTAGGGGCAGTAGTGGCTAAAGATTAAAAATATAACTACTGATGTTCTTTAAAAGATCCAGTTCTTTCCAAAAAAAAAGAAAAACTCTACAGATTTTAGGTACATCTCCAATGTCTGGAAGCAAAACTCATATCATAGAGTAATTGCTACTACCCATAATCGCTTAAAGGAAATACCGCAGTGGACTCACAGTAAATCTGCTGCATACCTGATTGTTAGCTAAGGAATGCCACAAAAGATGTCCCAGACAGTAATTCAAGAGCAATTTATGAATGCCCTAGGAGGTCACTGCATTAAATAAAGTGCAGGAAAGATCAAATATAACCCACAGTGGCAAGGTGCTCTGTTACTTTTATTTAACCTAAATCACATAGCCTTCACAGTGCCTGGTTCTAGGGATGATTAATAACTACCATTCACATACTTCTCCCTGTTACATTGGCTATGCACTTTACAGACGATGTCCAATGAAGCGCTGAACTCTTCAATGATAACAGAAAACATTGCAGCTATAGTGAAAACGCAAATGTTCAGTGCCATGCTGTTCAATGGTTTGTATTTGCAGCCAAGCTCTACAATTGGATGCAGGAAGTCTACCATGGAAAATGGATTTTTACATTTTTGCCAAATGAAAAACACGATTAAGGAGATGCCACTTTCCCCCAGCGTTTTTTAAAGCTTATTATTTATGATAATCTTCTAAAGTCTGTTTTAGAGTGCTACCATTTTGAAAGATTTTTGCACAGTCAGTTTCACTGAAGCATAAGTAAGAGAATAGAAATTGTCATACATTAGTTTTAATAGATATATGTAACTGCAAGGCAAATGTTAAATTTAAAATATGTTAAATATTGCAATTACATTAGCAGATAGATAGATGGATAGATAGATAGATAGATAGATAGATAGATAGATAGATAGATAGATAGATAGATAGATAGATAGATAGATAGATAGATAGATAGATAGATAGATAGATAGATAGATAGATAGATAGATAGATAGATAGATAGATAGATAGATAGATAGATAGATGATAGATAGATAGATCTTCAAGGTTCTAACTAGTAAGATAATAAGTATTAAATGTACACATGAAGCTAGAGTTATTGGCTCCAGGAAAATTCAGGGGTGTTTGATCAAAAGCAGGAAATTGTTGGTAAAAGCAATGGATTTTCATATGGCACCGCCACTTAAATGTATAAATGTTCAATAGTTCAATTCCTCTTTATAACCTCATGGTTCTTAATCATAGTCTTAGACAGATTGAGTGCTGCATATACTGTATTTGTATGGTCTATCCTATTTTAGTGTTTATTTTCTTTAAGATAAGATGGAAAATGGTTTGATATTATTTCTGTATGAACTACAATCACATCAGTTGCCAATTACTCCTTGTATACATTCTGTATAAATACATAGACTACAATCATTGTCTTCATTTACAGAGGAATATCACCAAATCCCTATTGCTGTTGATGATACCAACCCATGTTGGAAAAAAGGCAATTCTTGTACATTGAAAACTTTATGTAGTATGTTTTCGGCATTTTTGAAATCTGAGAAAAGAAACTCTAAGTACGTTGTCTACAACAGTGTGGTTGAGTTGCTAAATTAATATAACAGTGTGGTTGAGTTGCTAAATTAATAAAACATGTTTACAAAGTAAATGATCTCTTTGCTGGGGAATTTTGCCTTGGTTTAGTAAATGAGGTAACACTCTACAGTATTACTGATAAGTGGTATCCCTTTACAGGGCGAAGATGGGAGAAGTAGTCAGCTATGGCCATGGAAACGAAAAAATTTGAAGGCTGCAAGAGTAAATAATTGTGTAATTACTTGGAAGAAGAACTTATATATGAGAACAAACGGTTAAACATTTAATCTATAATCATAATGAAGAAGGAATTTAAAGCTTTCAATTATCCACAAAACCATCTCCCTACAAAACTCATATTAATAATATTTATAAATGAGCCTAAGACTGTTGATTAAACATAATAAGGCTGCATAGTAATCCCCCAAATATTAATCAAAAATTTCATTTGCACTATTATTGCAGCAAAATGGAAGCTCTTTTCCGAACCATTATTCAATTCAGCTAATGATTCCCATGTCTACAATTTAAATGCAAGCACATTTTATTTACAAAAATGTTCTTTGAATGTTTAGCATAAGATTAAAACAAGGGTTCTGTTTTCGTCACTGATGTATCATTCCCCCCAAAAAACGAAAACACAGGCCTGAGGGTCTCATGCATTACAAATCTCATGTGCCTTAAATTGCCAGTAAATCACTTGCATTTTTTGCTTTTGGTAGTTTCTGCAGAGCTCAGCATTTATTGCTTACAGCTGAATAAAGTCAACTAAATCATCCATCACATTTTTATAACCTGGCTTTCTCTTTCATACACCAAGGAATTGGCTCATTTTCAACATAAGAAAGGGAAGCACTATCTTCTCAAATATGGATTTGCTGTGGTGTCCTGCGTGGAATTAGTTGGCAGTAAATTTAATCTTTATATTGATATATATTTTTTTCTAAAAAAGGCTTCATTTTATGCATTGCTTGTGTTTAGCTGATTATATTTTCCTGACAAATCCTGCCATCGTTCTTTTCCTGTTGTGCCTTGCATGATATATCTGTGGACTTATACCTGTCAACTTTGTTTATTTTTTAGCGCTGAGTATACATGAGTGTTAGATGCAGACAGACAGCTCTTGACACTGGTTGAGGACATTTAGCATCAGTAAAAGACCCCTTACAGGTTCACTTCTTGTCTGCCATTTACAATAAATACTTGGAGGAAAAGAAACAAAGTATAAACTCCCAAAGGACAAACCTTTGAAACTGAATAGTTTAAAGTAGTTTATTTTTGTATCAGCACTTGGCAAAGACACTTGATTGCCAGTAAATTACCAACTGGGGCTTATCCATATTATGCAACAAAGTGTTTCTAATGTTGGATACACAAAAGCCTTGTATATTCACTTCCCTTTTGATAAAAATTGAAGTTAAAGGGAAATTAGTAAATCATAAGATACCATTTTTTAGTTTTTTAAATCAGACATAAAAAATGTAATGTGTTGGTACATTTTAACTGACTACAGCCAACTGCAATACCGAACACTTTCCATCCAAAAGAGACCATTGAAAGGGCAAGATGTGTGAATAGTAGTGTTGAGCTGAAATATTCGAAATTCAAATATATATGACACCCATGGAAATGTAAAATATATGGCGTTTATGACTACAAAGTATAATCTCCCAAAGGACAAACCTTTGACCATCTTGAGGGACACCGTCTTATTAATTATTATTCTACCATGTGAGACATATGAGCAGAAGTTGCTCAGGTGGGTTTTGTCTAGTTTAGTGATTAATTGGTTAGCTCCAATGGTTTATCAGCAGCAGATCTATACGACATACTCTAAAGCTGGGAACACAGGCAAAGATATGGGCCAGATCTATGGCCCCTTGGAGCGCCATGCGCACTCAAGGTTCATCTATCTGGCCCATATCTAATGTGTCCATCTCTGTTTTCGAGCAGTATCAATCAATCCTGCTCGAAAACAGGGATATCGAACATGTCCATTGCTTTGCATGGGGACAGCGGGGTCTCCATGCAAAGCATCGTCGGAGCTGGAGACACAGCAATGCTGAGCCTTCAGCTCCTTTGATGTCAGGCAGCAGTGTGATGACGTCATCGCACTGCTGTCAGGAACCTTGAACAGCTCATATATCAAGCCGAGTGTTCCCGGCTTAAGTCTACATGCTGACCGATAAAATTTTTACAAGTTAGCTCTACGCTTGGGCTGATATAGATACTAGGTTCCTTTGTCAGCATGGAAGCAAGAAGGTTGTCTTTACTTTCCACGGCTGACAAGGGTGCAAAGGATATTAGGGCAAGCTGATATTACTATTTAAAAATAGTGGGGGAAATTAAATGTTTTGACTTTACTGACTGTATACTGTAGACTAGTGTCTACTGCTTTATAAAGGAAAATCACACTTTCTTTGTTTAAAATTTACAAATAATTTGTATATTAAAATGGTATATTACATACCTACATGTTGAATAATTTAGTACGTAAAAACCACAGTGCACATGTGCAATTGTATAGTAGCCCTCAGGACTCAGGACTACTATAAAATATCACTTTTGTTTTATTTTTCACACTAATATTCTGCAAGCATATAGAAGTCTGCAGGATGATAATGTTATTTTAGGTGTAAAAACAAAACAGTAATGTAATTTATTCTTTATGTATTAGTAGCTTAAAGTAATAGTAATAGGGGGTATTTGCATTATAAGGCCAGTTACTAAATATAAGTAGTATTGATCGTAAATATTCAAATTGCAAATTTATCTTTGTAACCACAACCAGAACTAGTACAAGTGCCGATTTGCGCAATGAAGGCAGTTATTGCGAAGATTACTGGAAAGTGATAACACACCTCCCATTACCAGAAAGATTGATACAACAATCTGCTCCACTATTTGCTTTATTAATAGTATGCGGGGTTAGACCTTTCATTTTCATCCTTTCTGATGTTCACCTTTATGCTTTTCAGCTTCGCCTGATCAATGATATCTTAGTGATAAGACTTATTATAGTCCAATTCACTACTTTGCAATTTCAAAAGACCTTCATCATAAATCTTGGACAGGTTCTTGAGTTTTCACATATAGTACAGCCAGGTGTAGTCTAACCTTAAGGTTAAATATGTTTCTATGCACAAGAGGTGTTTTTACTCTGAATAATTATTGACCAAAATCGTTTTCCATGGGCCATAGCGTAGGGGTCGCAAGAATGGCTCAAGTGATCCATATCTAACCCCAAGTTTACCAACTAAAAGTAAGAGGGTGTAGAAATTACAAACTTATCCTATGATTACTTAACATCTGAAAACAACATTTCATATCAATCTCAATATGCTTACTAAATCTAGATGTTTTTCAGCTACTTAAGGGGTGTAAGTGTGCTTAACGTTTCCCCTGATTAATAAATAAATGCTATTATCTTCCCTAGGAAATATAAAAGGTGAAATTAACTTCAAGACTGGTGGTAACATTAGACCGTCAGACTGGAGGCCAAGTTTAGAAAAGAAGTGGCTTTTAATTAACATAAGTCCTTCTGTACAAACAAGATTGTTGGATTTTATACTTTATGCTATTTGGCTTCTAGTGTTAGCGTTGTTCCAAGGACTTGTTAACTTCATATTGTTTTTCTCTCAATTACAAGGGATCAAGCTGCGTAATTTACTTTATGTATAACTGTGGGAAATTACTGACTAAAGGTTAGATGATTTCCCAAATGGCACAGCAAGGGGTGAATAAAGCCATTTCACCAAGTACTAATGAGTGTGATTACACTGTAAAAAAAATGCATTTATGTTCAAAACGTGCAGGATACATTGTGTTAATAATCAGTGCTATTCAAGGACTGCATTGTAGTGGAGTTACTAGTCAGAATAATTAAACAAGAATTTGAAGGTACTATCAATGCACTGTAACAATAATCAAACATTTATAGATTAATATAGGAAGCATATGGAACAAAACTGTAAGCTCACTGAGAATTTGGCACATGTGAATAGTTTCTGTTTCATTGTCATTGTGGATAGGGATGGACCGAACTGTTCGCCGGAGAACAGTTCGGCGGCGAATGAGCATGTTTGCCCATCCTCTCGCCGGCGGACAGTACGGGTGTTCGACCCGCCCCATTCGCCGACGAGAAGAAGATCTAAATTCTTCCTCCGGCAGGATCAGAACCTGCGAGATCGTGCCGGAGGAAGAATCTTTTCACTACAAGACCGGGCATGCAGCCGGTCTTGTAGTGAAAAATCCGGCTTGGAGCAGGAAGTGACGTCACTGACCTAGAGGCGGGGAATTTGAATGTGTCCGCGAACAGGGCGGACGGCGGACTTATTTAAAAGTCCGACCCGCCCGTTCACGGACAGTAAATGGCGATGTTCGTCCATCTCTAATTGTGGAGATATTCTTCAATAGGGGCACAGACAGTGGGAAGTAAACTTCACTTCTATAACTACTTATTGAGTTAAATGGCTCTATGGATACTTGTGCAAGCATCAGTTTTGTAAAAAAAAATGAGCTTGTTGAATATTTTTATAAATACCTTATTTTTCGGACCTTAAGATGCACCTTTTCACCCCCAAAATTGGGTGCAAAAAGTTCCTGCGTCTTATGGTCCGAATGTGTGACCATACGGCCACTCTGTCGCCGGTGGTTGTACCTTGGCTTCCCGCCAGCTCTCCCGCCACCGAGATTAGCCAGGGAGCTGGAGG
This sequence comes from Ptychadena robeensis, assembly GCA_036250615.1. Taxonomy (NCBI): domain Eukaryota; kingdom Metazoa; phylum Chordata; class Amphibia; order Anura; family Ptychadenidae; genus Ptychadena; species Ptychadena robeensis. The sequence continues at coordinate 144,894,009 of CM070033.1, forward strand.
AGCTGTCAGATGTAAAATTCCGGCTGGTGTCCGACTCTTCCATCTGAACTGTGTAATTGCCTATGCCAGCAGAGCTCAGAGCCCTTTTGCAATAGGCAATGAATAGAGAGATAGATGAACTGCCATTTATATCTCTCTCTCCTGTCCGTGGGAACTGCAATTACTCTTCAGCTACCACGGATACAGGCACAGCAACAACAACAAGGAGAGTAGGAGACAGCACGCCCCCTCCTCCTCCTGCCGATCAGTGTGGAGAATGACGTGTTCTGCTGAGAGTGTACTGCTGCTAGTGACACCTGAATTGAATATTGTATTCACTGAATTAATTGCATTAACCTCTTTGACGTGAAAACGTATTAGATCTTTTTTTTCTGGTTTTCCTGCCCTAAAAACTGGGTGCGTCTTATGGTCCGATGCATCTTATAGTCTGAAATACGGCATATGAAATGTTTACTTTGACATAAACTGAAGATACTAATTGCAATAGCATCTGTAAAAAATATAATATGATGAATAATGAATCAATACAAAAATACAGAGACAACACAGTAGCATCCTAAATTAAACTAGTTTGCCCTGGTATTTGTCCTGTTAACTCACAAATTAACCTTACTTGTAGTGATGAGCAGAATAGGCAATATTTGAATTTGCTATTTTTTTTTAAATTATTCTACAAATATTCTAAGTAAATTCGTTATAGTGTGGAAGCAGTACTGCAGTTGTAATATGATTTATTGCAATGTGTGTTGTCATGGCAGCATCTGGTTGAATTTGAATATTCGTTACTGGTGGTACAATTAAATTCATTTTTGTTTTATTTAAATCTTTATGAAAATTTAACAATTTAATAGTAATCTGTTTAAATGTCCTACCCTCTCTGGCTGTTCCTGCACATGATCAAAGACTTGGCATCATCAAAGACTTGGGATGCCTACACCTATATTACAATACAGGGGAATGGTGGAAGCACACCCCCCCCCCCCCCCCCCCCCCCCCCCCCCCCCCCCCCCCACACCACCACCACCACCTATTCTTTAGTATAATATTGGGGGCATGTATTCAGAAAAGGGAATGGACACCACCACCATTGGAGGGTGATGTTGACTTGCCTGGAACTGGTTAGCAGTTTTCAGTCTAGCTTGGGGTAACTGCCTCGTGTAATTAAAACCTTCTCTGAGCCACACTAAGAGGGTTAAAAGTAGACACTGACAAATAATATCACCTTTCTAATTTTTCTAAGATGGATCAACAACTCAACAAGTAAGAGAAGAATGAATGAAGACCTTCTGGCTCAGGTGAAGCCATAAACCCTCTGTTTGAATCAGATAGTATATAATGTATTAAACACTATACTATTGAATGAGCAGGGAAATGGAAATAACGATACTGTCCATTGACACTGTCTTCTGTTAAGGTATTTTTTCATATCATCTGCTACCGTGCCGTTGAAGACACACCAATCATCTCAATGTACAAATACCTACGAGTACAAAAAAACCTGATGATCATTATAACAACACAGTGAGGGCATTCATGTTTATAATCGGAAGATGTAATTTTGATTTTTAGCCTTCACTGCTTCTGTATAATTTCTACATCTATGGCAACAAGAATATTCTATCACCATTCATTCAAAAAATTATACTCGGTTCCTGTTCTAATTACAGAGACATTTTCCTGTCATTTTAACGCATTTTAGCAACATATGGTGAAGCCCAGAAAAAAAGCAAAAGTCCACAAATGAAGAGATCTCTGATTAAAATGCTTTTTTCTCACTGCACATAATTGCAATAGTAAATACATTTTCAGTAAATTAGCACTTGTTTTTGTAAAGGACACATGAGAAATGGATGAAATTTTCCCTGTATTCATAGAACAGCCAAAGGATCATTTTCTTTACAGCGAAAGCAACATAAAAAAAAAGTTAGCCATCATTTAAAGGGAAAACATTACTTTTTTAAGCATTAGGCAGGATGTTAAGAAAAAGTCAAATAAAAAAAAAACAAAAAAAAATACTAAGGAAAAGCAAAAACCTAAATGAAGCAAAGAAAACTACAATCAACCTTATCATGAATAAAAAATATCATATGATCAATTTTCATTTAAAACTATAGGAAGCAGAGGTCCAAAAAAGTACTCACACTCGTACTGTGTAAAGATTCTATTAGATCAAAAATTTACTCCCCCTGGCACGTACTTAACATACTACCATCGTCCTATATCACTGGTGCTTAACATCTTACACCCAAGGCAGCTTTCTCATTGATTCCTATTACTCATGCACCCTTCTAGTCCTCTAAGCTCCCATTTATGTTGATAACTTCTGTTTTTGAGCATGTTAGGGTCACAGAAGAGTAACACAGACAAAAAGTTTTACTGCCATTACAGTAGTATGCATGCACTAAGCATTGGGTGAGAAGCTCTGTGGCTGTTAGAGATGGTCGGATTTTTTAAATTGCTTTCTTTGTGAGCTGATTGCAAAGCCCCTGCACATGGTATCATCTCCAAAATTGCTGGAGATGTAGAGAAGGGTTGTGGAAACATTTGAAAAAAAAAGTTTTGCTCTAGAACATGTAGTTTTTGCATAAATTATGTTCAAATCAAAGTCGAAATTCCAATTGTCGAAATTCTGACTTGACTTTGAACTTAATTTATGCAAAAACTATTTGTGTTAGAGACATACTTTCTTACCATGTTCAGGGGCTTTGCAATTAACTCGAAATCGTCAAAATGGTTGAATAGTTTAAAAGTTAAAAAATTCGACCATCTCTACAAGGGAACACATAATCAATGCATTTGGGGCAACTTAGAAATAATGCTGCTAGCACTGTCACTTAAATCAGAGGCTAATACCACAGACATTTTAGCCAGATCACAGAATAGGGTATAAGCAACAGGGGCAGTATTTACAATACAGAAAACTGTGGCTAGAACCAGGCGTGGACAGAGGCTAGTGACAAGTCAAATCACCAATGGCAATCTCCCACACATTAAGATATGTAGCTACATCATCATAAGAATCTCCTGTGTAGCATAGCATAAGAATTCTGTGTAGCATAGCCAGTGGTGCTTAACTTGAATTCATTAGTCATGTTGAATTAGGATGCCCAGTATTTATATTCACAAAATGTTGATAACATTTCACACATACAGACTTGGATTATAGTTTCCTTTACTGTGTTGTATAGGGTTGCCTTATAATAATGTTGTTATATCTACACTTATGTTACATTGAAGTGTCCTTGAAATATAAATACCCCTGACATCCTGATTAAATCACATAATTATATTTCAATTATCATTCTTTATCAGATTTAGACTTACTGGTAGTCTGTTGTTTGTGTATGACACAGAAATAGATGTGTTCTCTTTTACTCTAGAGATTTTTGAAACTTGAAGCACAGCTATAATAGATGTAAGCTGAGACAATGTCACATGTTATAAATTGGGACCTTGGGCTTTCAGCAGAAACACTTTTGTCTCCTTGACATTTCAAGAAAGCAAAGTGTTAAATATTTCAAAATGAAAGTACCATACAAAAAATTGATTTGATACTAGATAGTCATTAATTATATTGAGGAGCAGTACAAGTAAGAAAAATCCCCAGCAGTCAAAGATGCTCCCCTTTAAGAGTAGGTTAATATGTGACTTGTTCAGTTGGGTTGACAGTACCATTTGACATTTTTACCAGTGTTTGCTGTTTATTCCGGTGATTGAAGATATGGTTTATCTGGCAGACACAGTTTTAAAGCCAGAGGGTATGAGCCGTGCTAAAAGAGCTTTAGCAGAATTTTTCAGGGAAAGCTGTTGTTAGTAGCTGTTTCTGCTAGATAGTAGGAAGGGAAATTGTTAGTTATTTTGATACAACAATATTTGCCAACTTGTGATGTATCCATTCTAGTAATGCGATTTCAAGGAGCTACATGTTTAAAATAGCGATATTCATGTTAGGTAGAAAATAGTTGATGGACTGAACAGAGTATTATATCTCTAAAATGTTACTAACAGTCATGAATTGAAGGTAGAAGATCAAGAGGAACTCATTTCAGGTGTTCTGGATTCACCTCACCCTTTAGACATGGTGCAGTGAGTGATTATATGCTTAGCAATGTTAGATTACAGTAGATTGTATTTGCTGCCACCTATTGGCCATTTCTGGGACAGCCACCCATTTATTCTATTATTAGTAAGCTGTGAATAAGCCAGCCCCTAAGTTCATAGTTCACAGGAAATGACTCCATCTTAGTTCAGCAGCAGACTATGTGGAATCAGATGCTTGTATCAGGCCCTGTCTACATAATAGCCTGTAAGTAAGAGTATAAGTTAACTTTCAGTGATGGCCGAACTGCCCGCAACATGGATGTTCGCCCTCCTTCTCGCCGGCGAGCAGTACGGGTGTTCGACCCGCCCCGTTCACGGCGAGAAGAAGATCTATATTCTTCCTCCGGCAGGATCAGAACCTGCAAGATGCCGGAGGAAGAATCTTTTAACTAGAAGACCGGGCGTGAAGCCGGTCTTCTAGTGAAAAAACCGGCTCGGAGCAGGAAGTGACGTCAGTGACGTCACATCCGGCTCCCTTACCCAGGAACTATGCGTTCCAGGGACCGGATGTGACGTCAATGACGTCACATCCGGTTTTTACCGATTCAAATTCCCCGCCTAGAGGCGGGGAATTTGAATGTGTCCGCGAACAGGCGGACTTCTTTAAAAGTTCGACCCGCCCATTCGCGGACAGTCCAGGCCAATGTTCGGCCATCACTATTAACTTTTATGAACAGATAGAGCCAAAACGATCCACCAGCCTGCTCACGGGATCCCAGTAGCACCAACCTAAATGACCTGTCTCATCTAACCTACTCCCTTCAGTACCAATTATGGCTCTACAAAAAGTTCCCTGAATACCCCTGACGAAGTTTGTGAAAACGAAACATACATTGGGCTGGGAATACACCATTCATGTGTGTAAAAGTACCATTTATCTTGGTTTTTGTTTGTAACCCAGGTGTTTATATGTAACCAGTTTTCTGATATCATTTTTGTTGTTTTATGGGCTTTTGGTGCCCACTGTACTATTGTAATCTCTTAGAATAAATTACACTGTTTGTGAAATACTGTGTACCCTACATATGCTTTGAGCCTTTAAAGTCCCCTTGCCCCTGGTTTTCAGGGGGAATTTCTTCACGCCAGGTATGACAGTGCTTGCCTCTGCCCCCTGACGTTGACTCTTTAGTCCTTTTATGAACAGATATGTATTATGGATGTTATCTGGGTTCTGATATATTGTTATTTGTATTGAATTGCAGTTTTACCAAATCTATTATAAGGATAAAGTATACAAGTTTATTCACATCACAGAGGATTGAGTATTTCTTCACTGACTTCCTTATATTAGTGGTTAAGCTATCTGTTGAGCCTCTATGCACAGAGTACATAGTTGTGGAAACAGAATACCAGGGCTTGCTATTTTAATAACTCTAACAATAGTAGAGAGTTGTGCCATGTTAACCATAGATGAATACAAACTTTCTGCACTAAATCCAACAAAAAATTTAGTTAACGGCTACTACTAAGAAGTAATGGAAACAAACAGTTATCATTTTCTTCATGTTTTCTGTTGCGAGAATAGATCAAATTAAAAATCCCCCCAAAATGATAGCTTATTTGGCCTGTCATAAGTGTATAAGGTGTTAACATTTTGTCCTGTCTCTAAATAGTAATGAGCGACTAGGCAATATTCAAATACCCGCAATGATATTCCATTTAATATTCGTAATCTCAAATATCCGCAATCTAAAAATCGCAATTGATTGATTGAATGAATTGATTAAATATGCGCAATGTATGCAAGTCAATGGAGTGCGGATATATTAGACTGGGAGAATATTCGTCATTTCCGTCACAAAAATTGCATTTCAATTATGTAATCGTGATTGATTGCAATGAATGGTATCGCAAAAAATCGCAATAAATCGCACTGGTGGCACATATCCGATGATATATTAGTGAATATTGGCTAAATGGCGATATTCAAGCTAACTATTTGATTATCAAATATTCAAGCTCCACACTATCTCTGAAGAGACTACAGACTATTGCCCTGTATCCCCATAGTGTAATGCAAGGAATTGACACTGTGGATGTTGCTTGAAACCAGATGGACATCTGTTCTTTAGGTGAATGACCCTAGGTCCTCACCATTTCTAGGCAAGAACTTTAATAAAGAGTAGTCCCAAATTAAAGGAAGAACATGGCAAATCCTGTTAGATCCCATACTTCTGGAGCTTGTTTAAGTAAGAGCAATGTTTTCACTATTTACCAAAACTATTTACCTGTTTTGTATGAATATCATTACCTGTCCGAAAGGGTAGCTTACTCTATATCGAATAGACAATGACAATAAATAAACCTATTCAATGGGTCATCTCTTGCATTAACATTTTCCTTATTCATCAAGTCTTCCAATGAAGATGATAAAGACTGAAGTCAAATGAAAACATGTCTATACTGCTTCTGTCTGCTCAGCATATCTGTTATTGTAAAAGGTAGTCTCCATTTCATTCATGTTAAATTGAGCATATTGAGGCAGCCTGATGAATATTTTAATGCAACTTGGATATTAAGATGTCTGGAAATATTTCATTTTATTTCCTTTCCCTATGATATAATGCGTTACTGCAACAAAGTATTAATTGTCCTTTTTTTTGTGTTGACAACATTTTGTATTATCCCACCTAATCTGAAGAGAAAAAATATAAAGATTAAATCTTTTCTTCCAGTAAAAAAAAAACAATGCTGACTTTTGAAGTTGCAGTTTTTGGAGCAAATCATCCTAAGACTTAACAAATAGAAGCAGTGAGGTTAAAGAACTCATATGCATCTGCTTTGTATCTACATTAGAGGCCAACTCCTCTAAGGGCAAGTCACCGGCTAGAAGGAGTGTGAACATCCAAGATCACTAATCTTTAGTAGTATTGAGCGCAAATATTTGAATCACGAATTTTCATTGCGAATATAGACACTTACAGAATTTGGGAAGATCTTGAATATAGTGCTATATCTTCATAATCGAATATTCGAGATTCTGGTAAAACTACCATACATTGCACATGCAAAATTTGCATGTACAAATGCAGATTTTCGCAAAGAATTTGCAAATAATTTCATTAGTTTCATGAGATACACAACAGCTGCAATTGCACATTTTGTCACTAGATGTCACAGTGACAACACACATTGCTTTTGCAATAAATTGTATTATAAAATGCCGTAATAATGGAAAGGAGATCTCGAATTTGCAAAGTTACTTTGAATATTTCAAAAATATTTCGAAAATGTTGCAAATTCAAGTCACACTCAAGTTTTTTGGGGGAAAAATATTTTTTTGTAAAATACAACTCACTACCCACCTGTAGTTAGCATGAAAAGTAGATTTTTGTGCTGTGCAAAGTGTTAAAATTTTAATAAATCAACAAATAATTTCCAACTATGTTGATGGGCATACATGTTTAGATTGAACGCCGTGTGCTGCGAGATCGGCAACTAATCTAAAGCTTAAAATTGTAAATTGGCCACAATTCGGCCACGAAATCCATCTTAGCTTTTAAGGACATGTCCATAATTCTTAGATTGTTTGCATTACCAGCGTCCACATCCAAAGTAAGTGCCGGCACACAAAGGGTGCCCGGCCATTTCTTGGCAGGTCCGGCCGTGCGTGATGGCGTCATAATGCGCGGTCGATCTGCCAGGAGATCAACAGTTATTTGAAACATGTATAGGGGGCTTCAGCAATAATAACAATACAATGAAAGGTGCACACTTATTCCTTTTGCATTATATACTGTACAATCTGGTTTTTCAGCACTGACATTTCCCATGTAATATGTAGTAAATCTACAACTGTAATGTAATTAAAAGCATTCACTGTGCTAAATGAATCACCCAAATGCCTGAGTGTTGCAAGAAAAGAGTTTAATTCATTATTGTTAATTGATAATGGATGGAATGAATGAATCAATCCATTATCCTTAATTAAAGGCATTATCGTTCAGCAAGCAGCAAACCTTTTATCTGCATAGAATTTTCCTGGATCACACTTCTTGCTGCAGCACATTTGTTGCAGCACAGCATACACAAATACTTGTTTCGGTCTCTTTGAAGTGATAATATGGTGTATATTCTATGTGATCATTTTTTTATGTCATTTTAATATTCACCTAAAATTATACCCTCAGTACCATGATACGACCTAGTAGTGCTCTTGCCTTTGCTGAATAACGTCACTGAACTGTCCATAGATATATGCGGGAATAGATGGAGCATCTCATACAGTTTATCTTCATCAAAGTCAGTAGTTCTCAACCTGTGGGTCAGGACCCCCTTGGGGGTCAAACAACCATTTCACAGGGTCAACATCATTGTCATCTCTACGAATGAGTCCCGACACACATGGGAGGAAACATGTCAGAGGATGAGGTGACCCCAAAGAGTTTTCGTTGGGTTGGTTTAAGTGAGCTTGGGAGACAGGGTGTTGGCAGTCCGCACTCCTGGTATTCATCCACACTGCATACTACACCGAGACCAGAGAGAGTCTGTTGCGGGAATTGGAAACTATTCGGAGAGTGCGGGCCTCACCCCATTGTAATGCCGTTTTTCAACATCATTGTGGCAGACTAAAGGACAAGTTCAGGAAGTGACGTCCTTTATGCCACTTACAGTATTTGGATTGTGGTTCTTCCGCATTCCAAATGCAGGATGTGACACCGCTGGTGTCAGTTCCAGTAGGCCTCCCTTACATTCAGTTGTGGGCTGATTTAGGAGAGAGAGGGTGTTACTCTCCTTACTAATGTCCCACCCTGCACATTATAAGCAGAAGTGGGGTGGATTACCACAATTTAAAAATCCGGCAAAATCCAAGACAACTGGATAGTTTACAGGTATGCAGGGGACACCAAGTTCACTGAAAGCATCAGAGCTGCTGCTAACAAGCAGAATTGGAAGTTAGGAGGGAGAGTAACCAACTTAGGAGGGAGGGGCATTTCTCTCCCTTCTAACTTCTGGCCCCGCACATCATCTGGATAAGCGGAGTGGGAAAATATAAAGGATCGTGCCAGGAAGTGATGTTTCAGAGTGTTTCAAGTATTTGGAATGCGGAAGTGACACTCACCAGCACTTCTGTGTTTCAAATACAGGAAGTGACTTATTTATCTAAAAGTGTTGCGAACCACTGATCTAAGTACACACTAAAATAAAATAAAACTATAAAAAGGAAAATAAAACATAGAACAACACAAGTGATGTGACAATACTAAAAGTGCAAAATGTTCAAGAAGCTACTAACTTTTCTGAGGATAAATCAGAAATAAAGCTTGATGTGGTTTGTTCTACCAAGGCTGCAGCAGCATAACTTTGTAAGAATTGCGCACAGCTATATGGAATCATCATTGGTATTCACTGATACATTAGTCATGGACGTAAGCTGTCATGCTGTCAGCAAGTCCCAATGGGGGCGCTGAGGGGTGTGCATATCAGGTCGTGCAATCTGGGAACTTATATAAACATCCTTTTTCATGGTTAATATTAGTTTTGACAGGTTTACCTATTTATAAAGCTGCTCTTGGCAATTTGTTCTCTTACCGTTACTGCCATATTTACATCAAATAACATGCAAAAATCTGTTGTAATGATAGACTCAGTTAATTTGACAAGAATTTTCTCTATTTGTTAAAAATTTCTATGGTTTAATGCCTGACATAATCTTTAAGCTGAACTCTTGCTGTTCCTTATAACAAGGATATAAGGGGTTATTGGTTGTTTAGGTGTAAGAGGTCCAGGAGAGAAGATTTACTGACATAATTTAGCACATGAGATGTTTGAATGGTTTATTTGAAAAAAACCTGAACATGGTATAATCCTGTGCGGATTGCTTCGTATACACATAGACTGTGTGGACTTTGGAAACTAACCATGGCAACTCCAGCACCAATACAATCCATCGCAATCTGATCAGGAGCCAGAGAGAAGGTCTGTGTGGTTCTTGGAGGGTCAGTGAAGGAGTGCGGATC
>CM070033.1:144904169-144931627 GCA_036250615.1 Ptychadena robeensis
ATCGGATGATGAATCGATTGGACATGGAATCCGACACGTGTATGGCTAGCTTTAGAGACCATCTGTTTTCACCATGAGGTTGCCCCCATCTTGGCATTATCCCGCCACTACATCTTCCCCAAGGCAATGTTTGGACACCTCTAGGCATTATGTGCAGCAAACAAGCTGAGGGGAGCATCTTTTTAAAGATGACGAATGGCCGGAAAAAAGAACTTAATGGGCCGTATCCGGCTACCAGGCCTTAGTTTGCCCACCCCTGTGGTAGACATATGCTAAAGTAATATTGTTTTTTTTACTGTTCTCACAACTCTTTTGATGCAATGCATGGCGAAACCATGTTCAGGGGCTGTTCAAATTACTCAAACTAGTGAACTAGTTGAAATTTAGCAAACATTTTGGGACTACCTCTATTATGCACTGATATCTGATATCTTTTGCTCTTCCAACCATCTGGGCAGAGGGTGGTTTTGTCTTTTTCTTGCCACTGCAGTGTGACAAGCTTCACCAGACTGGCATTCAGGTAGCTGAAAGCAGCTTTCTGAGCTAGCACACGGCAGCCCATCTAAGAGCAGAGGAAGCCCCAAGGGAATGCAAGAGTATATCTTCCTTTCTATGCCTCCTAAACCTAGAGATGTGATTTATTCTTGCAGTGAGGTGGGGGACCACTGCGAGGTTAATTCAAATTTAATATACAGTTCAGCCTCAGTCAACCAAGTGTGTATAGGAACAGTTAGCTTAACTGTTAGAATTGACAATTGTCTTGCTGATCACATGATCATTTTCTCATGAAATATCTTATATCTGTGCCGCTGTCATGTGAGGTGATCAACATGCCTGCCATCCACTGTTGTCTATGAGGAAAGAAGCAGTAGGTTGGCTTGTTCTTCACGCACACAACTCAAAAGTATCAAAAAATTGTATGTTTACCAATAGAATGATTTATAATGACCTAAATAGGCTTCTTTTCCTGCCCTCAAATGATGTTTAAAACTTTATTGGTAATTAGAGTCTGATGGTCTTTTGGATGGCAATCACATGGACATCTGGAAACGTTTAGGGCCTGAACCTGGAAGCCCAAAAAGTGTTGAAACAGGGAAGATGTGACATTAGGCATCTCCTAGTCACTTTTAGTTTACTTTCCAACAATATGCACACGAAACACAGGGAGGGATGGTCGCTTTTTGTGGTTCTATCAGTTGAATATTTTCTGTGTGAATGCTGCCTTAAAGCTGAATTGCTATTTAATTATGTACCTTTGACTTGCTCTTGCAACCTTTATTATATCACTTAACCTATATACTCTATATGCAAATTTAGCCATTGGGAACTACTGTTTGTACTTGCACTGTACAATCGCCACCCATTTTGCACTCTTGAGTGGTGTGCGTGAAGGACAAGTCACCCTACTGTTTCTTTCCTAATAGTTAACAGTGGATGGCAGGCAGGTTGATCACCTCACCTGACAGCGGCACAGATATAAGATTTTTGCCCAAGACAATGATGGTAAATCGGTTTAAGGAATTATTATCTAGAAATGTTGAAAGAGCAACTATATCATTAACCCCCCTGGCGGTTCGGCCATATATATACTGTACTTTGCTGTGAATCCCTGCCCCCCCTACACATGTGGGCCAGGAAAGCGACGTCCCTCTGTTATAATAGAGGTCTATGGCGCTATATCCCCGTCATAGATGATGCGCCGGATATGATCAGGGGGGCAAGCATTGATGCAGATAACAGGTGAGTGTGCTCGATCCTGGTTAGGGGTTAGGTTAAAGTTCAGAATACCTAATTCCTTAAAACCCTTGTTTTAACCAGAAAACTGATTTATTTAAAGTTAAAATTAACAAACACTGTATTATTATTAACTTTTATTTATACAGCACCAACATATTACGAAGGGCTGTACATTAAATAAGTTGAGATGTAACACAAGATAACACACAGGTATAAGTTATGACACAGGAGGAGTTGAGGACCCTGCACAATAAGGTTTACAATCTAATAAAAAATGAAGAAGAAGAATATTCTATATAATAAGGTTTAGGGGAACTGACTACTACATAGCTACAACCCTTTGTAATAGAATTACTACTGAAACTAAATGTACTGGGCAGATGTTGGGCAAAACAAAAAAACCCTCAACTTTCTTCTTAAAGACTGCACAGGACTTGACTCCAGTTGTTTCCTCATAGCTAAGCAATAAACAATTGCTAACAATGGGACGCTTGGCAGTTATAAATGCATATTATGTTTAACAAGATGTAATTATATAAGTAGAATAGAATAATATGAAGCACCAATTCACAATACTGTAATTTTAACTGGCAATTAATTTGAAGTGCTTCTTTTACTCTGTCAGCTTTGAAGAGGACTACAATATCTATAGGGACACATTAATTATATCTCTAAAATGTTACATTTCATTTTGTGAGTGGGTCCTGGTATTGATGCAGACATTGCGTTAAATATGTGCCATGTAGCAAAAACAAATAATTTTAATAAACATGCAATAACATGTTAACCCACTGTATTTCCCCCAGGATTACATCCATACATATGAGATTATTGTTATTAAGAAAACTTTCTCAGTAACAGAACATAAATAGTACAAGTGATAAGACCCACGAGGCCTCCAAAGCTCAGTGGAAGCTCTAAAATTGATTAAAATTTTTTTAGTTATAAGGGATCAAAGTCTTCAATTAATTCTCCAAAGCCAAAGTATTGCTTGCTGCTTCTAAACCAATCATTGGAAGACAATTAGCATGAGTTTAACAAAGTATGGTCTATTGACAAGGCTAAATAAAATATTGTTTGTTAAATTAAAATAATTAAAACCATGTTTTAAAATGCAAAATATGTTCTGTCTAATAAAAGGTGTATTCCACTGGTAAGGTGGCAGTACACATATTTTTGGTAGGTAAATCCAACCACTGAATTACCTTTAACAAAATGGACCACTCCAAAATGGACAACTCATAGATATATAATCGCAATTTATAGATGGAAAATTATTTTATTGTTATGAATTATTATTTTTTTTATACCTTTAAAAAACTTTAGAAAACCAAAAAACCTCCTGTTTTAATGGCTTAATCATAAAAGATTGCCTTTATTTGGAAACATTTACCCGCAACTAAGAAGAGCAGATTGTCACTTTTGGGTCACCTCTTTTAAAGCAAAAAAAACACATAGGATGCAATGTTTTGCCATTTTGGACACCATTTTGACATTCAGGCACCATTCACTCAGCAAATGCAACATTAGGGGTCCTGCACACAGGGGCAAGCGGGCACAGTAAAAAATGGTGAACTGTTACTAAGGGGGGGGGGGTTCCACATGCATCGGGACCCCCTCCACTACCACCCTTCAATCAAGGAGAAAAATTTCAAACGCCTAGCAGTTTACTGATATTTCACAACTTCTCAGAAGGGCAATCAGTAGAGAAAAAGTGGAGTAAACAAGTAAATAAGGCTATGTTTCCACATATGTCAGGACCCCTTGCACTAAGCGTATTGCTTGGTGGAAGATCCCGTTGGAGCACATTCACTTACCTGCTGTGTCTTCACTGCGCCGCACCGTCCCAGCGATGCAAGGCTAAACGTAGTGGAGTACGTTGGTCCTCTACATGATGTCTAAACACAGCATCTGCTGAGCAGGTAAAGTCTATGTGCTCTGTCGAGACCTCCCGCCAAGCAATACGCTTAGTGCAAGGGGTCCTGACATATGTGGAAACATAGCCTTATTTACTTGTTTACTCCACTTTTTCTCTACTGATTGCCCTTCTGAGAAGTTGTGAAATATCAGTAAACTGCTAGGCGTTTGAAATTTTTCTCCTTGATTGAAGGGTGGCAGCACTCCCTAGATAATGATACTTCTTCCTAGTTCTAAAGGCTCAACTTTGGTTATAAGGTCTTTCACTGCCAGAAAATTTACCAAAGGAAATATTAATCAAATTTATGGTGCCTTTCCACAATGAGGAGAACTGATGAACGGTTACTTTTTGGAGGAAATATAGCAAAACACAACATACATACAATATTTACATACATCACATACAGCTGATGCAGCTGCTAAAATATAATCATATTAAGTAAAAATAGACATATATAATGGATATAATAAACGCTAGCAACTGAGAAACCCCCTGAAGTGTAAATATCTATACCCATGAAAGGGAGTGCCACACCCTGGTAATCTGTTAGAATTGTACACACAATGAAGCATATATGGGACAACGGCAATATGGTTCACTGTGTGTACTTATATATAATGGATATAAATTCACTTTGAATGCAGCAAATGTATTTCAAATCCAGTTGTTAATAGTGGTAGTTGTGTGAGGGACTCAGCAAGTCTACCCACTACAGGCTGTCTGTAGAAAACTACTTGAGGGCCAATACAAGATTGGTCACCCTGAACAGGGAGAGAAAGCAGCAGTGACTGGCCTGTATAACATAAAACTTGTGCACTGAGGCAAAGTTTTGAGACTAAAGATGGTCCAATTTTTCAAGCTGACTTTGTGAGTTAATTGCAAATCCCCTGAACATGGTATCGTCACCTAAATTGCTGGAGATGTAGAGAAAGGTTGTGGGAGCCTGTTAGCACATGTAGTTTGTGCATAAATTTGAAATTTTACTCATAAAATTCTAGTTGATATTGAATTCAATTAATGCAGAAACTCCATGTGCTTCTTGGTAGTGTTGCCACAACCCTTCTCTACACATCCAGCAACTCTGGTTATGATACCAAGTCGTCTAGTTAGAAAAAAAACGACCTTCCCTATTTAAGACTGGATTACTGAGTAGATCCTGATGAAATGCACAGAGCATATGAGCATTTATGTATGAATCCACATGCCTTTTGTATTTAAATAATACTTATCTATCGCAGAGTTCAGCTGTAGTATTAGACCGTATTAAGCTACAGGTAATAGACACATACCCATCCAACTGTGTTTCTGCTGCAAAAAGAACAGTTAAGCTGTGAATGTTATATATTACGAGGCATTGAATTTAGCACTGCAGGTTGGCGATATTAAGCTTGTATAAAAGACCACAAGGGATAGGTGATGCTCAGAACTGCTATTATTCTAAATGTAACAAAAATTGTGAATCATTTTATAATCTTGCACAGGTTACCGCTCTCTAGTTTACTGCAAAAAAGGTTCTTTTGTTTCACCTTTGTTTTATATAAATGCCCTTGCACCATCTGGGAGAATATCCTCTTAAAGTTTTGGCAGCATCTATGTTATAGAAACACAAATTATCCTTTGCTCTTTGGTCCGAGAAATGCATTTTTATTCACTATCTTGATAAATTGTGGGAAAGAAAAAAATATGTGGCAAAATAATTTGAAAACACAGAAGATTTATTTAACTGAAATAGGAATGTAAAAGTTGTGCACATGCATTAGCTGTACATTTCAGACCAACAGATGCTCTATAAGACTGGGTTCAGATGGTCCATTGTGGACAATGCATTTGCCAATTCGAACCAACTGGGAACTACACTCATGGGGCAGAGGCAACATGTTGCTTAGCACAACTGCTGTTGTGGTTTAAGGGGTGTGCTAGAACCATATGCTGATGTTGGCCCTAGTGCAGTGCTCTGAAGCTCACAATTAAAGATGAAGACCATAGCCAAACATGATGGATAATTTGTCACGTGTCATTGGTATACCAGAAAGATTTTTATTTCTGAGGGTTTGTCAGCTACTTGCGAAAGTTCATGAGGACTTCATGTCTTGCTTGTCATGTGATACAGTTGAAAACTAAATATAATATCCTCAGCCCAAATTCCTAGAGATGACTGCTTGTCAATGATGTCCATGTTTAGGGGCTTTGCAATTAACTCACAAAATTGGCTAGTTGAAACAAAAAGAAAATTCTACCACCTCTACACATTTTTCTTATTCCAGGCTGTTATCTTTCAAGGTTAAAAAAGGCTAGTAAAAGAAATGGGCAAGTCTACTTGCTTTCAGGGTACCTGAATGTCATCCCATTACTATTGTAATTAAATTTTTTTCATTTTTTTTTCATTTTTGGCACAGATGGATAAATTATCCCCAGAATGATTTGATAAGTATCTTAAGATATGATGTTCCAATTTGACTTCCACATAAACATTGGGTATTGGTGTTTTTATTAAACAAAAAACATTGGGTATAGGTGTTTTGGCCAATAGGATGTGATTTGAAAAGGAAGAGGCCCATTTAACATTTTTGAAAAGCTTTGATATCAATGAACATGATGATATTGCTGAGGTGCAAGAGATAATGGCATCAGCGTGTGGAGAAGAAAGCAAAGTGACAGCATCATTGTGTAATGCACCATGTAAGGAAACTGTGGGTGATAGGGACTTCCTGAGAATGTGCATTGCATGTATACTTTGCACCTCATGCACTTATAGACTTGACTAGTGATGGACGAACATCGTCCAGGTCCGTCCGCAAACGGAGGGGTCGGACTTTTTAAGAAGTCTGCCATCCGCCTGTTTGTGGACAGATTCAAATGAATCCGAAAAACCTTGAACGCATAGTTCCTGGTTACTGTAGCCTGGATGTAACGTCACTGACATCACTTCCTGTTCTCAAGGAAGTTTTTTACTAGGAGACCGGCTTCATGCCCGGTCTTCTAGTGAAAAGATTCTTCCTCTAGCAGGATCTCGCTGCTTCTTATCCTAAGAATAGAGAGCTCCTTCTCGCTGGCGAAGAAGGGCGAATATCCATGTTCACCGCCGATCTGTCCGCCTTGCGCGCAGTTCGGCCATCACTACACTTGACTTGTTTATATCCCATGGGTGGCAAAATATGATATTTCTGTAATAGTTGATATCAGTAGTGATGGCCGAACTTCAGCCCTGTCCGTCTGCGTACGGGCGGAGCGGACTTTTAAAAAAGTCCGCCGTCCGCCCGTTCGCAGACACATTCAAATCCCCCCCCTCTAGGCGGGGAATTTGAATCGGAAAACCCGAATGTGACGTCAGTGACGTCACATCCGGTACCTGGAACGCATAGTTCCTGGTTGTGTTAACCAGATGTGACGTCACTGCAACAAGCCGGAATTTCACTGAAAGACCGGGTTCTCTACCCGGTCTTCAGTGATATATTCTTCCTGCGGCGGGATCTCGCTGCTAATGATCCCACCGGAGGAAGAATAGAGGGCTCCTTCTCGCCGGCGAACAGGGCGGGTCGAACACCCGTACTATCCGCCGGCGAGAAGGAGGGCGAACATGCTTATTCGGGGCCGAACTGTCCGCCTTGCGGGCAGTTCGGCCATCACTAGATATCAGATCAATTAGGCAACAAGACTTTAATTAAAGATATATAATGAGGCATTTCAAGTAAGATACTTGGGGAACTGTAGAACATAGAATGCATAGGTGGAGATTTAAAATAGACAAATAAACAATGTAATCTCTAGTACACATAGAGCCTATAGTTCTCAACTCACAGAACATTTCTAAGATTTCTATATTAGAGTTTATCCAGTAGTAATATAAACTGTGTTGGTTGATATACATTAAAGAAGGACAGCAATAAAATGTACTCCATTATAAATCACAACGCATGTTAATTAAATAAAAAAACATACAAAACATGGTCTTGACTCATTTCCTTGTACCCTTCATTCACAGCCTTCTTCATATAGTGTCAAATGACTGCGATCGATAAAATTGCATTTTCAGTGAATCATGATAGTAGCCGCATTTCAGATTGCCCTAAGCAATTTTACTTACAGTATTTTGCCATATAATTCAAAGTTGCTGAGTAAGTGGTACCTGCAGCTTTAATGTGATTAATATTGAACTTGAAGGGAAACTGTTCCCAGATGCACTGAGCCTGTGACATAAATTCTGTTCAGGAATGATCAATATTTATGAATTGCATTAATTGAAGACAGAAAAGCACTGAGGGGAAAAGCTGTATGCAGAGGAACCGGTGCCGTCTGTATTATGAAGAACAAATTAGAGGTGTATTAGCAATGTGTTTGTTAAAACAGCTTACTGTATATTTAATTTTGAATGAGGTATGCTTTTTAATTAGCGTAATTGGATAAGCAGAACGCATGCAAACATTATGAAATTCAAACACGCATTTTAAAATGAAATTATATCCCTTCATGGACCAAACATTTATTTGTAAACATTATTTATATGCTAAGAAAAAGCTTAGAACTACATTGGTTTTGCTGGAACAGAAACCATATCCCAGCACTTTATTTCACGGCCTGCTCATATTGGAGGATCAACACTAGGACTTTGATTAAAAGCTTATGAATGTTGGGGCTGACCTACTCGGTGCTGTTTGCTGGACATTAGTGGTCATCTAAACAACGTTGACTATAGTGTTCATCATCCTCTTTCATCTTCTAAGTGCATTGTCACGTTGCAACATGGTGGGACTTCTGATAACGGGTCTTTTGTGACTCATGCTGACAACTGCTTTCCCATTTTGATGTGGACACCTCTCTCCCCCTATGGAGATAAATGCCCCTAAATTTTTGCACTTTTTCCAGTATAGGCACCTTATACCTGAGGAAGGCCTCTTCACAAGGTGAAACATGTTGGATATGGATAAGCCCAAAGGGTGCTTCAATATTATTGTGCAATATCAATTATGAAAATGTAAACCTGCGGTCATTTCACTTAAATTTATTTCAATGTATATATGTCTTTGGATATACACATTTTTTATGTAGATAGCTATTTTAGTATGTATGTTAAGAACTGATAAAATATGCCTTTTTAACCTAAATATGTTGATTTTGTGCCTTTAAAATCTATTTTCTCTAACTGTGGTGGATATCCAGCTCTTGGTTCATCCATACAATATTTTCAAGGAGTGGGTTCCATACAGTACATCCATACAGTATTTTTCCTCTCTAGGTATGTTAGGGTGTGTCACAGTATGTTTGATTAATATGGGGTGGTTACCATTAAAAAACTTCTTTCTGTCTTATATGGTAGATAAATTAATGTCAACCTCTTGCAGGCGGAGCGGCTCAAAGCTGTGGAAACAGCGGGTGCGGTAGGCAAGTTATATGGATATAGCTACGTCAACAGGAATGCTCTTAACACAGGGGGTATCAACGGAGCCCATAATGTTGTTGAAGCATACCCTACCCCAATCAAACCTCTTGTTACTATGATAAAGCAAATTAAAAAAAATATTTAAACTACATAATTAAAACCTGTTCATTCTTTCACTGATTCAAACTGGCTCAACCCTCTAAATTTCAATTTGCCTCAGTCTGTTCAAAGATAAAACATGCAGCATGGATCAACAGTTAATAAAGCAAAATTACAGTATGGAAATGACTGCATTGAAAATCAAAAACTATTGTGTTATTACCAGACAGACTGCATCATACAGTGGCTTGCAAAAGTGAACTTTTCCACATTTTGTTACAGCCACAAACATGAATCAATTTTATTGGAATTCCACGTGAAAGACCAATACAAAGTGGTGTACATGTGAGAAGTGGAACAAAAATCATACATGATTCCAAATTTTTTTACAAATAAATAACTCCAAAGTGGGGTGTGCGTAATTATTCAGCCCTCTTTGGTCTGAGTGCAGTCAGTTGCCCATAGATATTGCCTGATGAGTGCTAATGACTAAATAGAGTGCACCTGTGTGTATCTGAACATCTAATTTCAGTACAAATACAGCTGCTCTGTGACGGCCTCAGAGGTTGTCTAAGAGAATATTGGGAGCAACAACACCATGAAGTCCAAAGAACACACCAGAGGTCAGGGATAAAGTTATTGAGAAATGTAAAGCAGGCTTAGGCTACAAAAAGATTTCCAAAGCCTTGAACATCCCACCGAGCACTGTTCAAGCGATCATTCAGAAATGGAAGGAGTATGGCACAACTGTAAACCTACCAAGACAAGGCCATCCACCTAAACTCACAGGCCGAACAAGGAGAGCGCTGATCAGAAATGCAGTCAAGAGGCCCATGGTGACTCTGGATGAGCTGCAGATGGGGGAATCTGTCCATAGGACAACTACAACAAAAGTTGGCCTTTATGGAAGAGTGGCAAGAAGAAAGCCATTGTTAACAAAAAGGAAAGGAAGTCCCGTTTGCAGTTTGCCACAAGCCATGTGGGGGACACAACAAACATGTGGACGAAGGTGTTCTGGTCAGATGAGACCAAAATGGAACTTTTTGGCCAAAATGCAAAACGCTATGTGTGGCAGAAAACTAACACTGCACATCACTCCGAACACACCATCCCACTGTCAAATATGGAGGTGGCAGCATCATGCTATGGGGGTGCTTCTCTTCAGCAGGGACAGGGAAGCTGGTCAGAGTTGATGGGACAATGGATGGAGCCAAATACAGGGCAATCTTGGAAGTAAACCTCTTGGAGTCTGCAAAAGACTTGAGACTGGGGCGGAGGTTGACCTTCCAGCAGGACAACGACCCTAAACAAGCCAGGGCAACAATGGAATGGCTTAAAAGAAAAAACATATCCATGTGTTAGAATGGCCCATTCAAAGTCCAGATCTAAATCCAATCGAGAATCTGAAAAGATCTGAAAACGCTGTCCATCTAATCTGACTGAGCTGGAGCTGATTTGCAAAGAAGAATGGGCAAGGATTCCAGCCTCTAGATGTGCAAAGCTGGTAGAGACATACCCTATAAGACTGGCAGCTGGAATTGCAGCAAAAGGTGCTACTACTAAGTATTGACTTAGGGGGCTGAATAATTACGCACACCCCACTTTGCAGTTATTTATTTGTAAAAAATGTTTGGATTCATGTATGATTTTCGTTCCACTTCTCACATGTGTACACTACTTTGTATTGGTCTTTCACATGGAGTTCCAATAAAATTGAGTCATGCTTGTGGCTGTAATGTGACAAAATGTGGAAAAGTTTTGCTAGCCACTGTATATGGCAGTTTTTTTGCCATGGTATTCAGAGTGTTAAGAGTTTGTTGAAGGGAATTTGGATGTTTGCCAAAGAGTTTTGACCTAGATACATTCATCAAACCTCAGCAACAGGATCTCACAGTTGCTTAGGTAAGCTAGGAGCATTCCCATCAAATATATACCACCCATGAACAACCACCAGCCTAAGCAAATGCTGACTTCTGCAATTCTTATTAACCGGTGTAAGTCTATGTTAACCCTAACAATTAAATCATCTTATTTATCCCCATCTGGTCCCATACATTTACAGTTAAAGTATATTGTTCTAGGCATGTGATAGTGGGGTCTTTAAAAGAATAAATGGAAATGTTCAGGTATTCCAGAAATAAACCATGTTTTCTTTTTATAAATATATCTACTTACTTCAAGTTCCAGTAAAACAATATGACTTTATCATGTCCTCACAGAACTATAGCTAAGCAAGAGCTACATCCTAAATACTTCAAGCCTATTTCAGATGCCATCCAAATGCATGGTTAAAAAAAATACCACTAAAAAAAGTTAATTACGTCCGCTGTTCTTTGCCACTGATAAGTCTATTTCCTGTGAAATCAAGCCCTGCAGATAGATAGACAGTAAATATTTGCTTCCCTAATCTAGTGTTTACTGGTTGTTTGCTGACATCCTTAGTAATTTCTTTTTGATTACATAGCCTATAATTATAATAAGTTCTAAAGTGTTCCATAATTGGCAGGAAGTATCAATATACAAATTGCTATATCATACGGCATTGCTTACTATAGGATGAATACCAATAAATCTTCATATACTCTATGCTAATCACACCCAACCTATGATGCTTAAGCTATGGAAAGTATGCCCTATCCTAAATTGTCACCCTTTCTAAAGCCAGCTTATCACTTCTCCCATAGCTTCTAAAAAATGTATGGAATACGGACAAGTGCATCCCATGGCTGACACAACACTCCATCTTTGTTCATTTTCTCAGCCCTGATTACACAGCAAACCGTTATCTCTCAGACTGAATACATATGCGGAGTGGTCCTATTTGTAGTGAGTGACAAGCTGGCATTTGCCTGATTGAAGTCCCAGTTGACTTGCAATAGTGTCCAAAGTTAAAAATAAACTACCTTGCACTTTTCTTTAACACCCGCCATACCTTCCAAGGTTGAAAAATGAACATTAAACAGAATAAAGCATCACAAGGGACTGTGTTTTCTGCAAGTAAACAACACAAGATGCTCAATAAATAAGCAGGAGAGCAATTTTATTTAACTAATTATTGGTACCTAGAATATACTACAGAGAATTCCTATTGTCTACAGTTGCAGTAAAATATTGCCAGATTGCTTCCCAAGAGAGCCCTCCAGCATCATATCAAACTAATGTATACAGTGGGAAATATTGCTGACGGGGGGAAAACCTAACAGTCTAAAACTGTTTAAACATTAGCTCAGGAGGACATTGCTGGTCAAAAGCTTTCATAAAATCTACAAGTAAAGTAACCCGTTTTCATACCCAACAAGGTAATATCAGTAACCACAAACTACAAAATGTAGATTTAATCCTCCAGTGATTCTAGAACATTGGGCTTTTAATAAAAAGTAACCTCAGTTTAGCTATCTTTTTCATAAAATGTATGATATTTATCTTAATAAGTAAAAAAATTTAAAACATTTTTTGGGGAAAACATAATAATGTAATGAAAGATTAAAACACCTTTTGTTTGTCTGTCCTTAACCTGACCCATACTGGACATTGAAAGCTGAAGCAGTAAAGTGATAAGATCCTCTCAGTTGCTTTACTTTCTTTCTAAACTTTCTTTCTGCTTCTTCTGCTGCTTCTCTCTCACACTTAACCTCTGCTAAACTTCATGAGATTGATACCAAGGCACATTTAGATACTTAAGTTATTATTTTCGATTATCAGATGTACATTTCCCCTCTAAATTCAGGGGCAAAAATGAGTGCATCTTATATTGCAAGTGCATGAGCCGTCACTATGTCACTATGTTGACTGAAGCAGCCACTCACATACACACTATTTAGGCCATCCATGGACTATCTTATCTTCCGGGAACTTACCACTTTGCCAGTCGGAGCTTCATGCTCCAACCGGCAGAGTGTAAATTAAGGGAGGCAGGTAAGCTGTCAGAGGCTTCCTGGTCCCGTAAATTCCTGGTCACAGAAGCAAGGGCAGTTCACAAGATCCTATACTACCACTGTATATGGCAAAACGTCACCATACAAATACAACATACACAAATTCATGGAAAATCTGAGTTTCTTTAAAAAGCCTTCTAGGGTTTGTCTTAGGTGCACCTAGGATTTTAGTATCCTGTCAAATGTTTGGGAGTTGTGCCTTACATGGTTGACCATTTTTTAATTCAGGGAAATAAAAAATCTGATATTCCCCTTTAAAACGGAATATAAAGAAGTTTTTGTGTTTAATTAGATAACTCCAAGATGGCATGTGGTCCAGATACCACATCTAAAAGTGGTCCAGGTACATCCAGACTGCAAACACATGATTGTGAACTCTTGGCCAACTACACTGCTAAGCTCTTACTAGCTTAGGAGATTCTCAACCCAGAGATTAGCAGCACCGTTATAAGGTCAACTTATGGACCCCCTGATTTTTAAGCATGTTTACAATTCCACAATTACAATTTGGTTAAATGCAATCATTTTTTTATTGAATGTGTAACTAGATATTATTGTGTATTATATTTACATTTGCCTGAGACATACAGTACATACATTCAGCTAAGCAGTGCACATGGCAAATGATGAATTCTACTTGATCAAGGTTTTTAGTTACAGAACAAACCTATGACTTTATATAGTTTCTAGCAATGAGAATTGACTTCTATCTTAAAACTCATCTACTTTAAAGACACTTTTATTATTACAGGAGTTGCAGTAAATGGGAAAACAATACAAAAAAGTATATAAGATACACTAGTAACATTTCTACATGACTTATACGGGAACTGGCTCCAGAATGGTAAATGTTCTTCAGCATCTCTTTACCTTTTGAAGTGTGCTTCTCTACAAACAAGATATTTTAGGCATCACCTACTTTTATAAAAACGCATTTTCTATTTTGGATGCTGTTAGTTGTTAGTGGGTTGGCTGTCTCGTGCCCTCCTTTATCTACTACCACGAAAAAACCAAAGTTAATCTAACCATGACTAAAATGGCCAAATGAAGCTTTAAAGGAATACTAAATCAGAGGAAGGTAATGATGA
Organism: Ptychadena robeensis; assembly: GCA_036250615.1. NCBI lineage: Eukaryota > Metazoa > Chordata > Amphibia > Anura > Ptychadenidae > Ptychadena > Ptychadena robeensis. The sequence continues at coordinate 144,918,324 of CM070033.1, forward strand.
AACAGTTTGCCAATCTATTTTAGTATACATAATAGAGATGGTCGAAATAAAGAGAATTCGATTTGATTTAAATTTAAATTTTTCCTATCAAATTTTGATATGATTGCAAATTTTTGACTTTTTTATAAAAAAAATTGAAATTTTTTGTTTGTTGAAATTTGCGTAATTGCGACGTAACATTTTCTAAATTAACCTTGATGTTTTCATGTGATAGTGTTGATCGCAAATTTTTGCAAATATTATTGCAAATAATTGCGGATATCAGGACTTAAAAGATTTGAGATGGGAATGTTCACGATTAACACTATAACATATTTCTGCAATTAAATTATGATTTTAGTCAAAATTTGACTAATTTAGTCAAAATTTCAACATAAATTCCACATTGCGAATTGTTTGACCGTCCCTGATACCTAAAACCTAAATGTGAAAAATGAACTCAATGTTTAGATAGATGTTTAAGAGTCTGCTGAAATCTGATGAGGCATCTTTATGTCTTCCATAGTCCCCCATGTGATGGCGAGCCTCCATCATTGAATTATTAAACTACAATTCAATAAAAAATAATAGCCAGGGACAGCAAGACAAGAAAGGAAAGTGTTAGATGATGTTGTTTGTCCATCAGACATTCAGATTGTACAAATGTAGGTCTCTTATGATCAGTTGGTTGATCAATGGGCTTCTGAATCCCCCACAGCTTATATTCAGATCATTCATTGAATGAAAAAATGAAAATTGTTCCATTGTACGCTTAGTCTTAGTGATAGGCCATTAAAAATATGGAAAATGGCTGACGGCAAGTATTGACAATACTTTTCGTGCCAGAGCCTTTTACAGTCTAGCTCCAGTGAATGCTAACATATTGAGGTAATGGAGCTCTTTTTTAAATATTGTAAACATGTTAACTAATAAATAGGCAAAAGACAACAAACAATTTGAAAACCTGTGTATAGTGTATAAGTTCAAACGGTCCACAAAAGGCCAATGTTTTAGGACTTTTATGTCCTCAAAATATTTATAACATTCAATGTAAATTGCACATTCTTTCTAATCAGACAGCATTCCGCTCATTGAAATATACTTAAATGGGTGTCATGATATTCTCACAGCTAATGCAGATGTAATTAGCTAATTAGGTCTAATTTGCACACACTTCGATCACACTGTCTATGATTTTAGCAATCATCTGTCTGTTTTAGACTTTCAGTTTCAAAGCACTGACATAAGGTTTACTTTTGTGGCATATGATTAATGACACTATATGGGTTTAAAATGTTTTTTGGGTCAACCTTATTTACTGGTATTTACTTATTTATTTAATATTATTTTAATATTTAACCTATTAATTGAATAATTGAATATTAAAAATAAGTTGTGATAAGGTATTGCAATTCTTTAGAGCATACCTATCCTTATAGAATGGTAGGGATGCCCACTGCCGCCCACCTACTGTGTGATGTAAAATCTGGGTTGTTTAGTTTATCTGTCATTCAATTTAAACAAATGGCTGCATATGAAACATTTCTATCTTTGGTTCCAAAGTAGACCCTGCACCTATTGTTCCGTGAGCTAGATTTACATTACCGAGTAAAGGTATTAGGGTTACAGGGAGAGGTATTACATCTAACCAATCTCTCTGCCAGGAGTTCTGCACTTAAAAGAAACTGTCCCAAAATTGGGCATGGCCAAACTCTTTGCTCTACATGCTAACCTTCATGTCGAAGGAAGACTTAAATACAGTTATACTCAGTGAAATATATAATATGTGTGGGATATATTTAGTTATTAAGTTAGGAAATAAAAGAAAAAGAAAACAAGGAAGTTATGATTAGGAGATATGGGAATTATGGTAGGTATCACAGCCCAGAGATTAAGTAAATGTATAGTGTGAACACCTTAAGGAAGTGACCTGTAGGGGGTCGAACAACCCCCCTTGGGGGTCGAACAACCATTTCACTGAAAGCATCAGAACTGTTGGTAACAAGTAGCAACGCTGATGCCCACAAATGGGGTGGAAAGTTAGGAGGGAGAGTAGCGCCCCCTACCTCCTAAGAGGAAGTGGGCATTACTTTCCCTCCTAACTTCCCACCCTGCACATAATTTGCACAATTGTGGGGGGGGGGGGGGGGGGGGACCTGATTCTGCCAGTATTTGAAATGCTGAAGTGACATTCCACAACGGTACTTTCGTGCTCCAAATACAGAAAGTTAATGACTTACGGGGTCACGGATTGGAAAAGGTTGAGAACCACTGCCTTAAGGGCTTGTTCAAAAGGGTGGTTTTTAACTACCTGGTGAATAAATGAGTACTGAAACTGTTTGTCAAACATGAAAAGAGGTGTAGGTCGGTCAGTTTTAGGTCGTTTGCTCTGTAGGGTTATAATGGGGTATAATGGGCTGCTCCCAGCACAGCCAGGCTGTGTAACTGTATCAATTAAGCTTAAGTATTCAATATTTTTCCAAAGGTATTTACCTATTATTTTCTCTTATTTTCTACGGAAATTATTTAACACTGACATTTTTGCTGTTAATTTATTCTGTCTTCTCATTTTTTTTTTCATTTAGTAAAAAACTGTTGTTGTTTCTTGTAAAGTATTGGCTGACCTATTGCCCATCTAAGTTTATCATGTCTACAGAATGACAACATTTGAGTGATTTCCCCACAGAACAAATAATGTTGTCACACTCTTGCAGGAAGAGCAAAAACAATGTTATAATGGAGTTTAAAAAAGAAATAAATCAACTTTAAGAAAAAAGCCTTTGCTTTTCAGAAATATACTAAATGTATTAAACAATATTTCTTGAATGTATTTAAAATATATGTAGCTAAGCTATAGATGGGCCATGTGAGTGGTAAAAAAAATGGCTGTGCGATTTCACTGGCAGCAGCACATAAAAGGGCAGTCAAATGCTTTCTCCTGAGAAGCTGGGGATTTGAATGTGTATGGCAGCATATCCGTTTAATAGGTTGAGAATATTTTCATTTTTATATGTCCTTTGTCAGAAATAAGTAAGTGACGCCCAGGCTGAAGATGTTTTATTCACCGCAGGAGAATAACTAAGATCAATCCAGAATCCCTGAGTGCGTAACCATTTGTCACAAGACGCTGTCACCAATGATGGAGGAAGTTTCTGAGAAAAGGGTTCCTTTCGTGACGTTGTTTATGCCTTAGCTTTGAAATCCAGCCAGAATTCTGCATAGGCTGACTTTGTTTGCATCCGGCCTGCTTGGAAAAGATTAATGATCATTACTTCTAATCTTTTCAAGTAAGGAAGCCAAAAAAAGTACCCATGTGCGCAGCAAATATAAATCATAGCAACTGTAATGTGCAGCACAAGATATAGAATGGCCCTTATAAATTTTAACTGACACTATCCCATTTTTCTGATAAGTGACTATAGCAAACAGTGTTGAAATAGTGTTTAGATTAGAAAAAGTAACTTTGCAAAGAATGCTAAAATGTTCGTTTTTTATCTTTGGCAAAGATGTAGGTAAAAGTGGATGGATGAATGCTTGTGTTTAAAGTGCACCACTAACCAAATTGTTTTTGAATAGAGTTGGGGAAGGTTATCACCCTAGTAGGTTTTATTAATTGAATTGAATTGTAATTTTAATTTAGTTCAAACCATCAGATAGCATTGGAAATGCATTAAACTTGGCTAGTGATGAGCGACTAGGCAATATTCGAATTCGCGTAATTTCGCGAATATCCGCCATAATATTCGATTCCATATTCGTAATATCGAATATCCGCATTTACGACATGAATTGCAATCTAAACATCGCAATTGCGATCAAATATGCGCAATGCATGCAAGTCAATGGAGCTCGGATATTCGACTGGGAGAATATCCGTCATTTCCGTTTTAAAAAATCGCATTGCGATTATATAATCGCGATCCCATTCATTGCAATGGATCGCGATTATAAAAATGTGATTATAAAATCACGATCGCGTCGGATATCCGATGACATATTCGCGAATATTCGCAAAATGGCAAAATAGCGATATTCGAGCTAAATATTCGAAAATCGAATATTCGAGCTCAACACTAAACTTGGCACAGTCTCAGAAGAAAAGCCAGTAGTGTGTCAGTATTAACCTCCCTAGCGCACTGCTGCGGTCCAGATTTCTGTACCAAAAGTGCACCATAGACTTCAATGGTAAATTTTTCTTTATGTTGTAGGCTTGTAACTTCCCAAAATATGTCCGTACAAGGTTCTAATAGAAATCATGAATATAATAATGTTTGAAACAAACAGTTATGTAAAAGAATTTTTTTTTTTATAAAATTCATGAGAAAATACAAAAATCAGGGAACAAAGCTATGCTGCTATGTACTAAACATCACTACAATAAAGTCACTTGTGCCTCAGATGTGCCCATTTGCAGTTAACCCTCTCTAACCTGGTGTGATGAAACCAGGGAAGAGAGGGTTACTGCAAATGGGCACATCTGAGGCATCAGGGACTTTATTGTAGTGATGTTTAGTACATAGGGGGAGTTTGAAAGCAGTTTTCTACATAGAAAACTGCTTTCATGATATTTACTGTTCAAATCTCCCGCCGCCTCCCCGAGTGACGTGATGAGGGGGGGGGGGGAGACACGAGCATCCGAAGGGGCATTAGGGACACAGGGACACCGGGACAGCGTGAGTATGCTCTCCCGGAGCCCCGATTTGTGCTGAACGGCATCATCTTGTCCAGTGCTATACTAGCAGCTGCAGCGCTGGACGAGATGATGCCGTCCTGACCGCTAGGGCGGTTAAGCAGAGGTCCCTTGACCACTCTGTAGAAGCAGTGGTCACGCAAAGGCAGGAGTGTTGAACTCAGGTCTGCGGGCCAAATCTGGGCTATAGTGTAATTATATTTGGCCTGTTATTTAGATATGATTTCACATGTTGTATAGTATTACCCTTTACTTGTTCCAGGTTCAATATTAAAGCAAAACATTATATAAAATGGTTCATCATTATATTTGATAAAAAGGAAAATCTTACTTAATAGTAGACATTGTTTTCATAAATAAGGTTGGCCCATGAATTTGTCCAAGTTTTAAATTTTGTCCCACTGTCTGTTTGACTTTAACCCCCCTGCTCTAAAACAACCACAAACACCTCTGTTGAACCATATATAAATAAGAACCTATAGCTGCTAGCGGCAATACTTTAATTCCCATTTTGGAGATGACTGGAGAGCTGAGTTTTGGCTCAACATTAATATCAGAGCACTGGTAAATGATGACTGCCTCCATGTAGATAGGGAGGATCTTTCTCTACATAGCAGGCTGACAGAGGCAGGCTTATTTACTTTAGCTGTTTTAAAAAATTGCAAGACTTCACGCAACTGCTTTTTTGATGAATTTGTTTTTAACTTATTTTAAAATTGGCCTTTATTGCTTAAATGATCTACACTGTGTAGATTTCCCCACATCCTTTCCTGGAAAAGTATTTCTAGGGTAGGCTTGTAGAAGGTTCTCAGTGGGCACAGAAGGTTCTAATGTTTTGGGGCTTTTTGTTGTCTGCTTTTAAAGAGATTTTACCACAGTTACCACATTCCATGTATTGTAAAGGCCTACTGATCCAATTAACAGTTTAAAATAATGTTCAAAGCATAGAGCACACGACTCGATATTGGAGCTGTTCGAAGGTTCCCTGCGGCAGCGTGATGACTTCATTGCGCTGCTGTCGGATATCGGAGGAGCCTGGATAAGCAGCAGAAAATGTACAACATTATAGAATGCGTTTGTAATGCACCTGAGCACACAATCACTATCAACACTTGAAATCCAGGTAACAGGCTTTATTGAGTAATCCATGAAAGAAGCCAAGGGCCATACACAAAGATCAGTCTGAACAAAGAATGATACAGATGGAAAAGGCAGGAGATGTGGTCAGGGACAATCCAAAGTCAGGGCAAGGAGAGTTCAAGAAAGATCCAAAATCAGGCTGGTTCACTGTTGTCAACAAGACACTTGCAGACAGACAGAAAAGCCAACACAGGAGCACAATGCTATACAGAGGTTATTCCGGCAATGGTATGCATGACAGATTCTCATTAAATGGTCTGTACTGTGTTGAAGTTGCCGAGTGCCCCAACGGAAACACATAACCAACCTATCTTTATCTTAACCATAACCAGCATAACCAACCTAACCTACTGTATATCTTAAAGTGCCAATACGGCAAAATACTGAGAATTTAGTTTAGACAATGGGATTTTTTGCTAGTAACGGACACAGTTACTGTTACCACATCTGTTAATGGCCAATAAGCCAACCGCAGTGCATGTCAGTGTAAAATAGCCTTAAAATTGTTAAGTGAATATTTTGCCCCGATACAGGAATGAGAAGAAAGCAGGGAGCTCAAAAACCCCACAGCACCTGAGAGGAACTTGGGGCCATGACAGGGGCATTGCTGTATCTTCAATAATGTCCAGTTTCGAGACCGTGCCTGTACTTTTTTGAGGCTGTCGTAGTCAAGTCGATTAGTTGTTATGACATCATCACAGGTCACAGACACAGTTAAGGAACACAACTTTTATTAAAGTTCTCTCTAACGTTAACAGTCAACAAGTCAATAAAACAAAACAAAAGTAGGCTAATACCTCAATTTTCCTGGTAAATTAACAGTATAGCCACAAGATGGCTCTGCTGTCTGTTTGTTTACATACATTGTTTACAAGCCGGAGACTAGCTCCGGAAAAAAATATTACTTGAGCTGTAAAGATTACCTCCTCTCTCCCCTTGTTCCCACCAATAAGACTGTGTATCAGCGTGTATGCAGTCTCTGCCACAGACAGTCAGACATTCTTTTGCTGTCAGCACTCTCATCCTACCAACTATGTGTGCCAACAGAGAGGGCTCTGTGCATGCATGCCATAGGTTCACCATCATGGATATAAAATGTATAAGAAATGGTGTTTGCTCAAAAACTAGTTAGGTAAAAATTGATCCCTATGGCAGAACAGGGAGACATGCTTTGGCCATGATGCATGGTAATCAGGTTCCTCTGACACTGTCTGCAATCCCTGGGGTCACCAATATGGGATCACCTGCCAGGTAGGAAAGTTACAGAGTTGAGTTGAATGTGACTAACTGCCGTAAATGAGACCCACGAAAGTGTGTCATGAAAACCCTCTGTGATTAACTAATACATTAAGCCATGCTACTTAAGGATTCATCAGACAGAAATATGGGAGCTTAAACTCCAGATCTATCTGCAATGCTTGCTTGAAATCTCTGCAACTCACTCTAAAAAATGGAAGTATACAAGTCATGAATATCAGATTGTGGAGCTGTATATTTGTCAGTAACTCATTCAAATCGAAAATAATAATAATAACAACAGTCATAATACATTATGGGCAAAGTCATTTTTCCATCAATAAAAGTTGTATGTTTACTATACAATTTTCAGATAAGGAATAAATTCCGTACTTTATTTTCGAAGTGCTACCTCTAGCTGTAATATAGCACCATCACATGTCAGAGAGAGGTGTAATGTTCATGCTAAAAGGACTGTGGGGAAAGCATTTTAGCAAGTCTCAACATGACTTTGCTGACCTTTCAGCTAATACAAACAAGACTATAATGCCGCAGAGCCAAGGTTACATAGGTTAATTCAACATGGAATTATAGCACATCACAGCCGTGATTCTTTCTCTTGTCATGTTTACTACCATACAGCTTTTTGTCACACAAAGGACAGATAAACTGGATCTGACAAATTACCAAGTATCATACAATTATGTCATCCCTCCAAACAATTACAAAAATTCAAGTAGGATGTATTTTACGGCATAATTTGAAGGCTGGCAGCCTTCTTCCTGAAAGTGATTTGATAAGTGCAGTGACAGCATATCCTGTCATTTCACTGAGGTTCTAATAGAATCTGAACTCAAAATTGAAGATTTGATTTGTTATGGGGGACATCTAGGGAACATCCTGAAAGACTAACTGGGTGTCTTGAATTCCTCCTCATCAGTATATGTTCTGCATGTTGTGTAGAATAGATGTATAACTCCAATGTGTGATCATATAGGGCACTGCCACTAGAGATGGTGCCATTTTTTTGATGACTTTGTGAGTAGTGATGAGTGGCATAGGCAATATTTGAATTCGCGATATTCCACGAACAATTCCACTAATAATCAATATTCGGTCATTCTGTATTTATGTTCGCATTGTAATATGGGGCACTGCCCCTAGCAATTCAAATACTCAAGCTCAACAATATTTGTGAGTTAGTTGCAAAGCCCCTGAACATTGTATTATCACTCAAATGTTTTGTTTGCAAAAACTTAGATTTAAAGTTAGGTGGAAATTGTTCTAGTGGAAATTTTGCCAACATGTGCTAGAACAACGTTTTTGATATGTTCCCACCCACCATTTGCAATAAACTCACAAAGTAACACAACCCTTCAACTAGTCAAAATTCTTTGACCATATTTAACTTTCACCTCTCAATGCTTATACAGAGATTTATGGATGTCATTACTGTACAGCTCACTGGTTTCTTTGCTAGTGAGGTTGACACTCCAATGTGTTTTTTTTTCACAGGGAGTAAAAACTGGGATGGTTGTGTCTTTATAACATCTTTTGCACGTCCCCATGACAATCTAAGTTTCTTCATGGTTTACCTTCAACACAAAGCAAAGTGTCTTTTAGAGCATGGGGCGCATTGTGGTTTTTGCTCCATGTAAAAAAAACATATAGTGGAGCCTCAGCCTGAGGAAACTAGAAGTCCAGGCTGTGTTGCAAACCAACATATCCAACCAACATATCCAAAATATAAAAAAACATTACCTGTAAGGAGATATATGTGTATTTTCCCCCTCACGCCTCCCTGTTTGTTTCTATCCCTCTCTTCAACGTTGTGTCCCTGAAGAAGGGATCTAAGACATCCCGAAAAGCTTGCTTCTCTAATAACTTCAGTTAGCCAATAAAAGGTATTACTTAAACTCCAGACTCTCTATATCAGTGGTAGGCAACCGAGTTGATATGGAGGGCCACAAGTGCGGCCCTCGGCATCACTAAAGGGCCGCACATAATATCACTCCAGATCCTCATCAACATACCTCAGCAGGCGGTGGACCAGATCTCGACAGGCAGTCAAAACCACCCCCTCCTGCCCCTGGGTGCAGTGCTCATATGTAGACCTGCTTTCTGTGGTCAACAATGACAATTTTACTGATGTAGGACCACCAAAGTAGATTAGGAACGCTGGGTCAGTATGTGACCACTTCACAGGTTAGGTTTTTGGAGGCCGCATGGGGAGGACCAAGGGGGGCCACCGAACAACAACCAAAGGGCCGAATGCGCCCCCCGGGCCTCAGGTTGGGCACCTAGGCTCTATATGTTTAACACAGTAATTGTGTAAATCTAGCTAATGTCATTTCACTAAGTATGAAAGCATATTATCCATAAACGTATGAGTTCATGTCCTTATCCATCTATTATTCAGGGCTAAACAAAGGACATATTCAAAAATCCCACATGCGTTCCGAAGCATGAAGTGATATTATTGTGTGATACAGAATGATGATGTCACTGGGCGCATCTCACCTCCCGTACCATGGCCTAAGGACTGGTAACTATGCTTCTGTTCTTGTTAAAACATACACTACTGATTTTTTGACTGCTTTCCAGAGGCTTTGTTCTTTGTTTTAAATAAGAATGTCAGCCGAAACATTTAAACTTTGTGTAAACCCTTTGGGACAGCAGGTGTAAAGCAGCCACACTGACAGCTGAAAAGCAGATTGCTGTCTAATGGGCTCAAAGGTAATACAAGACTCACCTTTATTGGATCTGATTGTTCAAAATAATAAAGAGAAATAAAATGCCACAGTACTTTTAGGAAAAGACCTTTCACAGCAAAAAAAATAAAAAAGCAAAAGGTACGCCTCTTGCGCCATGAGATATAAAGATGATTTATCAAGGTCGCAAGTGAGGAAAAGTTGATATATGCAGCACTTTTAAAGTGTTTGGACACATGGCAAGTGTTTGAGAATTAGCATTCCCAAAGTGACAAATGATATTTCTCACTCATGTAAATTGACACATTTGTCAAAGTGACACGGCTTTTGCCATTTCGCAAAAGTATTTTACCTTTTTCTCTAAAATGTGATATTTTTTTTTCTTTTCCTATTAAACTTTACACAAATAGATCTGCCTCTGCTACAAAGAAAATGTCTTACAGGTATTAGCCAACGTTCTAATTTGTTTCTCAGGAGAACTTTTAGACAAGAAAATTGTATTAACTTCTCAGATCAAAAATAATGTACGCTTTTATGTGTCTTATTCGGATTAACATGTCTGCATGCTGAATTTTAGAACTCAAATGGACTTCAGCATTAGGATTTGCGAATTAAACCTACCGTTTTTTGTACTATAAGACACACTATTTTCCTATTAAATACAATGGGAAATGTCTGTGGGTCTTATGGCCAGAATGTGTAATTTTTTTTGTCTGTTCCAAACATCCTGTGGGCAATAGTTCTGTATCTTAGGAGGCTGCAATTTGTTCCATTCCATCCATCCAGCCAAGCCACACAGACACATGCTAAAGTTTCAGCCTCTTCTGAGTCCTCCACCAGTTAGTGATCTCATTCGTAACCAGGAAGTAATCTCATCTGTAACCAGGAAATAATGTCATCCTGCTAACCACACGGCCTGGAGAGATCAATCCTTGCAAACCTCTTTTAAGTATTTTGTCTTTTATGGTATCCTTTACAGTACTTTACTTTGTTGTAATAGGTTGCGCGCCTCGTGTCCTTTTTCTTATTTGTCTGGAAATAAGCTATGCCTTCCACCACTGGCCTTTTGGCTTGGTCAGAGTGAGTAGAAAAGTGAGTAGAAAATCTTGACTCCTGACACTCCGCAAATACCCATTCTCCTGTCTATAAAAAAGTGTGTAAAGAGTACAAACACCTGGACAGTGTCATGCCAGGGGAGGGGGGTCAGTGGTTCAGCTTAACCCCCCCCCCATAAGGTTTTTTTTTCATGTCTTATGGCCAGAATACCAGCCCCCCCCCCCCCCATTTAGCATAGGATCTGGTATTTTCTGAATGAGGGGGGCTACAAACAGCATATGGACCTCCCTCAGAGCATACCAGACCCATTTTTGGCAGACCTGGAAGGACAGGAAGGGGGGGGGGGGGTGGGGGCATTGTAGGGATGCAGGTAGGAGCTCATTGAGTTTCCAGGGTTCCTCTTTAACAAGAGGAACTTGATCACCCACCTTACTACTATCTGCAGAGTTGTATACTCCACCGTAGTAATCCATCACTTCCCAAGAAGGGTAAAGTGTTCCATTCAGTGGGGGTCTCATTCCTGCAGGTTCAGCAATGTCCACCCTGTGGTTCCCACTGTATCTGCACATATTCGGTGTCCAATGCGGACACAGCACATGCATAGATACATGCAAACTTCAATTAAACAGGTAAACCCTTAAACTGCCAGTAAAGAGGCATTTTCAATGGCACACTCAAATTTTTTACAGTATAAGTTTTTTTCAGTTTTCTTGTTTGACTGGAGTGTAACTTTAGCACAAAGTGTGATTTGGTTAATTCTTTAGCAGTAACAGATAAAGTTAAGCTAGTGAAGTAATAAAGATAGCAGTATTAAAACGAAATATAACTTTTTAACAAGATTTCCTTCTCTTTCACATACTGTAGGAAGAAATCATTTCCTGTAATGCCATGCCTTCCAGTTTGCAATTACACTTGTGCCCTTGGAATTTTCCAAAGAGCTGAAGCAGTAAGGCTAGGAGCCTACATTATTGGAAATCTTGACTTGCCTGCTAAAGTCCTAACAAGCTGGAACACAGACAGATAGCTTTCGTTTTGTGTGCTGAAAAATGCTGCGCCATTCTATATTTTGTATTAGCTGATTATAGGCAGCTGAGCCATTTCCCACAAAGTGTACTTATCGTAAGTGCTATTTACTGACTGTTTATCTGTTAAGGAATCTCAGCCGTAGGAGTCCTTTGATATTGTTGGTATTCACAGAGCGTTGCCACTTTACTAAATTCAGTCCCGGTAAATCAGTTTTTTGTATTAGCAAGACCTGTCTGAGCCAGAACTAAATACATAAGTCGTAAAATGGTCATACATAGACAAATTATGTGCTAGATTAGACATGTTTAAATCTAACCTTTTCCTAATCTTCCCACACATAGGGAAGCTGAGGTGGCTGATTTCTCAAGCACTAGAAGGTCATATAAGCAGAATCATTGAGGTCATGTTGTGTGCTGTATAAGTCTATGATAGACATTGGAGTTTAAGCTGCACAATCCTGTGTGTGAGGAACATAACCAAGAGTGTGCACAGAGACACTGCAATGGCCGGAAAAATGTACGAATCAGTCATAGGCTTGGCAGCACTCCAATAAATTTATGAAACACTGAGGATTCTAAGTACCAGACCCTGGCCAGTTGACTAAACATTCTTTTTAATGGGTGAAAAGGGTTACGGGTAGTCTTGTTGACTTCCTCAAAGCACACCATTGCTCAGAATATCATTGCAAAACAGTTGTCATGTGACGTGCAAACTTCAGGTAGTGGTGACATGCTCAACTCCACAGTGTCAAAACAAAACAGCAGATAAGAGTTTCATTAAGTGTTCCACTCCTTAGTGCCAGCAGTCAGTGTGCTCTTCTACACTCCACAGTGCTAGATGTCAATGTGCTTTTCTTCACTCCTCATTGCCAGCAGTCAGTGTACTTTACTCCACAGTGCCAGCAGTCAGTGTGCTCTTCTATACTCCACAGTGCCAGCAGTCAGTATACTTTATACCACAGTGCCAGAAGTCAGTAGGCTCTTAGCTATAACTATTGTTTTTAAGCTGCCTGAGAAAGCTGATGGTGAACATATGGCATGTGTGCCCAAGATGGCATGCAGAGCCCTCTCACGCGTAGAGAGACTATGTATCATCATGTCTGCAGTCTGTCTCTGATTGGTGGGGACAGGCGAAGAGGGGGGTTTTTTCAGCTTTGGTAACATTGTATTCTGGCTGGTGATATGTAAACAAACAGAAACAGCAGTGCCATCTTGTGTCCATACTGATAATTTACCGAGTTATTAGCCTACTTTTGTTCTATTGTCTTGTTGACTGTTAATGTTACAACATTAATAAAAATGGTTTATTGATAGTGATGGCGCGAACCCGGAATTTGATGTTCGCGAACGGCGAACTTCCGCAAATGTTCGCGAACCTGGCGAACTCGGCGAACCCCATAGACTTGGTGGGCAGGTGAACATTAAAAAACAAAGGGACCCTTTCTGGCCACAATAGTGTTGGAAAAG